>JAVJIF010003097.1:0-380212 GCA_038442645.1 Agave tequilana
CCCCCCCCCCCCCCCCCCCCCCCCCCCCCCCCCCAAAAAAAAAAAAAAAAAAAAAAAAAAAAAAGACTCTGTTGGGTGCAAATTAATTTTTTTTGCAAAAAAAATTACATTTTAAAACCATCATCCCCTCTATAATGCACCATCTTTCCCCCTTCGTTTCATCAAAAAAAAATCTCTAAAAACCTCTTAAAATATCTCTACAAATTTTACTCTCTACAATTTCTCTCAAGTTCTCCCGTGCTCAAGCTCTCAAGCTCTCTCAAGCGCTCAAGCTCTCATGCCCTCTCAAGCTTTCAAATGCTCAAGCTCACTCATGCCCTCTCAAGTTCTCAAGCTTTCAAGTGCTCAAGCTCCCTCAAGCTCACTCAAGTTCTCAAGTATTCAAGCTCACTCAAGCTCTCTTTCACATTCAGTTACTTATGCTATTGTCAAATTTAGTTTAAAAATGAACGCACGCTTTCATCAGCAAGCTATACTAATCATTCTTCTTCTAGGCATAATCGTAATTTAGATTTGACTAGTCAAGAATGTCATGATTTGTATTTGCCTTTACCCGACACTCTAATGCTTTCATTCATACAACCAGAAACACCCTCCACGAATTTTATTACTTTTTCTTATCCACCTTCTACTTCCACTGCCGAAGTATCAACTTTCATAGTAGAGGAAAAATTTAAAGTTTGAAATTTTCAGGATTGTTGAAGAAGACTATTAATGGAGTTAGGAGGGTTGTATGCAAGTTTTGTCCTGATGTTTCCTATGCTTTTCCAAAAAATAGTGGAACTGGTGCACTAATTAGACATAGTAGGACAAAACACTCCTATAACAAACCATGATAAACACAAATTTTCACTTTATGTGACACACTAAGCAATTTTAGTTATAATCATCTAAGAGGTAAAAACTAATTTAGCTAAATATCTTATTCAGGCTGAACAACCTTTTAATTTTTGATGTAAATAAAATATTTACAAATTTTATCAGAACTACTTATAATCTTGAATATGATCTGTTCTGTAAAGATGCTATTAGAATGGAAATGTTCAGGCTGTTGAAGAAAGAAAACAACTTTTCCTTGCAATTTTTTCTTCTATGCCACAAAGAGTTGCACTTATTCTGATTATTGAAAAGCTCTTAACGGCTTTATTACATAGTTGTTGTTGCACATTTTATTGATTTTGATTGGCTTTTACACAAAAGAATTATTGATTTTAAAATATTTAATTTTTCTCGTAATGTCTCTAATCTTAGTCAGACTATTATGAAAATTGTTAGATATTTTAGACTTGAATCTAAAATTTTTTTCTATTCTAATTGATAATACTAGTAATAATATTATTGCAAATGAGCTTTTAAAGAATTTTTTAGACCAGTTTTGAATGAAAAACTTTTGTATATTCGGTGTATATATCACATCATTAACTTGTGTGTACAAGAAGGTTTAAAATGTATAAATGATTATATTCAAAAGTTAAGAAGTACTATTTTATTTATTAGAAGTAGCGGTCTAAGGAGGTAATACTTTAAACAAATTTGTTCTGGCATAGACCTATAAATTAAAAGTTTACTTTAGGACATAAGAACTCGTTGGAACTCAACATATAATATGTTAAGAAAAGTTATTCCTTAGAAGAAAGCAAGATATATTTATTTCTACAGAATTGTCAGATCAAGATATTTTCGAGGAGGAATGAAAAATTGATATAAATTTGTGAATTTCTAAAATTTTTTGAAAAAGTAACAAGATTATTTTCTGGGGTTTATTATCTCACAACTAATTTAGAATTTTACAAGTTAACTAAAATTACTAAACTGTTTTATACTTATCGAAATGATTTTTTGCTTCATGACATTATTACTCTTATGGGAAAAAATTCAATAAATATTTTAAAGATTTTTCTACTGTATTTTATTTTGCTATTATTATGGATCCTCATATTAAATTTGAAGAATGTAAATATTTACTTAAAATTTTTTATAAAAAATTGTATTATTCTGATTTTGCCATAGTATGGATAGATATTGAGAATTCTATAATAATTTGTATGATTTTTATGAATCACAGTTTGAAAACAAACAATCATCATCCCATCATGCATCTTCATTTAGGCCTAAAAATTCTTTATTATCTAATTTATTATTTGCGTTGAAAAGATCAAGAAGTTCAGACATATTGAATGAGCTTTATTATTATTCGACTTATATCATAGCTCCTGAGATTGATGCAGACTTAAGATTTGAACATTTTAATATTTTGGCCTGGTGCAAATCACAGGAATCTGCATATCATGTGTTTTCCATCACGGCTCGTGATGTACTAACCCTCATGTCTCTACAGTAGCTTCAAAGTCTGTTTTAGCATAGCTGGATGAGTGTTGATTGATACGAAGATCGCCTATCGTCAGAATCCATCAAGATGAGCATCTGCGGGAAGAATTGGCTGGATGCGAAGACGAGAAGTCAAAATAAATCAGTAGAATAAATCATTGAAGACTTTTCAGAAGATGAATGAAAAAAATGAAGATTTATATACGTCATTTGTATTTGTATTAATTTATACTTTATTTTTAATTTATATACTTCATTTGCATTTCTCTCAAGTTATACTTAATTTTTAATCTACATACTTTATTTGTATTTATCTTAATTTATCCAAATTATTAGATTCTTAATAAAAAAATTTACATTTGCATTTCATAGCTTGTAGCAATTTTGTCAAAATTTTTGAAATTATTTTAATTTTGTTTAAATATTTTTGGGGAATTTAAATTTTTTTTAAACTTATACTTTAAAATTTTATTTTTTTATTTTTTTTGGAAAAATAAACCGGGTCGTGCCTGAGTCCCCCAAAGGGGGATCGGACCCGGGCCGGGCCGGGCCGCCCTTGCGGACGGGTTCGGGCCTGGTCCGGCCCAATCCTTGACCTGCCGGGACCGAGTCGAGCCAAACCCGACCCTGACTTGGCCCGTTTCGCACCACTCACTGATGTGATCTTTATGCAAGAGCTCATAGAAGAAAGACCTAAGCTCTCAATTAGTAACCTCTTCTCTTCCTTTCCCATGCTAGCTGGCTAGCTATCTTTGTGCAAAGGAGGAGAGAGGAATGAAAACCCAAGGAATTGAAAAGGGATAGGTCACTTTTTGATGCCATTGACCTTGCAATGGACGGCCATGATGAGGTGGGAACAACTGCTAAAGCTTGATGAGACAAAATTATAGGCCTTGATGCCATGAATAATGGGGACACCTTTGTATTTGTAGGATCCACTCCAAGTGCTGGGCCCACAGACAGAATACACATGTAACAAAACCCTAGCTATGTGCAGTGGCCAGCTTTAGCAACCCACAAGAAGATGGTGTGCAGGTTTAGGGTTTCCAAGGCTTATAGTATAGAATACATCTATCAATATTAATATATTGCATTGCACAGCAGCAATCAGAGAACAGAATGAGGAGAATGGAGAAACCCTAGAAATATTCTTTTGGTAGGCTCTCAACCATATGAGAGCAAAGATCATTGGATTAGTAACAACATAATAATCACCTCAGTGGTCCCACTGATATAAAGAAATGGAGGAAAGGCCACTATGGAGTTTGTGGGAGCATGTGGACAATCAAAATTTGAGGACTAATTTTAGGGTTTGTGCAGGTGAGGTTGGCATTTGTGATTAATTTGTATCCAACACACATACATATGCTTGGCATATATTTGATGTTTTACCTTTTTCACTATATCTCTTGTGTTTTAAGGCAAGTGGTGTGTACAATTGTCCTGGACCTCCATGATGGGGTATGATGGGTGCTCCCACTGCCTTTATAACATGCTGGCCCTTGGATGCCCTAGGGTTTAGGACACCTCTCTCTCTCTCTCTCTCTCTCTCTCTCTCTCTCTCTCTCTCTCTCTCTCTCGTGTGTGTGTGTGTGTGTGTGAGAGAGAGAGAGAGAGAGAGAGAGTTCTAGCTAAGCTTTTTTTTTGTTGGGGGGTGGGGCGTGGGGGTGGGTGGGGGGGTGTGTTATAGCTAAACTTTAGCTAGTGGCCCTGCAGAGATCAGAGCAACTGGGGGTCCCTAAAAGCTAGTGGCCATGCATATGAGAGAGTCCTTAGATTAATAACTCTTAGTATTTTGCTGGCTTGTTTCGATAATGACTTTTTAATAGAACACGATCAAAAAAGATAAATAAACAATTCCGTGTACTTGCGAGTATTATTTAATGTGGTGTGAAAGTCTTATTTAGCTAACAAGAGTTTTGGAGTCCATATTTCGCTTAATAAAACAATTTAATCTAAAGCATAAGCTTCATGATCAGACAACTTAACATTAATCTCCATCTTAGCTCCTTTGTCTCCTCTTTTATGATTTTATTTATTTTTTTTTTTTTTTCAAGTTTATTGTTTTTACCTCCTGTCTGAAGTTCCTCAATTACTTGATGAGCTTTTTATCAATACCAAGGCTTCTCCTTTACAATATTTGCATCATGTACACAAAAATGGTAATGCAGGATTGATATCATTAAAAGGACATCTAGAGATTACTACTGTTTTAATTCGGTCAGAATGGCCTCAAACCCTCAGAGAGAGTAGAGGGGGTCCATTCAAAATTAGGGTTTGAGCAAGAAAAAAGGGCTTAGCTCAGCCTAGAGAGGTCTATATATGCCAACACCGTGACTGCAGTGTGTTCCATTCTGTAGTTGGATTCAATTCCAAAAGATCCTGCACAAGATGACCTCACAATACCCCCCTTTAGTTTGATCACATAAAGCAATGAAATTTGAAAAGAGGGAGAGTCCCTTAAAAAGCAACTGCAGAAACAGAAGAATTGCCTCCTTGTCTGCATTGTACGGACTCATATTTTGGAAAGAAATTACTCATCACAATTTTTTACTTTGTGATGATGCTAGTTACAATCAAAACAATCTTAAATTTGCGTTTATATTTACAACTTCCCATATGTCTTATAGTTTGCTTATTATTTAATTGTATGGCTATATTTTCTCAAGCATTACCCTCGTCAATAATAATATAATCCAATTCTTCAGTAAAGATAAAATTCGGGACATATACATGAGACGCGATATCTTTTGCCCGGTCATTGCTGTATGATATATATGATTTAAAGTTTGTTCATTCATGTATAAGTAACTTGTTGTGTTGTATCCATGGTTCCATGTTGATTACATGACCAGCCAGTCTCAAGATCGATTGGAAAGCTATAGCACCTTCGACACGACTAACATATGTAGGGTGCCGAAACTCATGGAAGTCCTCCAGCCATATGTACAGGATGAATCTCAAATCCATTTGGTATACACTGCCACACAAAGGTTTTCTAGGAGAAGAGTTTACCAGGCTGATTCATTTGGAATCAAGAAATAGGATCTTCTCATTTTCTTAATATAACAAAAATTTCATAACTCTAGCCATAACTTCAAATGAGTATAACAGAATTCTAATCTAAAAATAATAAAGAGAAATAAGTATAGTGATATCTTAAATTACTTCCTAACCTCAAACTTTTATTACCTCAAGAAAAACAGTATCACGACATCTTGTAGATGTCACTGGTTACAAGTGATTTTTTTGTATTCAGAGAATTTTGGCTGCAGGAGGAGAAAAAAAATTGGGCAAAAGGACTACTATAGGTTTAACTAGAAACTCTTCGTGATCAAAATTTTGAGTATAAGAAGGATCTTTCATATTAATAACATCAAGTATAAATCAATTGTTCAAATTTAAGTCGTTCATGTTGCTCAAATTTATAAATGAGTCAAACTCAAATAGGCATGCTCGCTCTTTCTCAGCTTGAATAAACACGATATATGATATTTTAAATATACTTAAAAAATTACTTTCAAATTGTTGTTACACCTATTAGATGCACATTGTTGTATTAGTTAGTTTTTTTGAGGGAAGGGTGGGACCTTGGCCCCATATTATTAAAGTAATAAAGAATAATGAGTTATAAGATAGAGAGAGGGTTGAGGGGGGGGAGAGAGGTGGGAAAATTACAAAAAACAAGTCCAAGATTCCCTAGGACAACACACTATGGTGGTTTGCGGCACAAGTGAATAGGGAAGTGGGATAGCCAAAGATTCACCAAAGACGTGACCCGACGACCGCTCGTGAATGGAAGAGGTCTTTGCTTTGAAAACTCGTATGTTACGCTCTTGCCAAACTGTCCAGAAGATTGCATTGACAACACAATCCCAATGATTAACCTCGTTGTAAGGAATAGTAGCAAACCTCCAATCTCCCAAACATTAGCAATGGAAAGAGGCTAAGAGGATAATGCTAGACGTTTTCTTTCTGGTGCCCAAAGATCCAAGGTGAAGGAGCAACGAAGAAAAATATGAACGACGGTCTCTGGGTGTGCACCACAAAACCTGCACGGAGATGAAATGAGAATACCCCTCTTGGCAAGGTTATCCACCATTAGGATACATTCATGGAATGAAATAAATCCACCGAAAGTAATTGTTCTCTTCTCGGTATCCGGTAAGCTTTCGATAAAGTGAGTTGACGGTGAAGATACTACTTTGTTTTAACTTCCATTGTAGCACACCCGATGAAGAGGATAGGAATTTACTTTGGAGAAGGGTGAGTAGAGAGTTGAGATTATTGTAGAGATTTGCTCCCATTAATTGGTATGGCCATCTTCTAAAGTGGGGGACCCAAGTCATATTTTCATCAAGAAGGCAATTTTGGGAATTGACCGTTATGAATAGAACCCTTGCAAATTCAAATAAGTTGGGGTATGTGGATGCAAGAGTGTCACTTCCTATCCAATGGTCAAGCCAAAATCTCGTAGTCCATCCATCCCCAACAACCATTTTGATACCGGAAGCAAAAGTCGTGGAGGCTTTAAGAACTCCTCTCCAAAAAGGGACACATGCCCGGAGAGAGATTCGTGCATGTCATGAGCCTTTCGCCTTCTATAGTATGTTGGATATTTTATGCTATTTTCTAAAACATGCAATATCTTTACAACTTAAATTAAGATAAAACAACAATTATACTAGCATGTAACAACAATTATAATTAAAATAAAACAAAAGAATCTGGCCTGGGGAATGCAGTCGCGATGTCGCTGCCCTAAAGGATCAAAAGCCCGTCTCCTTGTCCAGATGTTGAATCGACCTTGTCCCCTAGCGGTAAAGAATCCCCCAGATTCACCAGCACTCAGCCCAGGACGGTGGGCAGAGCCTCTGCTCAAATGAAGAAGTTGCCCAGAAAAAATAAAGATGAAAATTCTTTTAAACACTGAAGTCATTCTCACGAAGAGTAGTCTTCAGGTTTTCTTTTAAGATGAGAAAAGAAAAAATGAGTTGTGTCTTTGCTATTGGAGTGAGAGTCTATTTATAGACTTAGAACCCAAGTTGTTGTAACCACTCTAACAGAAAATCCAAGCAGTTGAGATATTTTCTCAATCGATTTAGATTCTAAGACTTGGTCAAAGTTGACTTAGTAAAACAAAATCTGAAATGAAAGCTTTTCCTTTTTATTTTAATACAAAAATCCAACATAGTAGTTGCGGACAACGAGGATCTGTGTCAGGAAAAAAATTTCCACCACCAATTTGATAGAAGAGCGAGGTTGAAAGCCCATAGATTGCAAACCCCCAATCAAGGTTATGGGAGCAAACAAGTTGCTAGTTAATCAAGCAAAGCCCACCGTGAATGTTACATGCACCCTTCCAAAAGAAGGCACGACGAATGTGGTCAATTGCATGGATTACCCATTCTGGAAGATAGTATAGTGACATGAAGTAGAGTGGCATGGAGAACAAGACTGAGTTCACAGGGATGAACCTACCACCCCGAGAAAGAGCATTTCCTTTCCAAGTGACAAGCCTTTGCTCAACACTCTCAATAAGTGGTTGCCAATCTTCCTTAGTGAGAGAAGTTGCTTTAATCAGTAGCCCAAGGTATGTGAATGACAAGGAACTAAGATTGCAATTAAGAATTGCAGCGGCTCTCATACCTACCTCTTTACATCTACTTAAATTGTAAATATAAGATTTGTTAAAGTTGATTTTAAGGCCGGTAATCATCTCAAATTCACAAAGAACAAGCTTGAGTGAAATGAGGGAAATAACATCACCCAACACAGGAAGGAAAGTATCATCAGCGTAGTGAAGACTAACGATATCATTCGGCCAAGGGAAGGAGCCCACCTTTTGAATACAACCATTCGAACCAGCTAGGGTGAGGGTTCATGTGAGGGTGTCAACCACAAGAATAAAGAGGTAGGGGGAGAGAGGGTCTCCTTGCCTAAGGCCCTTAGGGCATTGGATGTAGTTGCTCGGCTTCCCATTAACAAGAATGGATGATGTCCCGGAGAGCAAACAAATTTTAATCCAATCTATCCACCATTGCCCAAATCCCCTTGCTTTAAAAGCTCAAAGAGGAAGTCCCAACTAATGAAGTCAAATGCCTTTTCAAAAATCAAGCTTAAGGAACACTGCCTCCAATTTGGAGTTATGTGTTGATGCAATGATCTCATGTGCACAAGCCACACCATCAAGGATTTATCTATTCTTCGTGAAGGTCGATTGGACTTGATCTACAAAGAGATGGATGTGGTTGGCAAAAACGTTTGTGATGATTTTGATGACAACATTGAGGAGACTAATAGGCCAAAATTCATTGACCAAAGAAGCTCCTTCTTTTTTCAGTATGAGGGCAACCAAGGCATATTTAAGGCACCAATGATCCACGACTTTGTTGTATAGTTGACTGAATAATGAGAGAATATCCAGCTTGACAAGATCCCAAAATTTTGGAAGAACAAAATGGGGAACCCATCTGGACCTGGTGCTTTTTCGGCTCCAAGGCCAAATACAGCTCACTTAATCTTCTCGTCATTGAAGGGGTGCTCGATATCCTGAGAAGAACATTCATAATTTGGGTAAAGGTTATCCCAATTTGCATGCACAAGAAAGTGGTGAGGTGATCCAAAAATGTAGAATAATAAGCCGTAAAAACATTTAAAATATCAACATGTGTATTAAGAATTTTCTCTTGATGGTGGAGTGAATGTTTGAAATTATAGCGATACCTTGTGTTGGCGACACAGTGGAAAATTTTTGAGTAGTGGTCTCCTTGATTGAGCCAAAGGGAACGAGCTCTTTGTCACCACATAATCTCTTCAAGGTGGTGGATTTGATCAAGTTCATTGAGAAAGGAGAATTTGAGAGTAGATTCATAAGATGAGAGTGGTCTAGATTCAAGAAGGACATCAAGCATGTTGAGCACCTCAAGAAGATGAAGTTTTTGCCTTTTGACGCTTCCAAATTGAGGTTTACTCCAAGTGGTGAGAGCTTTCCTTGTCTTGCGAAGCTTAAGTGCTAGGCAAGTGGCCGCATTATCATGGGAGATGGTAGTTCAAGCACTAGCCACAATGTCATGAATATCACGATGTTCCAACCACATGATCTCAAAGTGAAATCTATTGGCACTTCTTTGATCTAAGGTTGTATGTAAGGAATGGGAATGTGACTAAAGGAGGGTACTAGGAAGAGCTTTGCACGTGGATAGGGGGAATGCATCATCCCAAGAGTCCAGGATGAGAAACCGATCATGCTTTGCAAATTTGGTCATATCGCGCTTGTTAGACCAAGTAAACGATCTACCCCCAAGCAGTATATCAATAAGGCCTAGATGACGTATGAGATCATTAAAGACATCCATATCTACAATGTTGCCTTCATAACATTTGTGTTCATCTATGAATCTGGTTATGCTAAAGTCCCCCATCAAGGCCCAAGGCTCCACCAAACACCACGAATGGACAGTGCGGAGTTCCTGACGGAAGAGTGGCTTAAGAGTTCAGTCATTCGGCCCATAAACAGAAGTGACACAAAAGGAAGCTTGTGTAGCCCTCTCTCTAAGCTTAACCGAAATTGAAAAATCTTATAGTATGTTGACTTATTTTCTCAAAAAAAATTCCATTCCACTCTATAAATTGACCACCCGAATCAGCAAGAGAGCCAAGAACCACCCATTCACTTATTCTGGAATCCCCAATAGTTTGAAGAACATGAAAGGAAGGAGAGCAAAGTTTGAATTCTTGCAAATCCACCACGTTGATTCCAAAGAGATGTGGAAAATCTCGCTCTTTCGCTCTCTTATCCAAATCCCCTAGCCCCCTAATATTCTAGATCATGAGAGACAGAATACCCTATCCAACATATTCAACCTTAATGAAGTAAACGACTCATCTGAAGAGCACGAAGATGGGAGATAGCAATCTGTGATTCGCGGAGTCGATAGCCATCTTGAGTGGACATTAAGGCTATCTTATCATCAGGTAATGCTGAGAACAAATGCCCCATATTCGGGATGAGCCTAGAGACGCGTTTGGCCCCCTGCTAAAGGACAGAGTGGGCTCTATAGGGTTGCAGTGCTCTCCTTTGCCACATTTTGAGAATTCTCTCCTCAGTAGAAGACGAGTCAGAACTCAGTCTCCTGCTCCGCCAGACGAATGGTGGTGACGCCGTGAAAGAACGACGTCGTCAGAAGTTAAGGAGAGGAATAAGCGTATGAAAAGGTTGCAGAGAGGCCTGGGATGAATTGCCCTATGCAGGAGGGTCATAAGAAATGTAGAGAGTTGAGGATAGGGAGGAGGCAGGGAAGTCAACAAGCTGATTTGAAGTAGAGGCCGGGGGGAGGAGGAGAAGCAAGTTGGAGTAGGGAGGGAAGAGGGTACACTGGATGGGGTGGAGAAGAGAAGAGTAGGGAGGAGCCGCGATCAATGTAATCTAAACTAGGCGAGGAGGGGAAGGAGACCCCTCAAAATCTTGAGTTGCGGTCTGCCAGAGCGCTGGGGAAGCTATTGGACGATGAAGGCAGAAGGGAAATTTGATGAGAAGCGGGTAAAGAGTCGCTTTTAGGGTTGAAGTGGGGCGGGCTGATAAGGAATAATTAGAGCAGGCCGAAAGGATAAAGGCTGGGGGGAAAAAGAGGTGGGTTGGCTGAGGTGTTCGGCCCAACAAAGGAAGGCCCAGGCCCGAGCATAGAGCAGCTAGGTTTAACAATCAGATTCAAATTCAAAATATGGAGAATCCACAATGGTTAAAGGTCTCATTGACTAGCGGGGAAGGGGAGAGAGATCGCTGGGGGGATTAGGTTTATGGCAAAGGGGAGGGGCTACGACCGAGACTACAGGGGCAGCGGCGGTGGAACGGGGACGTTGCATTAGTTAGTTACACAATTAAAAACAAATAAGGTCTGCAGAAAATTTTTTGAATTATAAAACATTTGTTTTTCCTCAACGAATCAGTTAGAGAAACGCTTAGTACTAATATAAAAGGCTCAATTTCAAAGGCTTCTACACATATGAACCCCTCGCGGGCGGTTTGTAATCAGTTTGATATTTACATAGCTCGCTTGTGGCGCGCTTGATCAAAAATGAGCCTAACTCGAACAAGGCCAGCTAACTTCAGTATGACGGGCTCGTTTACACTCCATGCGAAGCGTATGAGTTTTCTCGCCATATACATCAAACAATAAAAGCCAAATATTTCCAGCAAATCTAGCATTTATGAAGTGTATCCCATTCTTATTTCCCTTTGAACTCAAATCCTCCAAATTAAAATTTGTATTTGTCACAAATATCACCATTTAACACCCAAAGATAACCATTTCTACATTACCACCCTTAGGGGTGAGCATCGGTCGGTTCGGTTCGGTTTTTGCTAATTTTTGCAAAATCGAACCGAACCGATTAGACTTAGTCACCGAACCGAACCGAACCGACTAAGTTCGGTTCGGTTTTTCAGTTTTTTCGGTTAGACTAATATTTTTCCATCATTTCTTACATTTTTTAATCACCATTATATTATCATCTTTTAATATTCTAATCTCAAATATTCAATACCCAAATTAAAAATAAGAAAAAGACTCTAACCTTAATGTGAATTAAAATTTTCATATTCTAAAACTTTTACGCTATATTTGGGCTCTTATATCAAAACTCACATAATTATTACTAACTTTTAATGGCAAGAATGACATAACTATATTAATATAAATATTATTCTTAATTGTGATGGTGTACTTAACATAACTTTCACATATTCAACATAAAAAAGATGATATTGTTAGAAGTAATGAGATAAATTTTCATCAATTTTTGTTATGAATTATATGATTCACTAAATTGAATTTGGGTAGGGTGATATATAGGGTAAGAGATTCGGTTCGGTCGAGTTTAGTTCGGTCGAGTTCGGTTTTTGAAATACGAAACCAAAACCAAACCGAACTAGAGCGGTTCGGTTCGGTTCGGTTCGGGTTCGGGTTTAGGTTTTTGATCGGTTATTTCGGTTATAACCAAACTCTGCTGACCCCTAACCACCCTTCCAAATGAAAATTATCATAAAAGAGTGATTAATCCTTTTTAATCCCTTTTACGGCAGCAGCCGGTCACCAACCGGTCAAAAGCGGAGGATCTGCCTCTCAAAGAAGAGATCCTACTCCTCTTTCCCCGCTGGCCTCGCTTGTCTCTCCGATTTGCTCCCAAAACCGCCAATTAAAAGTCTCACAGAGAAACAAAAACAAAGAGAGAGATCTCAACAGAAAACCGCCATCTTTTCTCTCTCTCAAGTCTCACTGCATCACAGAACATGAGACCTTAGCTTGCTAGCTCTCTAAGCTTGCTGCTTGCTGCCTTGAGATTCGTGCTGCCATGGCGCCGGAGATCAAGGAGGCTCTCTGCGGCCTCTGCCGCCGCCACGGGTGGTCCTATGGGGTCTGCTGGCGACTTGATCGACGTGATCCACGGTAGAGTTTTTCTCCCTTTTTTTTGTAAATTCTTTTTCAGCCTTTTTAATTTAATGGGTACTCTGTAGAATCTTTGATTTGTTTTCTTCTTCTTATCTTTTATTTATTTTTTATTATTATTTTGAGTTCCTTTTTTGATTGAAGTTTTTTAGATGGGTATAATTACTTGGGTGACCAGAGAAGCTTACTTTTGGCCTTCCCAAAAGGAAAAGCTAGCTTTTTTTTCGCCTTTTGTTATTTTGTTTTTTTTTCTTGGATGTTTGTTGGGATTTTTTTTTCATTAATTTTGAAGGTGACGCATTTTTGGGAGATGGGTTTCCTTTTGGGCCAATGTTGAGTCCTTGGCAGTGCTTTTTTAATTACTGTTTGTTTTTTCTTTCTTTATGTTTGGGTCAGAGAAATAAAATTGTTTTTTGCCAGTTTTGGAACATGGGTTGTTGATTTCATGGAGGCTACAATTACACTAGCTTTGTAAAGAGCTGTGAATTATAAGAAATACACACACATTAAAGAAAAAAAAAGAATATTTTTCTTTTTACTTGAGAAATTTTAGATTTTAGTATTGTTTGAAGCTAATTTGTTTTGCTAGCCAGGTTGCTGGTGATGGTTGATGGTTACTATGAAGAAGAGATAGGAGTGGCAATGGAGAAGTTGATTACTCAGGTGCATTTGATTGGAGAAGGGTAAGCTTGCTTCCATCCTGCATTTGCTTTCAGAGTTCATAATCTCTGCTGTATTTTAGCATTTGGGGTTCAATTCAGATTTTTCTTTTATAATTAGAGCTCTTGCTATTTTCTCAAATTCTTAATTTCTGCTTCTCTATCAGAGTCTTTGCTCTTTTTTTTTTTTTTTTTTTTTTACAATTTTTTTCGTTTGATTGTGAATTGCAACCTGTAAAAAATTTCCTGGCATGAAATCATCTGTGAACTGAGTGCTTAAACTTTTCTTGTTCTTTCTTGGTGTAGAACTATAGGAGTTGCTGCTATAAGTGGAAAGCACCACTGGATCCATTCTGATACTTTTTTCGAGGTAAGATCTATTCTGATACTTATTCTATGAAATTGAGTCCATTGAATCTTCAACATCCAGTGGGACTGTAGAAGTGTTCATAGTACCTTGAAATTTGTCTTCTTTCTCGCAGAACATGTAAATTATGTACCAGTACAAGAATATTAAACATTCTGCTCAAGTTATCTTGTAAATTTAGATTATCTTTTTGGAAAATCTTATGTTTTTATGGCAGAAATTTGTATTCAGAATAAGTGAATTCATTAGGAATTCGTTATGGAAGTATAATAACATGAATTATTGACAGACTCTGGATATTTTTCAGATCCCTGTATTAAGTTTTAGCGAATGATTTACTTGAGATTCTATGAAATGGCAACAAAATTTTAAGAAACAAAGAAAAGAAAAGGAAAGGAATTATGTGTTGAAATGTAAAAATTACATTTACTTTTCCCTGGCCCAGGTGAATTTGAGAAAGCTGGAAATTTTGTTCTACAATTTAATTATTTCAATTTGTCTTCGACAGAATCTAGTTTGTCGAAAATTACAAGCATTTCATCAATGAAGTATCTTGCGGTCGTCCCTTTAGCAGCCTTTTGGTTGATTGTTTGTACATGTTCACATTATGTGACTAAAATCTGTCTTTCTACAGGGAAACGCGGAGTGGCAACCTCAGTTTTGGCTGGAATGAAGGTTTGTGATTATCTTCTCTACTTCTTTAGATCCTATTTGGCATGTGCAGAATTGTCGTATTGTACTAACTGATTAAATTGGATGAAAACAATTAATCAACAATTATTTATCGATAGAATTGTCATGCTAATGTAGGCTCCATTTTGCAGACAATTGTAATCATTCCTCTGCCATCCTTTGGCGTAGCTCAGTTTGGCTCCACCGAGAAGGTCAGTTCTTGTGTCCTCTGGTATTCGTGTTCATGTATTTTTCCAAAAATTACCGCCTCTCTTATTTCATTTTAAGTGTAGCGGTATCATTTCTGTCAACTTACTCCTATTCTACCAAAATCCATTTTGGCTATTGCATGATGCAAGCTGTAGTTTTGGTAAACAGGAGCATGTTGGCAGAAACAATGGCATGGAATAATAAGTTGGAAAGTTTGAAACTTTGAGGATTGAATGATAACTCATTTAAAGGAAAGTGTTAGAATTTTACTATTTTTTGCCATGCCGTAAAGCATATGTTTCAATTATTTGTAATTTAGTATGACTATTTTTAGTCCATTGACGCTTAAGAGGTATGAAACTCCAATTTACGCAAAACCTCGTACATAGTTCTACAGTTTAGATAATGTTGTGCTCGGAGACAACAACCCTTAGAAGATCCAACCTGATCTCAATCACCAAGAACAATGAAAAACAAACTAGAAGAACAGCCAATCGCAAAAACCAGATCTAACGAGGTTCGGCCAACCTGCCTACGTCCTCGGGGCAATTCACGGAGAGAGTTTTCAATTAGGAAGATGATTACAATAGCTCTTTGCCTCTCTCAATACAAGAGAGCTCTTAGCCTTCTAATTTCGCAGGTTCTTCTACAAGATTCTAACCCTAGAAAACACTAGCAGCACTTAAATACAACAGGTTTCCGAACTGCAGATTTCAGCCCAAAACCCGACTGTCGGTCGACCGAGACGGTCGACCGACCCTTCTACCGGTCGACCGGTCCGGTCGACCGATTCCAACAGAGAGTTGGGCCCTTTACAGTCAGTCATTTCGGTCGACCGGGCGGTCGACCGCTCTCTGACACTGTGCACGTCGTGCACGTCCGGTCGACCGGCCCGGTCGACCGGAGAACCTGTTTTGCTGCTGCTGCTTGTTTTCTGCTGCTGTTTTCCTTCGTCTTCGTCGTCGACTTCCTCGGCGATTACTCGACGACCCCTCGACGACCCCTCGACGATCCTAATCAACTTCCCCATCAATAAACTCTCTCTTTCCAACAATTCTCCACCTCGGCGAAGATTCCAAAATCTGAGCCGACATCCAACGAACCCCAGTCTATCACCTGGCGAAATCGACACACGATCTCGGCGAAATCGACACACGATCTCGGCTTGCGCGCACCGGTCGAAATCGACACACGATCTCGGCGAAATCGACACACGATCTCGGCTTGAATCTTTGGCTCATCTATTCCTGAAAACATCACACATGCCTTCCCTGCACTTCACCTTAGGAGAATTTCCATACCTGCCGATCACCATACTGTGGCTTCTACTCCGCAACTTCATGACCTCATGAAGACTTCCTTATGAGCCAACACTGACTCTCCACTGACTAGCTCTATCTAGTCTACCTGTGTTCCACTGACGGTCCAACCAAGTCTGCGTAGAGCCAACCAAACATCATCGGCTTCAACTGGATGCACACCCCTCCTTATGAAAGCTCAACATCTCCTCTCCGGAAGATAAAACTGTTCTTCGAGATCACAACCACTTCACCTCTATGTGAAGACCAACTGGCCACACCACTTCACCGCTACATGAAGTCTCTTCACCTTTACATGAAGTCTCTCCAACTCTACGTGAAGCTCCATTGACCACACTTCTTCACCTCTATGTGAAGCTCAAAACAACTTCTCGAGAACCCATACATAGCTTCATAAGAGTTGCATCACCAATGGCTGCGCCTTTACGGCTGCCTACGTTCCTTTGCCCAAAAGGATCAAGCCAATCGTAGTTCATTTTAAATGAGCTTCATCAAGCTCGAATAATGGTACCTGTTCCTGCAACAGTGAACCTGTTAGACTGAGTCATATGAACCTCTTCCCGACCATCATGGAGAGCAACGGCCTTCACTTAAGCTTGTCACGTTCACAAGCTTGAGATTCATGCTTCCTTTCCCACATACGTGGTTTCACCCTGATTCCAATGGTTGCAAACAACTCGACATCCTCAACAATGTCGTCCATCTGTTCAGCATCCCTCTTGTTATCATGATCTCCACCCGGTGTCACTTCCGATGAAGTCTCCTTTGATGCCGGACTACCTGGAGATGATGGAGTAGCATCGACCTCCACCTGCTGCGATCCTCCCTTGGTCTTCATCCTCTCCACCTGCTGAGAGACGATGGACTTCAACCCTGAAGCCTCTCCAAATGTGACATTCCTGCTCATCACGATCCTTTTGTCCTTGGGATCCCACAACCTGTAGCTGTTCTCCTTGATGCCCAAATAGACAAACCTCCTTGCTTGAGGATTCACCTTGCCATTCTTGGCACTGAAGTAAGCCGGACTTCCAAATTCCCGCAGCACACCGTGATCTTGAGCTTTTCCCGACCAATGTTCCAATGGAGCTTTACCTCCTATCGCAGTCGTTTGATTCTTGAGATGGCTAGCATACTCAATCGCCTCAGTCCAAAGCGACTTGTCCAATCCTGCATTGGACAATAACTTCCGAACCTCCTCCAGCAAGGAACGGACCAGATCCTTAGCCAACTCATCTGTACCTGTTGAGAAGTGTGTAGCAATTCCTGTGTTCTGGCCAAACTGTAGGAATTGGTCAATGTCTTTCCCAACATTGCCAATATGAAGCTCCTTTACCTTCCTACCTATCTGCCTCTCCATTCTTCCGCTCCACTTCCTCAACACATCTAGGGCTTCACCCCTTTGTCTCATCGGATATATTCAAAACTGCCTAGATGAACAATCAATTATCGAGACAAAGTACCTGTGACCTCCAAGCGATGCCGTCTTAGCAGGTCCCCATACACTCACGTGAACACGATCAAGAAGACCTTCATTATGGTGAGCACTGGTGCTGAAACTCACCTTCTTCTTGTCCAGAACCCTGTGTCCACCTTCTGACTTGCAGGTAGCAGCACCTTCTACTGATTCCATCTTTGCAGGAGCTCGCAAAGATTCTTCTTCTTGTCCGACCTTTCCCTGCCAGTCCTCTGAGCCAACATCATCTGAAGAACTTGAAGTCTCCACCTGATCTGTAATCGTACTACCCTTCAAGTAGTATAGATTTCCTCGGCGGACGCCCTTCATCACCACCATCGAGCCCTTGATCATCCTGAGATCGCCATCTCGAACAGATATCACCATGCCCGATGTTTCCAAAATTCCCACGGAGATTAGATTTCTCTTCAACTGAGGTACATACCTCACTCCTTTCAGCTCCCTTTCCATCCCATCAAACATCCTGATTTGGATTGTACCTACACCCTCCACGCTACATGGGTGATTGTCGCCCATAACGACCGAACACCCCTCCAGCTGCTCAAAGTTGGAAAACCAGCCCCGATTAGGGCATGCATGGTATGTTGTACCTGTATCCAGAATCCACTCATCTTTCCATGAGTTACCAATAATGGGAGAACTTACTGAAAATGAGAAACCTGACGAGTCTGAATCTGCTCCATCTGCCTGTGACCTGCTCCTCTGAGTATTCGTCACTTTTGCAAGATTTGTTTCAGCCTTCGACTCCTTCTTCTTCCCCTTGAACTTTGGACAGTCCACTTTCCAGTGCCCTATCTCTCGGCACAAAATGCACTGATCCTTCCTCAGATCCCTATAGCCCAACCTGGACTTCGATCTTCCTATCACCTCCTTGCCCTTCCGCGATGAACTTCTGCTTCTTACTTCCAGTGCCTCCGCCACTGAGCTTGACTGTGAAGGATGCCTCTCATTCTTCCTTGTCTCATAGCTCATCAATGCAGACGACACATCATCATACACCAAGGTCTGCCTTCCGTTGATAAACGTCATCGTGAATGTCTCATACTCCTCCGGTGGGAGTGAGTTCAGGAGAATGACCGCTTTGTCTTCCTCTTCTACCACGACATCCACATTTATCAGATCTGTAAGAAGCTTTGTGAATCGGTTGATGTGCTCGTTTACTGTGCTTCCCCTCTGCATCCTGAACTGATACAGCTTACTCTTAAGCTGCAACCTAGACTCCACGCTCTTAGTCAGGTATTTCTTAGCAAGAGTGTCCCACAGCTTCTTTGCCGACGTCTCATGTTGTGCAAGATATTTGATGTCTTGCGACAAGCATGAACGTATCAAGCCACATGCCGATCTGTTCATCTTCGCCCACTCTTCATCAGTGGTAGTTGCCTTCTTCTTCTCCAATAGGAGCGTGTCCTCGAGGTTCTGTGCATTCAATGCATCCATGACCTCACACCTCCACATCCCGAAATTGTTAGTTCCATTGAACTTAACAACTTCAATCCTGGAGTTGTTCATTGTTTTAACAGACTTAGATTCCTCTGCCATTGAGATCCTTTCCTTGACCCTCTAACTATGCGGAAGATCAGATACTTGCAAAATAGATCTATTTCTGAGATAAAAAAGTGATTTTTACCTCTACCTTGAAACCCTAGCTTGAGTTTCTCACCAGATCTATTCCACCCCTGATTCAACGAGCCCTCCCTGCGTCCACTTGAGATCGACACACGATCTCCTTGAACACCAATGCCTCTGACCTGAGATCGACACACGATCTCCACCTGATCAGATCTGGAGCCCTTCGAATCTTCAGAATATCCCAAGCGTAACCTGGATGCTCTGATACCACTTGTTGTGCTCGGAGACAACAACCCTTAGAAGATCCAACCTGATCTCAATCACCAAGAACAATGAAAAACAAACTAGAAGAACAGCCAATCGCAAAAACCAGATCTAACGAGGTTCGGCCAACCTGCCTACGTCCTCGGGGCAATTCACGGAGAGAGTTTTCAATTAGGAAGATGATTACAATGGCTCTTTGCCTCTCTCAATACAAGAGAGCTCTTAGCCTTCTAATTTCGCAGGTTCTTCTACAAGATTCTAACCCTAGAAAACACTAGCAGCACTTAAATACAACAGGTTTCCGAACTGCAGATTTCAGCCCAAAACCCGACTGTCGGTCGACCGTCTACCGGTCGACCGGTCCGGTCGACCGATTCCAACAGAGAGTTGGGCCCTTTACAGTCAGTCATTTCGGTCGACCGGGCGGTCGACCGCTCTCTGACACTGTGCACGTCGTGCACGTCCGGTCGACCGGCCCGGTCGACCGGAGAACCTGTTTTGCTGCTGCTGCTTGTTTTCTGCTGCTGTTTTCCTTCGTCTTCGTCGTCGACTTCCTCGGCGACCCCTCGACGACCCCTCGACGATCCTAATCAACTTCCCCATCAATAAACTCTCTCTTTCCAACAGATAACACATACAATAAATTCATTTCATGTTTCAGGTGGTCCTTGTATCATGATGGTTTCTTTTGAGTTTCTATGTTGATAAGATATGTAACTGGTCAACACTTTTCTTTCTTCCTTGGAAGAAAAATGATTCACCAAGATGTATCATCTCAAACAACATAAGAGTTAATCTTGAACCAAAAAAAAAAATTTAAAATATCAAACTATCAAGTTTATTAATAAAGTACCATGATTTGATTAGTTAATTGTTTTCTTTGTCCATAAACATGGCACTGTTCTAGCATTGTAATAACCATTTACAGTTTTCCCTTATTATAGCGTAAATTTGAGTTAGAATGTTTCTTTGATGGCACATGTTGATCTTTCTTAATGTTTCACAGATATGTGAAACCTTGGATTTCATAAACCAAGTTCTGCATCAAGTTTGTCAGCGGGAAAATTTGATGGGCAATTCTCTGGACATTCGCAATCCATGTGAAGCATTTTCTTCGTTAGTTGGAAACACTTGTGCTGAAAGGGCATCAATATCTTGCATGATATCATCACCAAAGAGCTGCAGGATAATGCAGAACCTTCAACAAGTTATGCTCGATCTTCCAACCTTTTCCATCTTGGATCACACAATGGGAGCATCACTCATCCTTCAGAAATTCCGATAATCTCCAATCCAACGGGTGCGTCTGTGAGTGTTAGGAACCCATTTTTGAGAACAACCTTTACCAGTGACATCTCCTCATTTCAAAACACAAGGCAATTCCTAACATCTTGTGCTGAAGTCAAGTGTTATTGCTCCCCCAACAACATGAAATTTAGTTATAGTTTTCCTGGCAATCCGTCTTCTACCTACTTGAATGCACATAGCTGGGTTAAAGAAATTGCAATTCCACCTTTGTTGCCTGCGCCAGCAGCAACCTCACTTTCTTCTTCCTCACGCATGAATTCGTTTCAGTACTCTTGCGGGAACTCAATTTCACCTCATGGGACCGGAGGATCACAAGTTATGATCCAAGGACCGGGAAAGTTGGTAGATTCATTAACATCACCACCTGCTAAGTCCTCATCCAAATCTTCCTCTATTGCTTCAGAGCCCCCTGATAATTTTCTCTCTTTTCCTCAAGACTCAACTCCTCAGCATTCTGCATTGTTTCAATTTAAAGATGACCAGACAAGTGATCAGATTGATCCATGTGAACAATCATCAGTGCAGATAACTGATAGTATAACTCTGGCTACGAAGGACAATGCTACATGTGTTCAAAGTGAAGCTATCAGCTGCAGTCAATCAACTGACCCACCTCATAAACCAGTTGAGATTTCTGTTACGAATGCTATGAACTCTGCGGACACAGGTTGTGATCGGAAAGGCAGCACTTCAAAAAGACCGTCTCAGCTCTTGGATAACGACCTGTTTGAAGGCATGGAATTGGATCTGAGCCGTGGAATTTTACGGCAGGATTGTTGGGATGATATCATTATGCCCGTTAACAGAAGTAGCTGCTCAAATTTGAGCACTAGCGTTTCAGACTGTATATCTGAAATGGACATGGCCTCTTTAGCAACTGCTGATAAAGGGTTGTTCTCAGGGCCGAGTTTTGAACAATTACTGGAAGCAGTAGTTGGGGAGAGTGTCAATTTATCGACTAGTCACGGATCAATTCCTGTGAATGTAAATGTTAGTTCTGTCTCCGGATTTGATTTTGATCGTCAAATTTCTACAGTTCGCCGAGTGCATTGTCCTCAGAACAACACAAAGTTGGCTCCTCCGGCTGAACTCAACTTGGAAAAGATGATTCAAGAATCTTCGAAAGAAGCTCTCCCAAAATCATATGTCAGTTCTTGGATTGATGACAGTTGCACTGTTAATGCTGAAAGTGCCGTGACCAATCAGGCTAAGAAGCCTGAAGAAACTCCTAAGGTTGCTAGGAAAAGGGCTCGACCAGGGGAAAGCACTCGACCGAGGCCAAAGATCGTCAGCAGATACAAGATCGCGTAAAAGAGTTGCGAGAGATAGTACCCAATGGTGCAAAGGTGCTTTCCATACTCATTCCATATGCTATAATTAGTCATTGTTTTGCTGTATTTGTTTTATTGATACTTGATCTGATGCAACAGTGTAGCATCGATTCTTTATTGGACCGCACAATTAAGCACATGCTCTTTCTGCAAAGTGTGACAAAATACGCAGACAAACTCAAACAAACCGATGAACCAAAGGTACAATGGCTTATGACTACAAGATTGTTTGTTGTGTCATTTGAGCAACATTTTCCATATGAATGTATCCAACTGAGTTATGTTCTCTCTATCCTTTTCTTGTAGATGATCGGCGATGAGAGTGGTGTTGTCCTAAAAGACAATTCGAGCAGTTGTGCCGGAGGGGGTGGTGGTGGTGCTACCTGGGCCTATGAAGTCGCAGGCCAAACAATGGTCTGTCCGATATTAGTTGAGGATCTCAATCCCCCGGGCAGATGCTAGTTGAGGTTAAAATCAAAACCTGACCTTGCGTCTCTTTTCGTTTAGTTTACATTTACTCAGTTTATCACACTACAACAACAGATGCTTTGCGAAGAGCGAGGATTCTTTCTTGAGATAGCAGACATTATCCGGGGCTTTGGCCTGACTATCCTGAAAGGGTTGATGGAGGTTCGTGACAGTAAGATCTGGGCGCGTTTTCTGGTTGAGGTAAGAAAACATGAAACAACAAGAATAAGACCAATATTTTCGAATATTAGCATTCTGATCTTAGATACTGGCAGGCAAACAGGAATGTGACAAGGGTGGACATATTTCTGTCGCTTGTCGAACTTTTGCAGCAGACGAGCAGCATTCATCGGACTAATGAGCAGCAGACCAAGGTTCTTGACAAGGGGTCTCCAACACATTCACTAATTATCAACAACCTCAGGTACCGATTCCCATCATTCTGGCCGATAGTTCACAATGATTCTGAAGCTCGCGTGGGACTTGAATTTGCTTGAATATGGACTGATAATGTACCACATTGACATACCGACAAGGTATATGTTGCTGCAAGTGTGGTTGACCATCTCTGTGAATATGGCCGGTCATAATGGATATATAGATCGCAGAGACTGGACCGGGATGCTGGGACTCGGTGTAAATTCTGATTGCCTGAAAGAATAATTTGTTGACTATATGAGGGAATCATGCAAGCCTTAACCAAGTGATGGGTGTGTTATCTTTCAGGCAATCTGAGACAAGAATGGATAGAGATTTCTTTCAGAGTTTGTAGGGTTGACTGATGGGATTTGCAAAATTGTAGGTTGTTAATTTTGTGAGCTTGTTGGTACCAGATTCAATTTGATGTTTTACCTCAAGAAACAAGAATCATTATTAGATGTTAAAACTAAATCATAGCCCAACTTACCATTTCATTGATTTATGAAGCTGTGTTTCAACTGGTATCTCTTTTGGTGACTCATCGCAATTGCAAACAACTGGAGAAGTTGACAGCTCTAAGCAAAGGTGTATGCGTGATATTTCACTTTGCTATTAGAGTTTTGTGTCATGTCTTGTTGCATCAAGATAACTTGTTTCCTTTCTGTCAAAAAGAAAGGCATCCAAGATTTATGTTGGTCAGAACTTAGGGAATTTTAGGGGCAGCTTGGCTTTGAGATTAAGTTTTCTAAACTCCTCGAACTTCAAAATATATTAAAATAGTTGAATAAAGGAAAAAACTAAAATGTATTGTTGTTATTGATGGAGGCAATTGCCCGAGTATATATAGGCATATAATGGTATAATATAACTATAAACTCTAATACATATGTATTCTGTGTTGGATATTCTGCTTAACAAGAATCAATCTGACAACTAATCAAGATCACTGATATATCAACAATCTAATTGGCCAGGTCGGCAAATATCAGGTGGGAGGTTTTCCGTTCAATAGAACGTTCCTTAATTTAAGAACCACCTTTTAATTTCCTTCCTTGGTTAAAGCACCAATTAGACTGAATCTAAGTCAGTCTCGATATACTGTAAAGTATATCCCCTGTATAAAGGACTTAATCCACTTATACAGTATTTAGAGTGAGGTACGCTTAAAGCGAATCTCCTTAAGACAATTACGTCCCCCGCACCGGTGCTAACGGGATAATGGACGCTGGTCTCCCAAGATACAACACTCTTTCACGGTATTTGGATAGCACTACCAAATCATCGTACGGTCGAACCGTAGTCAACCAGTACCTTCACAAGATCGTTGAAGCAGCGGTACAAGGACAAATTTCAAACGAATATTTGCCTCTACTCTCTGGAGGAGCACCCACTGTTGATGACGAAGGAAGGTTGAAGAATATTCTTCTTCAGAAGTATCAGTGGACGAAGGAAGGTTGAAGAATATTCTTCTTCAGAAATATCAGATTCAGACAACAATTCTATAAAAGAATATGTTGAATTTTCTGATTCCTCTTTCAGAACAATTTTGCAGAATCTCCGTTGGAAGTCGCTTCGGAAACCGAGTTACGGATTTCCCACTTCATGCTGGAAGTCACTTCAGAACTTCACGGCCAGTTCAGAATGCAGAGCTTCAGAACTCAGATAGAGAAAGAAAGATTGTTGTTGGTGTTTTCTATGTGTTTCAATTGAGAGTTTGAAGTGCTTTATATAGCACTCCAAGAGGGGCCAACAGGACTGAAAGATTGCAACCTTTCGACCCAACCATCGCAACCTTGGGCGTCCAACTGGTTCGCAACCTTTGGCAGTCCAACTGGTTTGCACCCGTTGGCAGTCCAATTGGTTCGCGACTGTTGGCAGTCCAACTGGTCCGGTCGGCCGCCAACGGCGGCGCGCGCGCGCGCACGCATGTGCGAGCATAATTCCCTCCTTTTCGCGCGCGAAAACTCCAAGTACCCAAAGGGCACGCCCTTTGTTCTCAATTTTCTCTATATATACACCACAAACTTCCATCCCATGGCCAATGTGGGACTAAATGCTTTTAGCTACCTTTAGTCCCGTTTTGGCTTTGAATTAGGCAATCTTTTGACTTGAATATCTCATTCATTCGAAGTCGGAATTGAACATGTGAATATACCACGTTCATCCCCAATGGAAGGAGAACACACTCCAACCATCATCCAGTTGATTCGATCAACGGATCTCGCCATAATTCAACTCGAAGATTCGCCTTCATATTCTTCAATTCCAACAATCCCCCACAATGAATGGAGATTCAAGGAATGACACACAAAGAGACTGACTCTATTGTGAAAGGTACTTGAGAAAAGAAACTGCATAAGGATAGGTGAACTAGGTCTTGAACCTTCCATAGCGAAAGCTTTATCGGACTTACTGGCTAATCAGTGAAGTAGGTCTTGAACTGTTAGCCGTTAGTGTAAGCCAAGTCAACAAGCTTCACACAGTAACTTTCCAAATCAACTTTGGTTCTCGGTTGTGTCCGTTTTGGCCCTGGACATTCTTGGTTTCAGAGAGTATCTTTAGAGAATAACAGCCTCCATAGAAATTCCCAAAGAGCCGACCCAACTCTATACTCACATAGGTGATGGACCTTTTAAGAGTAGTCTACTCTACTCCACTTGTTTAGTAACAAGATATAGGCATCATTAAAAGCGTTAAGCTTATCCTTAACCCACTTGTAGAAAAGCACTTATGTGCACCTTAGGAATGGATTGGAGTCAAGCTCCCAAGTGCTTACTTGCTGAGTCAATCATAACTAGTTTTTCCTCTTGAACTTAGTCCGTGGGATCTCCAGTCGCTAAGTGAGGTTTCTATTAAGCTGACTCGGTAAGGTTAGGCTTTTAGACCCATTCCCCTCGATGCGCAGTTTATACGCTCTCCACTTAAACTTTAGTAAGCGGATCCGCTAAATTATCCTTTGACGATACAAAGTCAATAGAGATAATTCCATTTGAGAGCAACTGCTTCACGGTATTATGTCTACGACGAATATGTCTAGACTTACCGTTGTATATAACATTTTGTGCCCTAGATATAGCTGCTTGATTATCACAGTGTATACATATAGCGGGCACTGGCTTTTGCCATAATGGTATATCTTTTAAGAATTGTCGAAGCCATTCTGCTTCTTCTCCAGCCTTATCTAAGGCTATGAATTCCGATTCCATAGTGGAACGGGCAATACATGTTTGCTTAGAAGACTTCCATGATGCCGCTGCTCCTGCTAGAGTAAATACGTATCCGCTAGTTGATTTTGATTTCTCAGAATCTGTAATCCAATTAGCATCACTGTATCCTTCCAGTACAGGTGGATACTGTCCATATCTCAAGGCATATTCCTTGATATGTAATACGTAACCCAATACTCGTAGTAGAGCGGTCCAATGTTGATCACTAGGATTACTAGTGTATCACTTAACTTGCTTACAACGTAAGCAATATCGGGTCTAGTGCAATTCATCAAATACATTAGACTTCCGATAATCTGAGAATACTCCAACTGGCATATTCCAGTTCCTGTATTCTTATGAAGATGGACATGTGGGAGAAAAGGATTTGTATTCTCTTTTATCCCATGATCCTTGAATCTTTCTATCATCTTATCCACGTAGTGAGATTGAGATAGACTGATTCCATCTGGTGTTCTAGTAATTTTAATTCCTAAAATTACATCAGCAACCCCCAGATCCTTCATGTCAAAACTGTTGGATAACATTCTTTTAGTGGACTTAATAATTTCAATATTAGTCCCAAGTATCAACATGTCGTCTACATAAAGACAAACAATGATACATGCGTTTCCAACTGTTTTCGTGTAAACACACTTATCGCATTCATTGATAGTGAATCCATCTTTGATCATGACACTATCAAATTTCTCATGCCATTATTTTGGAGCCTGCTTTAAACCATATAAGGATTTTACCAATTTACACACCTTGTGTTCTTGGCCCTTGACTATAAATCCTTCAGGTTGCTCCATATATATCTCTTCATTTAATTCACCATTTAAGAATGCAGTCTTGACATCCATTTGATGGATATCTAAGTTGTGCAATACTGCAATTGCAATTAACATCCGTATGGACGTTATTCTTGTTACTGGTGAATAAGTATCGAAGTAGTCAAGTCCTTCTTTTTGCCGATAACCCTTGGCTACTAATCTAGCCTTGTACTTATCGATAGATCCATCGGGTTTTAATTTTCGTTTGAAAATTCACTTACACCCAATTTATTTACTTCCAGGAGGCAAGTTTACCAATTCCCAAGTATGATTACTTAGTATGGATTCTATTTCGCTATTTATAGCTTCTTTTCACATTTGTGCTTCTGGGGTTGACATAGCCTCTTTAAATGTTTGAGGTTCGCTCTCAATAGCGTATGCTATGAAATCTGGACCAAAAGATTTTGAGATTCTAGATCTCTGACTTCTTCTTGGTTCAGTTTCCGCATTTACATTCGGTTCCTCGGAACTTTCGTCCCTGAACGCCATCTCGTGTGTTCTTTTCCCAGAAGTCTTATCTGCTTCCCGTTTGTATGGAAAGATGTCTTCAAAGAACACAGCATCTCGAGATTCGATAATCATGTTTACATTAATATCTGGTATTTCTGATTTATGAACCAGAAATCTGTAGGCACTGCTATTCAAGGCATAGCCTATGAATACGCAGTCCATAGTTTTTGCTCCCAACTTAGTCTTTTTGGGTAATGGTGCCAGCACCTTTGCAAGGCACCCCCACATTTTGAGGTAATGGTAAGAAGGTGTCCTTCCATGCCATAACTCGAATGGTATTAGACCAAGTTTCTTGTGGGGTACTCTATTTAGAATATGATTTGCAGTTAATAGAGCTTCCCCCCACAAGTTTTGCGGAGCTCCAGAACTTACGAGCATGGAATTAACCATCTCCTTCAAAGTTCTGTTCTTCCGTTCAGCAATTCCATTCTGCTGAGGAGTGTACGGTGCTGTAGTTTGATGTATTATACCAAAACTAGCACATAACTCATTAAAATCATTTGATTCATATTCTCCGCCTCTATCGGATTTTAGAATCTTGATTTTCTTGTTGAGTTGATTCTCAACTTCGGCTTTATATATTGTAAACATATTTATTGCCTCATTCTTACTGTTTAAAAGATACACATAACAGTATCTTGTACAGTCATCAATAAAAGTAATAAAATACTTTTTTACCGCCTCTAGTTGGCATAAACTTCAAGTCACATAGATCGCTATGAATTAACCTTAAAGGTTCTGTATTTCGATCTATTGAGTGAAATGAATTTTTAGCTAACTTGGCCTCAACACAAATCTCACACTTGCGAATTTCTTCCAAGTTGAGTTTAGGAATATATCCCAGATTAGACAAGTTTTTTAAAGACTTGTAATTTACATGCCCTAATCTAGCATGCCACAAATTAGGAGACTCAAGCAAATAAACAGAAGAATTTCCTTTATTTATTAGCTTCGGGTACAAATACACGGACTTTTTATCTACCACTGCAACATTGGCTTTAAAAAGTCCATCAACAAGATAACCCTTTCCCACATACATCCCTCCCTTAGTAAGTACAAATTTGTCAGATTCAAAAACAATTCTAAATCCTTTCTTACTAAGTATTGATCCGGAGATCAAATTCTTGCGGATGTCTGAAACATGAAGCACATCGTTAAGAGTAAGCTCCTTCCCCGATGTCCACTTCAGGATGACCTTGCCCTTTCCTTCAACCTTTGAGACGGCTGAATTTCCCATGAATAGTTGCTCATCTTGCTCTAGTCTTTGATATTCAGAGAATAATAATTTCTCAGAGCAGATGTGCCGAGTAGCCCCAGTGTCTACCCACCAATCCTTGTTGTTGGTTGTCAGATTCACTTCTGACACCACAGCAGAAAGGCTTGAAGATTCATGGTTGGTCATGTTCGCCTGTGGTTGGCTCTTCTTTTTCTTCTTAAGACGGCTGGGACATTCATTTGCTTTGTGACCTTCTTTGTTGCAGATGTAACAGGTCCCTTTGAAGCGCATGTTTCTGCCGTCTTGAGCCTTGCCTTTGTACCCCTGGGAAGGCTTCTTCCTCTTCAAGCTTTTAGAAGAAGACGCTTTCCCCTTTGAGTCCTCGATCACATTTGCTTTTGCTTCGTAGGAGTTCTTGCTGCTCCTTTTCTCAGACTTGCGGTTGTCCTCCTCTATACGAAGTCTCACAATGAGATCCTCCAACTTTAGCTCCTTTCCCTTGTGCTTCAGGTAATTCTTGAAGTCTCTCCACGCAGGTGGGAGCTTCTCCACGATTGTTGCAACCTGAAAAGTTTCAGGAAGAATCATACCTTCGGCCTCTATTTCGTGCAAGATAAGTTGGAACTCTTGCACCTGACTGATGACAGTCTTGGTATCTACCATTTTGTACTTCAGAAATCGTCCTACGACGAACTTCTTAGTACCAGCATCTTCAGTCTTGTACTTCTTGTCAAGACTGGCCCATAACTTCTTTGCCGTAGTGATAAGACTGTAGACATTGTAAAGAGAGTCATCCAGTTCATTTAAAACATAATTTCGGCAAAGGAAGTCACCTTGTGTCCAAGCATCGACTGCAAGGACTGAGTCCCGATCAGTTCCGGGTTCTGGTGGATCCTCCTGCAGGAATTTGGCCAGATGAAGAGTGGTCAAATAGAAGAGCATCTTCTGTTGCCACCTCTTGAATTCTGTGCCGTCGAATTTTCCTGGCTTCTCCGGCTTCGGGTTAGGAAGTGGAGTAGGCATCAAACTTTGGAGCTGCATGTTTGTTGCCTTGCTAGTGCTATCTTGATTTGTCTCAGACATTTTCTGCAAGTTCAAGCAGAACAGAAGTAAGAAACGCTAATTGTCTTAAGATTGTTGGATATTCTGCTTAACAAGAATCAATCTGACAACTAATCAAGATCACTGATATATCAACAATCTAATTGGCCAGGTCGGCAAATATCAGGTGGGAGGTTTTCCGTTCAATAGAACGTTCCTTAATTTAAGAACCACCTTTTAATTTCCTTCCTTGGTTAAAGCACCAATTAGACTGAATCTAAGTCAGTCTCGATATACTGTAAAGTATATCCCCTGTATAAAGGACTTAATCCACTTATACAGTATTTAGAGTGAGGTACGCTTAAAGCGAATCTCCTTAAGACAATTACGTCCCCCGCACCGGTGCTAACGGGATAATGGACGCTGGTCTCCCAAGATACAACACTCTTTCACGGTATTTGGATAGCACTACCAAATCATCGTACGGTCGAACCGTAGTCAACCAGTACCTTCACAAGATCGTTGAAGCAGCGGTACAAGGACAAATTTCAAACGAATATTTGCCTCTACTCTCTGGAGGAGCACCCACTGTTGAGGACGAAGGAAGGTTGAAGAATATTCTTCTTCAGAAGTATCAGATTCAGACAACAATTCTATAAAAGAATATGTTGAATTTTCTGATTCCTCTTTCAGAACAATTTTGCAGAATCTCCGTTGGAAGTCGCTTCGAAAACCGAGTTACGGATTTCCCACTTCACGCTGGAAGTCACTTCAGAACTTCACGGCCAGTTCAGAATGCAGAGCTTCAGAACTCAGATAGAGAAAGAAGATTGTTGTTGGTGTTTTCTGTGTGTTTCAATTGAGAGTTTGGAGTGCTTTATATAGCACTCCAAGAGGGGCCAACAGGACTGAAAGATTGCAACCTTTCGACCCAACCATCGCAACCGTTGGGCGTCCAACTGGTTCGCAACCTTTGGCAGTCCAACTGGTTTGCACCCGTTGGCAGTCCAATTGGTTCGCGACTGTTGGCAGTCCAACAGGTTCGCAACCTGACAGCAGAGCGGGTTCGGTCCGGTTCGGGAGCGGAGCTGGTTCGGCCCATACTTCGAGACCCGATTCAAAAAGAACCAGGCCAGGTAGGGAACCCAACCCAAACCCGGACCCGAGCCCGAGCCCGAGCCCGGCACCGGCACCGGCGCCTGCCGGCCGGCCGCCAGCGGCGGCGCGCGCGCGCGCACGCACACATGTGCGAGCATAATTCCCTCCTTTTCGCGCGCGAAAACTCCAAGTACCCAAAGGGCACGCCCTTTGTTCTCAATTTTCTCTATATATACACCACAAACTTCCATCCCATGGCCAATGTGGGACTAAATGCTTTTAGCTACCTTTAGTCCCGTTTTGGTTTTGAATTAGGCAATCTTTGGACTTGAATATCTCATTCATTCGAAGTCGGAATTGAACATGTGAATATACCACGTTCATCCCCAATGGAAGGAGAACACACTCCAACCATCATCCAGTTGATTCGATCAACGGATCTCGCCATAATTCAACTCGAAGATTCGCCTTCATATTCTTCAATTCCAACATTCTGCTCATACTACTACTCTTTACACCCCTCTCAACTCATGGTAGGTCTAACAGTATTCTCTTGGTTTTGCTGCCTAAAGGTAGACTGTAAAGGTATGTCGTCTTCTAAATTGTTTACCTGACCCTGGTTCTTTTCTTTTGTTTCATAATCCTCAACCCAGATTTCAAATTAACTCTCATTTCCCACATGTTCAGTAAAAACATTGTGTTGTTCATTCCTAAATTGAATCTTTACAATGAGTGCATCAGTTAGTTCCATTTGAGATTCTAGCTCAGCATGTGATTGCTCAAATTGAGCTTGTGATTGATCCATGCTGGTTTGAATGCTTATCATTGAGGTTTGAATATTTTGAAGTATAGACGAGACTTTATCTTCAAATTCAGTTGTTTGTATGGGTTATGAAAATTTGTAAAGCATGTCAGGTTGTTGAATATTCTAGGGTGGTGTGTGAAAATCATGTTCATAAACAGGTTCATAAATAGGTTCATAAACAGACTCATATTCGCTAAAATATGAGGTGGGTGGAACACTCTGGTTTGGTTCATGCCATGAAATTTTTTAATGATTTCACCACTCAATTTTGTAAGTGTTAGCGACATGACCATTATTTGTTTGAACATAAGATTGTGTTGTGTTTACATGATTTTGAATAAATTCAGAGTATTGATATTGATGTAGGAGATCAAGCAGCGCGGCAAGAAATCAACAGGCTGAAATAGCTTAACCTGTCGACAGTCATTCAACTGGACTGTCGACAGGCTTTTCTCGAGAGCCCGGGTTTGTTAGTCTTTCTTGACCCGTTGACAACCCCTTCATATGGCCCGCTGACAGGCTTTAACCGAGAGTTCGGGTTTAATAGTTTTTCCTTTACCTGTCGACAGCCCCGTTCAGCTATCGACAGGCCTGTTACGTATCAGTATTTCTGATTCTGATTCGTAATTATTTTCTGGGTCTGTTTTGTATTTCAATTTATTTTATTTTTATATCTTTATTTTAGTTTCCTAATTAGAAAAGTTTTCTTATTTTATTTACCTATATAAGGTCATTGTATCCTAGGGGTTTGGTATTCAACTTTTAATCAATAAACATATGAGTTTTTCCTCATCTTTGCTCGTAGATTTGAGTTGTTCATTTTGGCTCATGGATTCAGGTTGTTCTTACTCATGGATTCGAGTAGTTACCCTACCTGGAGATTTCTTCATGGTTCGTCAGTGCTAGAACGAAATCTAGCCCGTATTGTTTGTCTTCTTCGCTTTCCTGTCTGCGTTAAGTAGTATCAGAGCTTCAGCGAAAGCTCCAATGATGACCAGAAACGACGATGAACAACCAACATGTTCACAAGGATGGATACTTTTGAAGGAAGGCTCAGCACTCTTGAACCAACCATGGACATTGTGGTCCGGAACTCAAGAAGATATCTCTGAAGCTTGATTATCAAAACCTAGCCGATGGTACCCACCGAAGCGGGTTGGATCGTCCAGTAAACAACCATCCGCCACTTCCTCTACCTTCATCAGGTAATCCTCATCCATCACCTCCACCTCTCTCAAACAACTCACCCACAACCACCATCACTAAACCAACCACCTCTGATTCAACCACCCCCGCTACTATCACCACCATATCAACCACCCTTATATCAACCGTATCCAAATCACCACCCCCAAATCCCTGTTTTATTACATTAATTGAGAACCCAATGGTCAAGGAGCTCTAGTCAGGTGAGTGTACCCCGTGCATACCTGAGATCACGGCCTTAAACAGACCCCTGGCTGCTGAGACCAGGACCAGCCCACTAAGGCTGTAATAAGTAACAGGAAACGGGCTCATCGAGCTATAACAGACGGTAGCCAGCACTACCCAATCCCAAAGGTACGGGGACACTGTTACACTATTCATGTACATGTATATTATGCATTCCATATATTCTATTTCATGTATACTCTGTAGACACTGTTACTGTATAATCACAACACTGTAGTATGGTCATTCAGCATACTTCTTATCTACATGTTTATATTCATCATGACACCATAATTCTACTATTATTATTAGATTAAATAAGAAATATAAAGTAATTAAAACTACTACATGTTACAGATACACTGATGTAAATAGGAATACTTAATACTGTAGCATATTACCCGTATTGAGAATAATAGATAAATGGTATAACTTTATTGACTATATTAATATAATCCCCTAAAGTGATTTGCCTATTATATAACCTGATAATAATGATATACAACTGGATATTATTGTGGCGATGACATAGTGATAACATCCTAGGTATTGATGATATTAAAATATGACACTTGTATATTCTTCCGATTGGTATTATCATTATATTGTATCATCGGTATTTAAACATGTATTATATAATATTATCATTGTATTACTATAACATATATTACTGCTTCCTTGATTTTACCACTCACCAGGTCATTTTCTGATGACCCTGAGTTTGCGTGCTCAGGTTGGAGATCTGAGATATCGCAGTATCAGATATTTTACTGGATACTCATAGGAGACTCGTCATCGTACTATTCATAGGTATCTTAATTATTTTGTCCTTATTTATCTATGTTTTCTTATCTATCATAATCACTGACCCTTTGTAGGTATTCTTGTACTAATTAATGTTGAAATTATTGTGTATATCATGTTTATTTCCTGTACTGAGGTTTAACGTATGTACGTGAAGGTATTTTCATCATGCGTATGTACGTCACCATAGCGTCCCAGTATCAGACTCTCTGGCTGCTGAGACCAGGGCCAACCCGTTAGGGTGAAATAAGAAACAAGTAACGAGAAACGGGAGCTCATCGAGCTATAACAAATGGTAGCCAGCATTACCACATCCCCTTCAGTGGGATAATAATGGATTCAGACATCCACCCGATAAGATCTAGTCAACCGTCAAGCCTCCCCCATCCCATGTTACATTTTGTATATTAAAAGTACACAGTGTGTATCAGGAACAATACAGTGAATGGTACATGTACACGATAATAGGAAATGAGCTCTATTGATAGCATGAAACAAGATAACGAGAAACAGAAAACAAGAGATGTGAGATTCTAGAGGTGGCCTTCGTGGCTCGGACCCACGTGGCACTTAGTTTCACACATCGCATATCAACAGCTCACATGTCCAGTAACGAAATATCAATATCAGTAATGGAAAACAATCATGTAACTGGAATAAAGGAATATACATGCAGCAATAATACATGTAATATGAACGGTGATCCATATGACAAGAATATAGAAACAATCAATACATGTATACCGCTGAATATATGTAACAGTGATGTATGAACATGATATAACTATGTACAAAGCATTCAGGTAACGATGACGGTATCCAGTGAAATGGTGTATCCGTGTATCAGTGGAATATGAAGAAGACATAAATGGTGTCACGTGTAATAGTATTTGTGTAACGGTGAGATATGATTAAAATAATAATAAATGGTGCATTCTTGTTCCTCATGATAATATTATCTATTTTATAGAATTTTTGGGAGCCGTTCTGAACTAGTCAAAGTTTGACCCATGAAAATAATATTAATTAATTAATATTTAATCTATTTCTTTCTCCCTTCTCTTTCTTTTTTTACAGACTTCCTCTCTCCATCGACTCAACTAACCGACCTTCCCTAATCTCCCCTACTCCATTTAATCTCTCTCCCCTCTAATTAAATTCTCTCTCTCTTAATCTGCATCACCATCTCTAATTCTCTCCATCTCTCTCTCTAATTAATCCCTCACTCCTTCCTCTCTCTTCTTTTCTCCCAAAACACAGCCGTCGTGCACGGCCGCCCGGCCTGGCAGGCTGCCGCCGCCTCTCCCTGCCGCCCTGCTCTTCTTTCTTTCTATCTCTCTTTCTTTTTTCTATCTTTATTTGGATATAAATCCAATAACTATAATCAACTAGTAACCCAATAAACCTAAACTCATAACCCACTAACTCATTTACCCAATAACTTAAGTAATGGGTATGAGTTATCGGATATGAACCCGAGCCGTTATCAACTCAAACCCACATTTAAACCCATAAAGGTAAAATTATAGAAAACCCCCTGTTATATATAATGTATTACATTTTAGCCATTATAAATTACGTATTTAACTCGTTTGTTATGTTGTTAGTGTTCGGGTGATATCTGGAGCATCTGGTGTCCGATTTGGACGATTCTGGAACCGTTGTGACCATAGGAAGACGAACTACATTCCTATGTCATGTATATGTGTAATTTTATTTTATAAATTATATTTTATTGTATTTAATGAAATTGGTTGATTTCTTTATTTAATAAATCTTGATTATCGGTAAATCATTATAAATATTGCTTAATAAAATGTAATTATCAATAAATCATTATAATTAGAATATATATGATTGTTCTTTAAACATAAGCGATAACATAATCATAATATATTTTATTTCTTGATTTATTATAAATAGATGAAATGTCTAAATATCGAGATAAATAAGTTAATAATTTTAATAAATAAATTAGCTATAAATTGATAATTAAATATAATAATAATTTTTGTGACATCTGTCAATCATTATTATAAATAGGATATCTGACACTCGATTATGTGGTATAGCCACCGTTACACCCATATCAATACCCTCAACAGAATCCCCAAATTGATGGCTTCTCCGACGAGAAGTTCAACAACCCCACTTATCAGTATGACGACTTTGGAGATGACGGTCTAGCCTACGGAAGGCATGAGAGATGCGCTAATCCTTATTATTTGGGATTGACATAAATGTTAGTAGTTTGAAGGTTTATTCCGCTCAAGCATCAACGAAGAGGTTAGTAAAGTTAGATCATAACAGAAAATAATATTAGTTTTTCATAATCACATCACATTACTATAAATAGGTGACAGATCCTCCTTTTATCTATAGCAGTGGTGTTATACAAGTATAATGAGTAGAATAATTTTTTCCTTTTACCTTAAACTAAAAGATGTAGAGTCTTGTGACGGGACTTTTTTCTTGAGCTAATGGAGGTAAAGTCTTACGACAGGACTAGAGCGCTTGTGTTGATAATGTGTTGTAAAAATTTGGTATACTATGTAGTCACTATTTGCATGCTGGCATCATCACTTACATCATCGCGCAGTAAAATTATTGTGTTTGGTTAGTGGACAGCCATCATATTTTACACCTTCATAACAAATTTTATTATTTAAGTACATTGCAGTTTTCAAACTTTTTCTTTAGTCAAAAGAGAGCATGTTCCGTTGTTAAAAATCGACACGATGGATCACGGACCTAATCATGAAGAATTTCAAACATGAGCAATCAACTTTCGCATGTGACTCAATTCGTACTGCTCACACTCCTAGATCTTCACGGTGGAACCTCTGTCACCATCTGAAATCATGTAGCGGTCAAAAGTGAGTGACTGTTCATCAGAACTGTTATAGTTTAAATACTCGTAACGTTGGGCCGACACAAGCCTCCCCCCAACTTGACTATAAGAGAAGAAAAAAATTGTCAATGAATATTATAGTCAACCAAGTAAGTTCATGGTACTCTCTAGTACTAATAAAGTGAATGTAATATTCTTTCTTAGGCTGATAAAGATCCACTACCACTGAACCAAGATGGACGCAATGCTAGAGAGCTTTCCATGATGGGCTCATCCGAGTGGAAACCCATTTACCAACTTGAGAGTGACTTCCACGGCCAGAGAGTGAGAGAGACACCCTTTGGAGGCCTGAAAGAAGCACACCAGCCAAGTAATCACACACTCACATGCATCCATCTCGTGTTATTGTTTTCATAGTTGCTTCATCAATTTGTTAATGGACATAATAATCAAGAAGTTAGGTCAGGACTAAACCCAAGAAACCTAAAAGGAGTCACTTTTTCTTTGTCCATGTTGTTAATTATGTGAGCCTGAAGTTGGGTACTGGATTAATTAGGATTAATTAATCTCCTGCCTTTTGGTTTGATAGTGAGTGAGAAAGAAGAGCACCTATCTCTCTTGTCTGTATGTGATTTTATACGCTCTTTATGTGAAAGCTTGAGCAGGCTATCAAAAAAGGACTGGTTGAGATTTCTCTCTGACCTCCTCTCTTAATTGTATATGTTGGTTTTAGCACGCTCTAGCCCTAACAGCCAAAAAGTCTCTCTCTCTCTCTCTCTCTCTCTCTCTCTCTCTCAAAAGTCTAAACACTAAACAATTTTTTTATTATCTAATAAATTATTGTCTACACAATATCACATACATTTTCCTTGAATTTCAGAGATCTCCTCCATTACATGTAAAGTCTCCAGAGAGGTGGTGACCATGTGAAGAAGAGTTACGAATGACCTATCACGAGACTCAGACACACATAAATCACGTATAATATGTATGATGTATCGTTGTGTGAATTCGAACCGTTCATCTTAATTTACATACTCAAATTACGTTAGGGAAGAAAAAATCACGTGATTCTAAAATTTTTTAATTTTTTTTACAATAATATAATATATTTTGTTGTGAGAGGATAATTTGGTGGTGGGTCAGGTCATCATGAAAATCTTTTGAGATACTAGTCCCTGACGTGGTCCATGGTTGGGCTGCGAACTGTCACATTCTTGTTTGCACAAATGGGTCCTTGAGGCCACAATAGCTTGTTATCTGGCCGTGGTCACTTGTATCATATGCTATATAACATCATGGGCAACACCAAGGAAGCCAGAGTGCAGCTCTAGTGTGACATGGCCCGGGGCCTGACTGTGTTAGCAAATCAGCTGTTGATACATGGGCACATACTGGGAGATGTGGCAGCTTTAGGTGTACATATTTCCATGCTATACGTCTCTCAGTCTTAGTACTGGTAGTGGTTTTCGTATAAATATACTCGAGACCTCTCTGGGCCTTAGAACAAATAGTCTAATATCGGCTAGCTATGAAATGGTATTTTGGTATATAAGAATTTGGGCAAGCCCGTCTAATAAGCTAGTCTTTTGAGACGGTGTCTCAAGTCTTTACAAATGGTATCAGAGTCATGCCCTGAATTTAGCAGTGTGTGGGCAGTGTTTCCGTACAGTAAAGATAAGTAATAGGTTGCAAACTGTGCTTCATGTAAGGCGTGTGCGCTAACGCAGTGAAGAGTTGTGATCTCAATGGAGCACATGATCTTTCAGGTGTGAAGATGGTCTTCCAGATGTGAAGATGAGCTTACAGGGAGACTATTTATTTGAGAGTGAGTTGTTGAGTTGAATATCGAACAAATAGTCTCACATCAACTAGACATGGAGATGGTCTTTGGTATATAAAAATTTGGGCAACTCCACCTAAAAGGCTAGTCTTTTAGGATGACGCCTCAAGTCCTTACAATTTTTTTACGAGAAACGGTCCAAACTGAGCTGTGTGTGTAGGTAGTGTTCGATCCCCCAAGACCCAAAAGGCGCAACAAGCTCCCTGTGAAGTTAGTTAGGCTCTCGAGGTTGGCAGCAGGAGTCTTGCTTCACATAAGGCCTTTCGTGTTATGAAGAGGAGTAAAAGGCTGCAAGTTGTGCTTCACGCAAGACGTCTGCCCCAACGCAATGTAGAGTTGTGGTCTCGATAGAACATATGATCTTTCAGATGTGAAGATGGTCTTCCAGATATGAAGATGAGCTTATAGGGAGACTTTTTATTCGAGGGGGATTGTTAAGTTGGATATCAAACAAATAGTCTCACATCTATTATGGGGATGATCTTGAGTATATGAGAATTTGAACAATTTCATCTAAAAAAAATAGTGTTTTGGAATGGCTTCCCAAGGCCTTACATGTATGAGACACATCTGCAATTCCAATCATTATTGTGCAATGTGCCAAGTGACACTCGGATGTTGATAACGTGATGCATGACGCATAAATTAATTTCGGTTGTGCTACATGCCCAAATAGTATAGACGAACTTTTTTGTGAAGGGTATCTAGTTTGAAACCAATGAAGAAATTGAGGCCGCGAGGACCATAGAGTACCTAATTGAAGGGAAGATACTCTGACTTAAAACTGTTGTCAGTGGCCAGCAGAGTGGTCTTCAATGTCAACGAGAGTGGAGGTAATAATACCATACCATGCATTCTGCTGCCCCACTTGTTAACTTTTTTCTCCCTAATTAACTCAACTGCTAGTTAGTAAGATTCACCGGCGATCGCCGGGAAGCAAATCCAGCATCTAGCCGGGATCGTGTCAGGGAGAGAAGAATGTTCGTTGACACGCATGCTCGAATCGGTGATCACAATCAGAACTTATGCTCTAACCGACCCTAAGGCACCACTGAGCCATTCGCGGGGACAAAAGACACTTGTTACCCATCAAAATCTGTCAGAGATTTGAAAGGAAATTTTTTCTCGTTGTGGGCCGTCCAACAAAACAAGTTTTTTTTTATTCCCCCCTAGCTCCGGACTGTCCATCAGCTGTGATGGGACGGCACACAGCGCGAAGAACCATCACACCCCCGGATCTTCACGTGAAGGAGCCAACCCTAGCCCGTATCCAGCATGGCCAGCAGGCTCTAATCTCTGTGCCAATAGGAACTTGCTACATCAGACTGGGGGATGCCTGCTCGGATAACGTCATTTGCAACACATTCCATTTCTAGTCCTCAAAAGGCAACGCACCAGACCCAAGGGTCTCGTCATGACCTAAAAACAAAACCTTCTTCCCTCTCCAACGTCACCCCCAACAAACATTATATGCTCCATTTGATCCTTAATCTCTTAGGATAAGCAAAATATTCGGTAAAGCATGCATCAAAAAGTCGTTAATTATGAGGAGAGCCATAGTTTTATGTTATGCAGGCGTTGAAATGCTTCACTTATCTTGATTAATTATATATGAGTTTTTTTTATGTTTATATACCGCAACTGAATCCGACGAAAACCGACGTGAAATCTTTGAATTCTAAAATTGATTACTTCATGTGAAAACATTTTACCACTGTGTTACAATAACACTTATAAAAATAATGTTTTTTTATAGCGGTTTTGGGCGCTGACCCAGTGGTGTGGCATCCATTGACCTCAGCTAGGTTTTTTTTTTTTTTACCGTACTTATTGTCAGTACGAGGAACTCACGGACAAACCTTGCCTCAGTACTGCTCAGTGAAGCCGACACAAACAGACGTGGAGTTAACTCACAACAAGTGATAAGTAGTGATCGATCGATAATGCCCCCAATATGAATATTGCCACGATGACTGAACCCAACAGATAAGGCTTCGTCCCTCTTTCTCCGTGCAAAGGCGAAAGCAACCCCCATGTCCTGTTGCCCACCCAATTCTTGTAATCCCCTTTCCTTGAATCAATCTATTAATTATGTAGTCATGCACCCAATCTTAATCTTGTGTGTGCATTTCTCAAACAAAGTTTGGTACATGCCACCACTCTCCCCTGAAAACATTCTTTTTATTTGCTCACCACCACCACCACCACCACCAACAACAACCAATTTTATAACCAATCCCTTCCCTATATAAGCCACTCCTACTCCCCACCCATTTGCAAGACAAGAGTGCCCACACAATTTTCACTAGTTTCTATCCGAGTTACAAGACAAGAGTGTCCACTCTAAATTCTTCCCCCTCAACATTCCAATACAATAGGGTCATCCCTCTCCCCTCTCCTTCCTTCTTCCCCGGCAGCTTCAAACCCTCGAACTCTCTGCGATAGGGAGGCAATGGCCACCGCGAAAGTGGCGGCGAGCGGTTTGGAATGGCGGGTGACGGTCCCAGAAGGGTCATCCGTGAGGCTTGAGCCCGAGTCGGGGCTTGTTCGGGGAGCATGGCTCGATTTGCTTGCGCTGGCGGCCGCGGCGAGGTCAAGAGTGTCGAGCTTTGGGAAGATGGTGTGGAAGCTGGGGCCGATGATCCGAGGAAAGTCGCGCATGGCATGAAGGTGGGGATCGCGCTGGTCCTCGTCTCCCTCTTCTACTATACTCGGCCTCTGTACGACGGCGTTGGGGGTGCGTCGATGTGGGCAGTCATGACTGTCGTCGTGGTGTTCGAGTTCACGATCGGTAAGCTAGCCCAGCTGGCTCATGGAGCAAGCTATCGGCACCAATTGGAGCAGGTAGACTGATTTGTTGAGTTCCATGGATGCAGGAGGATGCTTGTACAAAGGAGTGAACAGGGCCATAGCAACATTCACTGCAGGAGCCCTGGCCATTGGCATCCACTGGATTGCAAGCAAATCTGGAGAGAACATGGAGCTCATAATCCGCAGTGCCGCAGTTTTCATACTAGGTATATGTTTGCAACTTTTTCAGAGATCTCGAACTTAAGAAATCATAAATAACTAACTTTTAAAGTTTGAACAGCCTCGGCTGCAACCTTCTCTCGATTCATCCCGACGATCAAGAAATGGTTCGACTACGGCATCACCATCTTCATCCTCACCTTCAGCCTGGTGGCGGTGTCGGGCTACCGGGTCGATAAGCTCATCGAGCTGGCGCAGCAAAGGCTGTCCACCATTGCCATCGGGATCACGATCTGCTACCTCGTGGCCATTCTCATATTCCCAGTGTGGGCGGGCAACGACCTGCATCAACTCATCACTCGCAATATGGACAAACTTGCTGACTCGGTCGAGGGTACGTGCGCGCGTGCTGTGTGTATTGCTAAATACATTCATATTGCACTACATCAACATGCAAATATAAACAATTTGAGTATATTAAATTATTTGCATGTGGTTAGATTGTATGAAAGAAGGGGGAAAAAAAATTCAATTGCGGTCACATGTGAATCTAATAATTAGATTAGATATATTCACAGGGCAATAAAATTATAATTAACATTTAATAAAAATTATGGCTGCCCCCATGCAGGATCGAACTACAGACCTTCAGTTTACAAGACTGACGCTCTACCACTGAGCTATAGGGGCTGTGTTTGCTGGAAAATTCCTTTATTTTAAACTAGGAATATTTTCACTCTTTACTTGTTACACATTAGTTAAATATTTATTGTTAGTTTAACATTATTTGTCCTTTTTATATAAAGTTGGTAAGATTTCAAAAGGAGATTGTTAACTCCAATCTCTAAGAATATGAGAGAGAGAGAGAGAGAGAGAGAGAGGGACTACCTTTCTCTAACTGAACAGTGAGTGAGTCGAATCCAACCAACAATTATAAAATATACATAGGGAATCTTTAGCATAGATTAATTTAAAATAGGAAAAAACTTTAGGGTTTGCAAATGAACGTGCTTCCATTATAAGCTAGCATATATAATACAGTAAACAAAGTTTTCTAACTTCATTTCTCAACTTTTGTTTTTCTATTTAATCACAGGCTGTGTGGATGACTTCTTCTCCAGTGATCAAACCATTGACAAGAAAGAAGCCCCATCCCAGAAATCACAAGGCTACAAATGTGTTCTCAACTCCAAGGCATCCGAAGATTCTCTGGTACAAAACTATACCTATATTCTTCTTAATTTCTCCACTTTTTAATTAACATAAAGCATAATTAATTCCCATAAATTCATGCAACAGACCAATTTATCAAGATGGGAGCCTGCTCACGGCCGCTTCAGCTTTCGTCACCCATGGACCCAATATCAAAAGATCGGCGCAGCGATGAGGTACTGCGCGTACTGCATCGAGGCTCTCAATGGCTGCATCAACTCAGAAGTCCAAGTAATTAATTAATCCCAACCTCAGTAATACAATAATTATAAACTAATCTTAATAATAACTCAATCCTCATTCGTTCTGTCAGGCTCCGGAGTCCATAAAGAACCATCTCAGCGATGTCTGCGTCAGAGTGAGCTCCGAGTGTGCGAGGGTCCTCAAGGAGTCATCGAGCTCCGTCAAGTCTATGCGGCGGTCCGGCAGCATCGACTTCTTCATCGGCGAGATGAATGCCGCAGTACAGGAGCTCCACAGTTCCCTGACACAGCCCGCACTGCCGCCAGCTAACGTCAGTGTTCAGCTGACGGAAGCCCTGCCCCTCATCACCCTCGCGTCTCTGCTGATCGAAATATCTAAGCGGGTGGAAGGTGTAACCGTGGCGGTCGACAAACTGGCGACCGCCGCGGGGTTCAAGGATGCCAATGAAGATAAGAAGCCAGGGAAGGCTGATGAACTAGCTGAATCCACCAAAGCCGTTCAACTCCAGCAAGTGTAGCTAGTGGAGATCGCTGTGAACGGGAATAAAATTAAGCGAAGGGACAAAAGAGATGCAGAGAGTTGTTTTAGCTATCTCTATGCTCTCTGTAAAGAAAGAATCAAGTAATGGTTTGAATTTAGTCAGTGGAGAGGGGACTGAGAGTGTACGTAGTGCGTATAGATTAGGTATAGAGATGAAAAGGCAAGTGGGTCGACTGATTGCAGAAATATATAATTAACTAAATTTGTAATGCAAATTAAGAAAGAAATTATATGATGGATGTGTTTGGGTTTTTTTGCATCTATACCCCCAGATTTTCACTTACTTATTCCTCAAAAACCTCTATTTGCATTAGAGAGTTTACGGGTATACTCTTATAATAATAATCTTGTTGAATACGGAGAAAATACCCTTTAAGTATATACCCAGTATATATCCATGCTAATTTAATTTTTGCAGCACATATATTTTTATAAATAATAACAATAATAATAATAATGAATGATATAGTAATTTTCTTGAGGTGGAACTGAGAAAATAAGAAGAAAAGGGGGGAAAAATCTATGAAAAAGACTATTATTTAGAAACATAGATTCGCTACTATATCAAAAAATTAATATCTTAATAGTAATAGGCCGTTAAAGATGAATATGACAGCCAGGGGCGGACCCAGGAGTTGGCTGGACCGAGCTACAGCCCATCCCGCTTTTTCATATATTACCTTAGACCTCTTTTATTTTGGTTCTTTTTCATATATTGTCTTAAACCCCTCTTCTATTTTGATTTTCTTTTAGCAAATTTATTTCTGATTTCGCTCCTGATTTAGGGGAGAATATTATTTTATGTTAGTTCCTATAATCAATCTGACAACTAATCAATATCACTAAAATATCACCGATCTAAATGGCTAGGTTGGTTAATATCAGGTGGGAGGTTTCCGTTCAATAGAACGTTCCTTAATTAAAGAATCACCTTTCAATTACCTTCTTTGGTTAAACACCAATTAGACTGGTATAAGTCAGTCTCAATATACTGAATATCAGTATATCCCCTGTATAAGAAATTAATTCACTTATACAGTATTTGGAGTGAGATACACTTAAAGCGAATCTCCTTAAGACAATTATGTCCCCCGCACCAGTGCTAACGGGTTACTGGATGCTGGTCTACCAAGATACAACACTCCTACACGGTATTTGGATAGCACTACCAAATCACCGTACGGTCGAACCGTAGTTAACCAGTACCTTCACAGGATTATTGAAGCAGCGGGACTAAGACAAATTTCGGGAGAATATTTGCTTTTTACTTTGGAGGAGCACCCACTGTAGAGGAAGAAGGAAGGTAGAAGAATAATCTTCTTTGAAAGTCCCAGATTCAGACAACAATTCTACTTAAGAATCTGTTGAATTTTCTGAGCCCTCTTTCAGAATGAATTTTGCAGAATCTCCTGGAAGTCGCTTCGGAAACTGAGTTGTAGAATCCCCACTTGCTTTGGAAACCGAGTTACTGATTTCTCACTTTCCTTTTTTTTGGAAGTTAAGAAAGAGAGAGAGAGAGAGAGAGAGAGAGAGAGAGAGAGGATCTCCTTCAGAAATCAGCAGGCAGATTGTTTTTTGTGTGTCTTAATTGAGAGAAGCGGAGCGCTATTTATAGCGCTCTGGGAGGGGTACTTTGATCCGAACCCAACCAACAGTTACAACGGTTCGGTCTGAACCGTTGCAACGGTTCATTTGAACCGCCGCAACGGTTTACAGACAGCCGTTGCGCTGGGCGGTTCGGATCCGGAGGCGGAGCGGGTATGATCCGCATGACCCAGTTCAAAAAGAACCGGAGCGGGTAGGGAACCCAAACCCAGACCCAGACCCAGACCCGAGCCCGAGCACGAGCCCGGCCCGGCACCGGCGCTGGCGCCGGCCGGCCAGCTGCCGCCGCCAGCGGCGGCGCACGCGGCGCATGTGCAGGCATGGTTTCCTCCCAATCGCGCGCGAAAACTCCAAGTACCCAAAGGGCACGCCCTTTGTTTCCATTTTTCTCTATTTAAACACTACAAACTTCCATCCCATGGCCAATGTGAGACTAAATGCCTTTAGCTACCTTTAGTCCCATTTTGACTTTGAATTAGGCAAACTTTAGACTTGAATATCTCATTCATTCGAAGTCGGAATTGAACATGTAATTATACCACGTTCGTCCCCAATGGAAGGAGAACACACTCCAACTATCATCCAATTGATTCGATCAACGGATCTCGCCAAAATTCAATTCAAAGATTCACATATATTCTTCATATTCCCAACAATCCTCCACAATGAATGGAGATTCAAGAAATTGACATACAAAGAGACTAACACTATTGTGAAAGATATTTTAGAAAAGAAACTGCATCAGGATAGGTGAACTAGGTCTTGAACCTTCCATAGCGAAATCTTTATCGGACTTACTGGCTAATCAGTGAACTAGGTCTTGAACTGTTAGCCGTTAGTGTAAGCCAAGTCAACAAGATTCACACGATGACTTTCCAAATCAACTTTGGTTCTCGGTTGTGTCCATTTTGGTCCTGGATATTCTTGGTTTCAGAGAGTATCTTTAGGGAATAACAGCCTCCATAGAAATTCCCAAAGAGCCGACCCAACTCTATACTCACATAGGTGATGGTCCTATTAAGAGTAATCTACTCTACTCCACTTATTTAGTAATAAGATATAGGCATCATTAAAAGGTTAAGTTTATCCTTAACCCACTTGTAGAAAGCACTTATGTGCACCTTAGGAATGGATTGGAGTCAAGCTCCCAAGTGCTTACTTGCTGAGTCAATCATAACTAGTTTTTCCTCTTGAACTTAGACCGTGGGATCTCCAGTCGCTAAGTGAGGTTTCCATTAAGCTGACTCGATAAGGTTAGGCTTTTAGACCCATTCCTCTCGATGCGCAGTTTATTTGCTCTCCACTTAAAACCTTTAGTAAGCGGATCCGCTAAATTATCTTTTGACGAGACAAAGTCAATAGAGATAGTTCCATTTGAGAGCAACTGCTTCACAGTATTATGTCTACGACGAATATGTCTAGACTTACCGTTGTATATAATATTTTGTACCCTAGATATAGCTGCTTGATTATCGCAGTGTATGCATATAGCGGGCACTGGCTTTTGCCATAATGGTATATCTTTCAAAAATTATCGAAGCCATTCTGTTTCTTCTCCGGCCTTATCTAAGGCTATGAATTCCGATTCCATAGTGGAACGGGCAATACATGTTTGTTTGAAAGATTTTCAAGATACCGCTGCTCCTCCTAGAGTAAATACGTATCCGCTAGTTGATTTTGATTCCTCAGAATCTGCAATCTAATTAGCATCACTGTATCCTTCAAGTACAGGTGGATACTGTCCATATCTCAAGGCATACTCCTTGGTATGTGATACGTCACCCAATACTCGTAGTAAAGCAGTCCAATGTTCATTACTAGGATTACTAGTGTATCTGCTTAACTTGCTTACAGCGTAAGCAATATCGGGTCTAGTGCAATTCATCAAATACATTAGACTTCTGATAATCTGAGAATGCTCCAACTGACGTATTCTACTTCCTGTATTCTTATGAAGGTGGATGTATGGGTGAAAAGGATTTGTATTCTCTTTTATCTCATGTTCCTTGAATCTTTCTATCATCTTCTCCACGTAGTGAGATTGAGATATACTGATTACATCTGGTGTTCTGGTGATTTTAATTCCTAAAATTATATTAGCAACCCCCAGATCCTTCATGTCAAAACTGTTGGATAACATTCTTTTAGTGGACTTAATAATTCCAATATTAGTCCCAAGTATCAACATGTCGTCTACATAAAGACAAACAATGATACATGCATTTCCAACTGTTTTAGTGTAAACACACTTATCGCATTCATTGATAGTAAATCCATCTTTGATCATGACACTATCAAATTTCTCATGCCATTGTTTTGGAGCCTGCTTTAGACCGTATAAGGATTTTACCAATTTACACGCTTTGTGTTCTTGACCCTTGACTATAAATCCTTCAGGTTGCTCCATATATATTTCTTCATTTAATTCACCATTTAAGAATGCAGTCTTGACATCCATTTGATGGATCTCTAAGTTATGCAATACTGCAATTGCAATCAACATCCGAATGGAGGTTATTCTTGTTACTGGTGAATAAGTATCGAAGTAGTCAAGTCCTTCTTTTTGTCGATAACCCTTGGCTACTAATCTAGCCTTGTATTTATCGATAGATCCATCGGGTTTTAATTTTCTTTTGAAAATCCACTTACACCCAATTGGTTCACTGTCAGGAGGCAAGTTTGTCAATTCCCAAGTATGAAGCATGGATTCTAGTTTGCTATTTATAGCTTCTTTCCACATTTGTGCTTCTGGAGTAGACATAGCCTCTTTAGATGTTTGAAGCTCGCTTTCAATAGCGTATGCTATGAAATCTGGACCAAAAGATTTTGAGATTCTAGATCTCTGACTTCTTCTTGGTTCAATTTCCGCATTAACAGTCGGTTCCTCGGGGCTTTCGTCCCTGAACACCATCTCATGTGTTCTTTTCCCAGAAGTCTTATCTGTTTCCCGTTTGTATGGAAAGATGTCTTCAAAGAACACAACATCTCTAGATTCGATAATCATGTTTACATGAATATATGATATTTCTGATTTATGAACTAGAAATCTGTAGGCACTACTATTCAAGGCATAGCCTATGAATATGCAGTCTATAATTTTTGTTCCCAACTTAGTCTTTTTAGGTAATGGTGCTAGCACCTTTACAAGGTACCCCCACATTTTGAGGTAATGGTAGGAAGGCGTCATTTAACTCAAATGGTATAAGACTAAGTTTATTATTGGGTACTCTGTTTAGAATATAATTTGCAGTTAACAGAGCTTTCCCCCCACAAGTTCTGCGGAGCTCCAGAACTTACGAGCATGGAATTGACCATCTCCTTCAAAGTTATGTTCTTCCATTCAGCAATTCCATTTTGCTGAGGAGTATATGGTGATGTTGTTTGATGGATTATATCAAATTTAGCACATAACTCACTAAAATCATTTGATTCATATTCTCCGCCTCTATCGGATTTTAGAATCTTGATATTCTTATTGAGTTGATTCTCAACTTCGACTTTATATGTTATAAACATATTCATTGCCTCATCCTTACTATTTAAAGATACACATAATAATATCTTGTACAGTCATCAGTAAAAGTAATAAAATACTTTTTACCGCCTCTAGTTGGCATAAACTTTAAGTCACACAGATCGCTATGAATTAACCCTAAAGGTTCTGTATTTCGATCAATTGAGTGAAATGAATTTTTCGCTAACTTGGCCTCAACACAAATCTCACACTTGTGAATTTCTTCCAAGTTGAGTTTAGGAATATATCCTAAATTAGATAAGTTTTTTAATGACTTATAATTTACATGCCCTAATCTAGCATGCCAAAAAATAGGAGACTCAAGCAAATAAACAGAAGATTTTTCTTTATTTATAAGCTTCAGTTACAAATACACAGACTTTTTATCTACCACTGCAACATTGGCTTTAAAAAGTCCATCAACAAGATAACCCTTTCCCACATACATCCTACCCTTAGTAAGTACAAATTTATCTGATTCAAGAACCATTCTAAATCCTTTCTTACTTAGTATTGATTCAGAGATCAGATTCTTGCGGATATCTGGAACATGTAGCACATCGTTCAGAGTAAACTCTTTCCCAGATGTCCACTTCAGGATGACCTTGCCTTTTCCTTCAACCTTGGAGACGGCTGAGTTTCCCATGAATAGTTGCTCATCTTTCTCTAGTTTTTGATATTCAGAGAATAATAATTTCTCAGAGCAGATGTGCCGAGTAGCCCCAGTGTCTATCCACCAATCCTTATTGTTGGTTGTCAGATTCACTTCTGACACCACAGCTGAAAGGCTTGGCGACGCATGGTCGGTCAGTTTTGCCTGTGGATGATTCTTCTTGTTCTTTTTGAGACGACTGCGACATTCATTCGCCTTATGCCCTTCTTTGTTGCAGATGTAGCAGGTTCCCTTGAAGCGCATGTTCTTACCTTCTTGGACCTTGTCTTTGTACCCTTGGGCAGTCGTCTTCCACTTTAAGCCTTCAGAAGTAGACGCTTTCCCCTTTGGGTCTTCGATCACATTGGCTTTGGCTTCATAGGAGTTCTTACTGCTCCTTTTCTCGGACTTTCGGTTGTCCTCCTCGATTTGAAGCCTCACAATGAGATCTTCCAACTTCAGCTCCTTTCGCTTGTGCTTCAGGTAGTTCTTGAAATCTCTCCACGCAGGTGGGAGTTTCTCCACGATAGTAGCAACCTGAAAAGTTTCAGGGAGAATCATACCTTCGGCTTCTATCTCATGCAAGATAAGTTGGAACTCTTGCACCTGACTGATTATAGTCTTGTTGTCCACCATCTTGTACTCCAGAAATCGTCCTACGATAAATTTCTTGGTATCGACATCCTCAGTCTTGTACTTCTTATCAAGACTGGCCCATAACTTCTTTGCCGTTGTGATAGGACTGTAGACATTGTAAAGAGAGTCATCCAGTCCATTTAAAACATAATTTCGGCAAAGGAAATCACCTTGAGTCCATGCTCGACTGCAAGGACTGAGTCTCGATCAGTTCCGGGTTCTGGTGGATCTTCTTGCAAGAATTTGGCCAGATGCAGAGTGGTCAAGTAGAAGAGCATCTTCTGTTACCACCTCTTGAATTCTGTGCCGTCAATTTTCCTGACTTCTCTGGCTTCGGGTTAGGAAGTGGAGTAAGCATCAAAGCTTGTAGCTGCATGTTTGGTGCCTTACTTGAGCTATCTTGATTAGTCTCAGACATTTTCTGCAAGTTCAAGTAGAATAGAAGTAAGAAACTTCAATATAATAATTGTCTTAAGATTGTTAGTTCCTATAATCAATCTGACAACTAATCAATATCACTGAAATATCACCGATCTAATTAGCCAGGTCGGTTAATATCAGGTGGGAGGTTTTCTGTTCAATAGAACGTTCCTTAATTAAAGAACCACCTTTCAATTACCTTCCTTGGTTAAACACCAATTAGACTGGTATAAGTCAATCTCAATATACTGAATATCAGTATATCCCCTGTATAAAGAAATTAATTCACTTATACAGTACTTGAAGTGAGGTACGCTTAAAGCGAATCTCCTTAAGACAATTGCGTCCCCCGCACCGGTGCTAATGGGTTACTGGACGCTGGTCTCTCAAGATACAACACTCCTTCACGGTATTTGGATAGCACTACCAAATCACCGTACGGTCGAAACGTAGTTAACCAGTACCTTCACAGGATTATTGAAGCAGCGGGACTAAGACAAATTTCGGCCTTTTACCTTGGAGGAGCACCCACTGTAGAGGAAGAAGGAAGGTAGAAGAATATTCTTCTTTGAAAGTCTCAGATTCAAACAACAATTCTACTAAAGAATCTGTTGAATTTTCTGAGCCCTCTTTCAGAACGAATTTTGCAGAATCTCTTGGAAGTCGCTTCAGAAACTGAGTTGCAGAATTCCCACTTGCTTTCAAAACCGAGTTACTGATTTCCCACTTCCCTTTTTTTTGGAAGTTAAGTCAGAGAGAGAGAGGATCTCCTTCAGAAACCGAGTTACTGATTTCCCACTTCCCTTTTTTTTGGAAGTTAAGACAGACTTTTTTTGGAAGTTAAGACAGACTTTTTTTTTGGAAGTTAAGACAGAGAGAGAGGATCTCCTTCAGAAATCAGATTGTTTTTGGTGTGTCTTAATTGAGAGAAGCGGAGCGCTATTTATAGCGCTCCGGGAGGGGTACTTTGGAGCACTTTGGTCCGAACCCAACCAACAGTTGCAACGGTTCGGTCTGAACCGTTACAACGGTTCATTTCAACCGCCGCAAACGCCCAACCGCCGCGACGGTTTACAGACAGCCGTTGCGCTGGGCGGTTCGGATCCGGAGGCGGAGCGGGTATGATCTGCGTGACTTATACCCGATTCAAAAGAACCGAAGCAGGTAGGGAACCCGAACCCAGACCCGAGCCCGAGCCCGAGCCCGGCCGGCCGCCGCCAGCAGTGGCGCGCGCGGGCGCATGTGTGTGCATGGTTTCCTCCCAATCGCGCGCAAAAACTCCAAGTACCCAAAGGGCATGCCCTTTATTTCCATTTTTTTCTATTTAAACACTACAAACTTCCATCCCATGGCCAATGTGAGACTAAATGCCTTTAGCTACCTTTAGTCCCATTTTGGCTTTGAATTAGGCAAACTTTAGACTTGAATATCTCATTCATTCGAAGTCGGAATTAAACATGTGAATATACCACGTTCGTCCCCAATGGAAGGAGAACACACTCCAACCATCATCCAATTGATTCGATAAACGGATCACGCCATAATTCAATTCAAAGATTCACATATATTCTTTATATTCCCAACATTTTATTCTTTTGACAAATTCATATAATTCACAAGCATATGTTATAAAAAATTGCAGCCTACCCTAAATTTATTCCTGATTCCGCCACTGATGACAGCTAATATGCAAGCCAGCAAGTTCCAGTAAAAATAATATATTGACCTGCATTTTTTATTTTTTATATTATATTCTATTCTTTTACAAGAACATAAGTCTTATTTGTTACTTAAAACTTTTTTCATAGGGTTTAGTCAAAAAAAAAAATGATATTTTGAGAGTACAAAGGCTTTTGTCACATTGAGAAAATTTGAAAGTATAAGAGCTAAAAGCTGTATATTCTTTAAAAGTCAAGCCCTGGGGTCAGGCTGATGTTTGCTGGCATGTTATTGTTTGACTTTTTCTGTTTTGTGGAGGAAGTGGTAGGATTTTGAGTCTTTGACTTTCTTTTTTTCCACCAAAGTAGTGGGGTTCGTCCTCCGTTCTTGGATAGTACTACGGTAGTGGAATGTGGTGGGAAAATCTTGGGGCCATCAGTTCGGACACTTCAGTGCACAATGCTTTGTTGAATGCGAATAGGATTCCAACAGACCGCGCACGCGCAACAAGTGCCAAAACTGTAGCATAAAGTTGTTCGACAATTTTTATTTACGTGTAACAAACGCGAGCTCGTTCTGTCAATTCACTTGACCAAGTAATGTGTATACGCTCATAATTTCATTTTTCTTAATTGAGCTCATGTAATGTTTCCATCCTCCACTATTGTTGCATCCGATGATGTGTCTTGGTACTTCTCCTTGTTGTCGTAGCTCTCTTCTCTGGACAGTCTCTCTCTGTATGACCCTCCTTATCGCAATATTAACAAACAAACGCCTTTCAATCCGTTGACTTGTGATTACGCCTGCGCCGCTAGAGTCCAGAACCTTCCCTTCAATCCTCCCTATTGATTGATCCCAACCATGAATGCTTAAAAAGGCGCTACCTGTGAGGAGAGATGTAAAATCTTGTTGATAGAGGTTTTAACTCATTGCAGGAGTTAGCACGTGGGCAGAGCTGCCGAGAGGCACATCTTGCTGTCGACAGCTGATACCCTGACACGCCAACATAAAGCTCAGTCTGTCGACAGGCCCTTGGCTCAGGCTGTCGACAGTTAGGGTGCGTCTTAGGCTGTCGACAGGCTTCTCTGGTTGTCGATAGTACTAGAGTTCTTGGCAAATTCGAGACAGGTTTTGAATTTTTATCTGATCCAAATTCAGAGGTTTCGGTTTTCTTTTCTTTTTGGACTATGTGGCTATATATTAAGGGGTATTGTCCCTATTGATGATAACATTTGAGAGGTAAATTGTATTGAGAGTTTTAGAGTTAGTTTGTTTGAGAGAATTTTACAGCAAATTGCGTCGGATCAATTTGTAACTCTTGCAATTTAGTTGTTTGAATAACATTTTCTCCCTTCTGTCTCAAGAACATAGGCAATTTGTCTCAAGAACGCAATATTCTTCCTGAATAGCAATGTCAACATATGACATGACGCATGCAATCATACCCATAGGACACATAAGATTTGACTATTCCATTCAGGTCTTAACTAAGTTCCTCCAAATGCACCTTGACTTTTGCTCTCTCCAACTTCTGTCCATACGGCTACTTCTTTAGAAATAATTCTTCTGTCAGAGATTATGACTTGTGATCATTTCTCCAACTACACACAAACCTCTCTCGTATACGTTAGCTAATGACCTCCACAAGAGTATTATCTTCCAAGTGCACATACATGATTCTATACGTCATGTCACATAGCTCTCCTATTTGTCTTCTTTGACTTGCTTAGTTTCGGCATTAGGGTTTGTGTTAGTCCTTCTCGAGCTAGAATATTCTTACCTATTGGTGCCACATCATGACCATTAAAGAGCTTTGTTGAGAACTTTGTTCCCTCCAATGATACTTTACCACCTTGATCTATAGCCTTGGTCTCCACCATCGACATACACAACATCATGATCTCCATCAATATTGATCTCTCATTGTTTGTATAGAGTGGGCCTTTTCAAGAAGAAATTAGCTTAAATAGACCCTGTTGACGTGTCCAAATGGCTTGAAAATATGAGGATAAACTCAAAGGTCACCCAATTCGGCCTCAAATATACTAATCCATACTTGAATCAGTCATCCGATCTTGTAAAATTCTATCTCTTTTTTATTTTTGTTGATTGTGCATACATTTTTCCATTGAAAACACCAAGAATAAGGGATTTGGATAGAATTTGCTTCAATTATATCAAGAAAATGTTGTGCGCAGGATAACAACCTCTTTGAGGAATCCACCATCCAGGCGGAGACTGAGGCAGCTGGAGACGTACCCAACACGACAAGAATAGAGAAACAATAGAGAAAACAATCAACACAGTATTTAACGAGGTTCGGCAACGTGCCTACGTCCTCGGGACAAGGGGAGAGAGATTTTATTAATTCAACAATCAATTACAACTTATTCCTTCTTCAAGGAATTTTCAATGGAGATTTTCAGTGGGATACAATACATGAGGGCTCTAGCCCTTATTTATAATCAAAAAGTCCCTAGGTTTTAGGAAACCCCAGCTGGATTCAATCCCAAACAGAAAAGAAATCTGAATCCCAAAAGGAAAGCCTAAACGCGTCTGTCACTCGATCAGCCGGTCGACCGACCCATATCCACGGTTGACCGGCGGTCGACCGGACCCAAAAAGAGAGCAGTCTGTTATCAGTCGGTTGACCGGGGGGTCGACCGGACCCAAAAAGAGAGCAGTCTGCTATCAGTCGGTCGACCGGGCGGTCGACCGTTTCATGTCACGGCCGACCGTCGCGGTCGACCGGCATACTCCTGTGCACGTTGTGCACACCGGTCGACTGCCCAGTCGACCAGTTCCTCCTCCGGTCAACCGGGCAGTCGACCGAGGTCATTCTAGGCCTGCTTCACTTGTCGTTTCTCGCTCCTTTGTCTTCCGATCTCTGTGCTATCTTCTGATGTCTCCTCTATCTCCTCTCTCCCTACAGAAAACTATACTTCTCTCCTCCTTAACTACACAGCCAGCAATTGAGCACTATCTACTGACATTGCATCTAAGATTTCTCTCCCCCTCCCCCTTACAGATTTACAAAAGGCATATTCATAGCCACGTACAGGTACCTAATTTCCTTTTACCTGTATTTGATTAAACCCAATCCAAATATAATGCAAACATGAAAAATCGTATATACATGTACAATACAAAACATATACCATATGGATACCTCATACCAATAATTTTAGTGATTACTAATCCATAGTAAAATCTTGAAAGGGAAAAGAAATCTTGACATTCATCCTACCATATTGGAATCTCATATAAAACACATGTTAAATATTGTAAGTGAAAGTGGAGAGAAAATATAGCTAATATTATACCATATTATATATACATATTAAATATAATTCATGTGAAACATATTTTAAATATTGTAAAAGTGTAGAGAGTTATCTTGCAGTGTCATACATACATATACATACATACATATACATATATATATATAACCGATAAATATGTAATGCAAAGACAAATCATATGTGATCTTTCGCCAATATTATTTTCTTCTTATAATTTTCTCTCTATGGTACCAGAGCAGGTCAAATCCATCATGGCTGCCTCATCTTATTCGTTTTCCCTTTCCCTCATTCTTATTCGAAGAACCTTTGACATCCCAAATTTCGTTACTACACTCATAGAGCGTACTACTAAACTTTTTTGACATTTTCAATTTGAAGATGTTCTTGAAATTCATGATTTCAAGTATATAATTGATGGAAGCAACCTTGCCCCACAACAAGTGACAAAAGTTTGACAAGTTTGTTCTTACTCGGATCAAAGCTATTGTTTCTCCTTTGATCTAGAGCCTTCTTCCTTCTCATCAACGACCAAGGCATGTTTTTTCCCCTAACAAGCACTTGTCATATTTCTAAAAATACACATATACACACTTCAGGAGCAACTCTTTGTTTTTCATTGATTGTGAACATCGGGAAAACTTACAAAAGTTTGTAGAAATTACAAGTAAACGAAATTTCAAAAAATTTACAGTTGTTTTTAGGAAGCGTGCCGGTCGGATTTGGTCAGTGCGCGACTACTTTGTCCCTTTGATCACATGAGCAATCGACCTTGGATCTGTCGCCTGAGAATTCCTTCTCACCTGATTCGAGAATTCTTTTATGGGAGGAGAAGTTTTGATCAATTCAGATGAACTAGTGTGTCGTATCCCTTAATTAGTTCAGAGAACTATGAAAAAGTGTATTCTTGTTAGAAGCTTTACGCTAAAGAACATGAGTTTTTGTCGATGAGGAAGGAGATCTCTCTCTTTTTCTCTCTGGGAAGAAGTCCCTTCTCCTCTCTCTGGGAGATGCCCTTCGAAGAATTCTGCAATCGGCTATTTATAAACTAGATGAGGGATAACAAATCCCTAAAAATCAATTAACAGCTGTAAATACAGCTGTTGTAATCTTCAGATGAAGATAAATAGACATGAGCGAGGGTATTTCGGCTTCTGACGAAGCTAACTTAGTCTATGGTGAGGCAGTTTAGCTTACGACGAGGCTAGCATGCTAGGCTTTCAACAGTTTGTAACCCCCTGATCCCTGGTCTACGTATCACAGTATCAGTACGCGATACGACGTATAATGTCGATTTGACCTTTTTGATAGTCAGTTTGAGCCGATTTCAGTTTCAAAAATCATTTTCTAATATTTTAGATTTTTCAGAATTTTCTGAAATTTTTCAGATTATTTTGGAAAATCTCTGTAGTCGGTGTCCGATACCGATAACCGGCTTTACGATTTTTATTTTACAAACAGAGTGGTATTTTGAGAATCCGCTTTCACCATGTGTCTTAAAATCATAGTATCTACCTTAGCGTATTTTTGGGGTATTTTCTGAATTTATCGAAAATCCGGCCAAACCGTGTCGCCCGGTATCGGCGAGACACTCCGAGATTTTTCATTTGCAAACCAGACAGAATTTCTTCAAATCGTTTTCATATTATGTCTCAGGATAATATTCTCTATTTTCTGTAATTTTTGGGCACCGTTCGGAGCTAGTCGAATTTTGGGCCGAATTAAATAATATTATTTTAATCATTTAAATCCTTTTTCTTTTTTTCTTTTTCTTTCCCCTTCTTCCTTTCTCTGGAGAGTTCCTTCACCACCGCCATAACCCACCGCCAATCCCCTTCTTTAAATCCTCTCTCTCTCTCTCCTAACTCCCTCTCTAATTCTCACAAACCCTCTCTCTCTCTCAAATTCTCTCTCTCTCTCCAAACACTCTCTCTCTCTCTCTAACCCCTCCCTCTCTCTGTGCAGACCCAAAGGGGGGGCTGATCCCCTTGCCAGCGCCCAGGCCAGGCCGCAGGCGCCGCCGGCGGCCGCGCCACCAACCTCCTCCTCCTTTCTTCTTCCTCGTCTCCTTCTTTTCTTTCCTTTTCTTTTCTTTGTTTCTTCCTCTCTCCATCTCTCTATTTCTCTCTCCCTCACCATCTCTCTCACTGTCCCCCTCTCTTTCTCGTGGCCGGAGCAGCCGCCGCGCCGCCGGCGGGCCTCCCCCGCCGCCGGCCAGCACCTGCTGGCCGGACTGTGCGCGGGCAGAAGCAGCAGCACATGCTGCTGCTGCTGCACCCTTATGGGTTCACACCCATAAATGGGTGTGAATTCATTAACCCTATTGGCCACTACCCGCTAACCCAATAACCCGTTACCCATTTAACTTAAGTATTGGGTATGGGTTGTGGATCTGGACCCGACCCGTTTGCCACCCAGACCCGCATCCGAAACCCATTAAAGTATTCGAGCAATATCTGGAGCATCCGAACTCCGATTTGGACGATTCTGGATCCGTTGCGATCGTGAAAAAGAGAGCTACCTTCCCATGGCTAGTTTGTGAGTGTTTTTCTTTTATAAAGTATATTTTATCATGTTTAGTGAACGTGATTGATAGCTCTTGATTATGAATAAAATACGGTAATTATTAATTATTAACTTGTAATTATTGGAAACTCATTGTAATAGGAATAAAGGTATTTCCTAATTTAGTGATGTAATCATAATAACAATAAATACTGACATAGACAACTCGGACACAGTCATCATACCGGCACAGCCACTGACACGCAGACCACTATTTCACCATATTCCTGTACACTATTATTTCATGTATTATATCACAGTTAGATAACTAGTGTCACATGTATACGGATCCACGGTACTCGATGACACTACACTGTCACTAGATATGAATGTTGAACACTGGTATGTCATGCACTGGTATCATCATGACACGGATACTGTAAGTTCACTGGACATGGTATTCTAGTAGATACCGAGATATTACACGGCGTATTGCTACGCATATATGTTCCACTGGTACACGGATATACTAATGCACTGACTACCGCATTTCATATTATTGTTATCATCGTTACATAGATGTTCGGTACACAGTTATGTCAAGTTTACATATCACTGTTACACATGCATGTATGGTTTCTCTATTCTTGTCATATGGATCCCCGTTCATATTACATGTCTTATTGTTCCATGTTACCGTATTCATGTTATATGATTGTTTCCCGTTACTGATATTGTTATTCTCGTTACTGGATACATGAGCTGTTGATATGCAATGTGTTGAATCCCACATCTATTGTTCCCGTTTCCCGTTATATTGTTCTATGTTATCAACAGAGCTCAGGTCCTGTTATCATGTTCCCTGTATCATGTACTGTATTTGCTCTTGTTACACTATATCCTTTAAATATCAGATCATTAAAATAACTTGGGTATGGGGGAGACTTGACGGTTGACTAGATCTTGTCGGGTGGATGTCTGGATCCATTATTTGTCCCACTGCAGGGGACGGGGTAGTGCTGGCTACCATCTGTTACTCATGAGCTCCCGTTTCCCGTTATTGTTTTAGCTCATTGAGATCTCGTTACATGTTACAGCCTTAGCGGGCTGGTCCTGGTCTCAGTAGCCAGGGGTCTGATAAGGCGTTGTCCCAGATATGCACGAGATACACCCACCTGACTAGAGCTCCTCGACCATGGGTTTCCAATTAACATAAGAAAACAGTATACACAATAGTGACGTCGGGAACACTTGTTATTTGGTCACTCTCTCGTTTGGATAATGGTACCCGTATGCCATGTCTGGATGGGTTCGACTGGAGTGCGGGCTCCAGTATGAACTGCCAGTAGTATGAGACATTGGAAGAGATTGATTAAAATACCAGGTGGTACTGATTGTTATTATTGTATAAATTACATGACATGCTCGACTCATGTATATTATTATCCCTTCGTATTTGTTACTATTACTGATATGTTATCCACTATCATGTCACCTGTATACCTTGTTGCATTTCCTGATATATATTACACTTTCTGTTGTGGCACACTACTCATGTACATTTATATTCTGCATTGCATATACTCTTCTTTATGTATACCTTGCAAATATCATTACTGTCTATGCACAACCCGGTAGTATGATTCTGTTGTATGCTGCTCATCTGCATGTTCATTTCTATCACGTCACCACTAGACAACATTATTTTCTATCTAAACTGGATACGACTAAAGACATGACCAAATGATAACATGTTAGGCAATGATGGTATTAAAAGATTGACATGATTATATATTTCTACTGCTTATTATATACTTATTATATGGTAACACTAGTACAATATGTATTCTATATTAGTATCGTGCTTGTATTACTATAGTACATATTACCTCCTCCTTTATTTTACCACTCACTAGGTCGCTTTCTGACGACCCTGGGTTTGCGTGCCCAGGTTGGAGATCCGAATTACCGTATTATCAGATAGTGCCTTGAATTCATATAGGAGACTTTACCATCGAGACCCTTCATAGGTATCTTTGTGCTTTTTTCCTGTTATCTTATTTATCCCTATTTTTATATCTGTTTGATCGCTAACCCCTTTCTGTAGGTATTCTTGTACTTATTTCCTGCTGGAACCCTTGTCTATATGGAGGCTATGTCCTGTACTGAGGCTTAACGTACGCGTGAGTGTGTTTTCACCTCGCGTATGTACGTCGCCATAACGTCTTCGTATCCTTGGGATCGGGGCGTTACACAGTTAAAGGAGTTAGAAACCTTAATTATCTCTTTTAACTAAGGGATTTGAATCCCTAGATTATCTCTTTTAACAGAGATATTTGAATCACTGACGGATTTGAATCCCTCAATTATCTCTACTAAATCAGTGAGATGACTAATCAGGGAGAATATTCCCTTTAAATCCGTTTAAGGATTTGGAAAGGTCAAAACGACCTTGAGCTTTGCCTATTCAAAGCTAAACCTTTGGCAAGACTAAATAGCTCACTGCGAAGCTATTGTTCAGCTCCTCATAGAGCTAGATAAAGCCCATGGTGAGGCTATGCCTTGTTTGGCATCATTAGCATTTTTTTGAGAAGACCAGTACTTCTGGCGAAGCAGAGACTTAGTTTTAACAGAGCTAAGTAAAGCTTCATGCGAAGCTACAAGTGCAGCCAGTTAGGCTGAGAGGGCGAGGTTAGATCTTAGCTCTATTATGCTTGCTTATACTTGTGGATTAGTCATCAGCTCATTTATAACTTGCCTTTTAGAAGTGTCGACAAGTTAGACATTGTTCTGACCAATTGAAAAATTGTTAGGAGTTCATCTTTTGTAAGTGTTAACACTCCTCTCTCTCAAGGAGGATTACGAAAAAATTCTTGTTAATTTTCTTCTTCATGCCAAATAATTGACTGATTCACTTGCTTTTGTCACCTCAATGATTTCGAAATCAATCTCATCAACTCTAATTCTTTAGTGATTGGTGTGTCATTGATTGGTGGAATTCCTCTGGAGGGTCAACACTACTCTCTCCATACAATCCCTCTCCGCAACTCTTCTAATGAGACTCATTCAACAATAACATAGCAATCACCTTGTCATGCGCAATATTCTTCCTAAACGGCAATGTCATTATATGATGCATGTAATGATACCCATAGGCGACAACTTATCGTTTTCCACAATCTTCAAAATAAGATTTGACAATTCAATTCAGGTCTACTGAGTTCATCCAAATGCACCTCAATTGTTGCTCCTTCCAACTTTAGATCATACGACTACTTTTTTAGAAATAGTTGTTTTGTCAAAGATTAAGACTTGTAATCATTTATCCAACTTTGCACAAATCTCTCTTGTATCTGTTACCTAATGACCTCTTGAAGAGTGTTATCTGTCAAGTGCACATGAATGATTCTATTCGTCATGTCATAGAGCTCTACTGTAACTGTCTCAGATTTCATTTTACAAATTTACCACTTATCCTAATCAATTGAATGATTATAAACACCTATCACATGATCACTCAAAATTTCGGCAGTATCTCCGTTGCAAGTAGTCACTTGTCTAAATACAAAATACATCATATGAAGCCCATACTGCTTAAAACATTATATGAAATCCATACAACTTAATTTCAATATCAAAAACTTTGATAACTGAAACACCCACGCAGTCATCATAATATTTCGGCTATATATTACCTACTTAGTTTAAAAGAAAACAATAACATATCTCCAAGTCGCCACCATCAGTATTTCTATCTACGGAAACCATTGAATCCATCATTCACAACATATATCATACAATCTAAACACTAGAGTATATAAACGCAAACATCACTAAAATATAGTATTAGTACATGAGTTTTAACATTTTTCAATACTAAAATCAACTACATAACAAAAGAAATAAAAAATAATGCAACGCTTGGTCTCCAATACTATGGTCAATTAATTCTCATACCATACTTTTACCCTTATTCTTACCTGAAAACATGATAAACTTAATGGAGTGAGCTCGACAGCTCAATGAGTAAAGTGTAATATACAATCTAAAATTTGTCATACGATATAAACATGTGAAATGTGTAAAGTTTTTATGATAAATATGAATAAGCATCAATCTCATTTTATTTTCTAATTAAATTATCAAGAAATATTTTCATTTTAAGTTACATTTATAATTTGGGTACTAAATGTCAACACGTATATTAATATACAAACAAGAACAATTTTATTTTAACAAACACGCACACACCCCATTTAGGCACACCCCATGTCCGCCCCAAATGGAACAGTATTCGGGCTCACCCTTTAAGGTCTGTCACGAATATAGAAATTGCTATGTCACATCACTTTACGTCAAAACACAACGCAAGCATACCTTGTCATCAACAATTCACCCACCAACACCCACCTAGTTATCAATTATACTCTAATTATAATATTATATAGTAAAAATATACATACAATTACTTTACCCCCTCCAATTCTCTACAATCTTAGATTACGTATATCATTTCATATTGAGGATAACTCAACTAGAGTTTACCAGAATGATAGTGTTTCTATAAAGATGTGCTACCATCCCAATTACTTACTCAGTATCACATACATATATTTGAACCAGAGGGAGATTACGTATATCATTTCATATTGAGGATAACTCAACTAGAGTTTACCAGAATGATAGTGTTTCTATAAAGATGTGCTACCATCACAATTACTTACTCAGTATCACATACATATATTTGAACCAGTAATTAATCTCCCCCATACTTATGTGATATAAATTCCCACAAGTTTGCAAAACGCCACAATGCGTTATCATAATTAAATGGATTCTATCATAAATTTACATGCTAATGCCTTTGTATACCTTCACTTATTTTCACCAGTTTTTGATTTCGATCTTTATTATTGCTTAATATAATTAATGTGCCGAACAGAATAATCAGTATAGAACTCCACTCACCTTTTATAGATGATTACTCCGCGCAATCCCGAACAAAACACACAATAACTCCTATTCAAAAGATTCCAAATAGTTACATTCTAGTACTCTAATCAACAATTTTATGGAGTTTAAATGATGTTTTTACTAGTCTAAATTATTGTAAGATTTCAGCTAAGATAATACCTTGAAAGTGATGAAATTGACTTTCAAATTCTTCAATTTTGGGTTAAAAAGCACCCCTAAAAGATTGGGATCAATCTCCACTTGAAAACCCTCCTTTTTTTCTTTTGGTCGGCTCCTCGCGCCGCTAGGGTGGCTCCCAGGCTGGGGGCAGCCAGCAGGTCAGCTGGGCTCAGCCTGGGCTAGCCGGGCTCGGTTTGCCTTGGCTACCGAATGGAGAAGGGAGAGGGAGAGGGGAAGAGGAAAGGGAAAAGGGGAGGGAGAAAGAGAGATCTAGAGAGGAGAAGGTTCAAAAAGGGATTGGGTTTTCTCTTGAACTTGAAGATAGGAGTTCTGGGGCTTAAAAATGGTGTTTTTTAAGAGAGGAAGGAGAGAATGAGGGGGTGGTTTTGAGATCTGAATTCAGCCTTAACTACAAGATTGCTACTCCACTCATCTCCCCAAGTGTCCTCTAACCAAAATAAGATCATCCTAACCCTGGATCAAGTTCTCCCATGTTTACCAACTCCCTCCATTAACTCTAAATTTATTATATTTTTTTTAATTTTTAAACAATTATCCAAGTATATATTCTTGGGTGTATTTGTATCATATACATGTATATACTTCTCTTCTGTAATTGTGTATCAACAATTATCTTAATAAATCATCACCCTAATCATTTTACTTAGGATTAGTACTTTCGATTATTCGTTAATTTAGAGATAATCAGGTTTAGAAAAGTACGAGTGTTACATCTACCCTCACTTTATTTGTCTTCTCTAACTTGCTTAGTTTCAGCATTAGAGTTTGTGTATAGAATATCCTTACCTATTAGTGCCTCAAGGTGAAATTGTCATGACCATTAAAGGGCTCTGTAGAGAACTTTGTTCCCTTCATTAGTACTTTACCATCTTGATCTATATCCTTGTTGCCTACCATTGACATACACAACCAGATGACCATGATCTTCTCATTGTTTGTATAGAGTGGGCCTTTCCAAGAAGAAATTAGCTTAAATAGATCCTATGGTGTGTCCAAATGGCCGGAAAATGTAGGGGTCACCCAATTTGGCCTTAGATGTACAAATCCACACTTGAATCAGCCATCCGATCTCTCGTCAAATGCCACTTTATGTATTTGTTGATTGTGCCTACATTTACACATCAAAAACATATAGAATAAGGGATTTGGAGAGAATTAGCTTCAATTAAATCAAGAAAACTACACCTCTCTCCTCCTCAATTACCTAGTCAGCAGTTAAGTGTTGACACTCGAAAAAGACAGAACTCCCGCATTCATCTTCAACCAGTCTGAATGACGTCTAACTTATCGATATCTATAAAAGATAAGTCGAAGATAAGCTGATGACCTGAGACAAGGCAGCAATATGAAAATTATTAATCCAGTAAAGCAGATGGTAAGCTAAAGTTGCCTTTGAAGAGACCCAAGCAGGCCTAAGACGCTAAGTTAGCTCAATATTTAGCCTGACACAAGCTCAAGGTAAGCTTCATATCTCCGCATGGGACTAACAGTTTCGCCTAAACTTGGTTGGATAGAATTTGTTTCAATTAAATCAAGAAAACTACACCTCTCTCCTCCTCAACTACACATCCAGCAGTTAAGCACCATCTATTGACATTGCATCTAGGATTTCTCTTTCACTGTCCCACTCTTACACATTTACAAGAGGCATATTCATAGCCACATACATTTACCTAATTTCCTTTTATTTATATTTCATTAAACTCAATCCAAATATGATGCAAACACGAAAATCGTATATACATGCACAATACAAGACATATACCATATGGATACCGCATACCAATAATTTTAGTGATTACTAATCCTAGTAAAATCTTGAAAGAGAAAAGAAATCTTGACACTTATCCTACCATATTGGAATCTCATATAAAACACATGTTAAATATTGTAAGTAAAAGAGGAGAGAAATATATAGCTAATATTATACCATTATATATATATATATATATATATATATATATATATATATATATATATATATATATATATATATATATATGAGAAAAATGTATATCAGCCCGCGGGCTGAGAGTACTCTCTCAGCCTGCGGTGACGTGGCTCGATTTGTCACCTCACTGACTTGCGGCCCGCTTTTAGGGAGAAGTTAAATTACCAAATACCCCTTATGATAACTTTTCCTTATTGTTTATTATTATTTTTCCCCCTTTTATTTTGCCGCTCTTTATAGGATATAAATTACTTTTCGCCTTATTTCTTTACCTCTTTTTTGTAAGATCTAGTTTCTCCTTTTCAGCGTGGGATAAAAATTTTTTTGAAAATATAAAATCTTTTCAGATCAATCTTTTCAGCCTGCGATAAAATTCTACTTTATAGTTTATTTTTTTTATATATAATGTAGTCAGAGTCTTTGGTCGCATTGTACATTTAAACTGCGACCTTAGTCAAAGTCTTTGGTCGCAGTGTACATGGTGAAATGCGACCAAGGTCGCAGTGTTGTTATTGATAAAGATGGCCAGCAACTGCAATCTAGGGTTGCATTACATGGACTGCGACTTTGGTCGCAGTACGTTAAGTAATTAATTTTTTTGAATATAATGTAGTCAGAGTCTTTGGTCGCATTGTACATTTAAACTGCGACCTTAGCCAAAGTCTTTTGTCGCAGTGTACATGGTTAAATGCGACCAAGGTCGCAGTGTTGTTATTGATAAAGATGGCCAGCAACTGCAATCTAGGGTTGCATTACGTGGACTGCGACTTTGGTCGCAGTACGTTAAGTAAGTGTTGTTTTATTAAGTGTTGTTTTTTGGATTAAGTCATTTTTTGAATCTAAATGAAAAATAAAAAGTTGTCTGTTGTCTGATGCGACTTGGAGTCAGTCCGTGAGACGCGACCTGTCATAAAGATTTTATGAGATCTTTTAACGTCAAGTCTATGTTGACGAACCCCGCACCATTCGTTGTTTCCCGAAGCGGTTGTCTACGCGTCGGTTCTTCATTGGGTTTAGGCGTTAATGTCTTTTAATGCCAAACCGGCACTGGCGGTTGGAGACCATTAATGCCGACGATTCTGATTAATGAACCATTAATTATGGTTATTATGGGCTGCCTATAAATAGGGCTCACCCTCTCCCTTTAACAGTCCATAATTAGACTGTTTTCTTTCGAGAGCAATTGCTCTGAGAATTTCTGTCTTCTTCAGAGTCTCTAACAGGGGCCTGCCTCCATGGATGAAGATGACCCTATTGACGAACTTGATCGATGTTCGTCCACAAGGGAAGAAGTCATAGACCTCATCGTCCACAAGGGAAGAAGTCATGGTCCTCGTCGTTCACAAGGGAAGAAGTCATGATCCCTGACGAGGACTTAATCCTCACCGAGATCTGCTCTGACTTGATGCACCAGTCAAACTTGCTGGTAACGGATGGTCAGAGTGGGTATGGCGGCGGGGGATGTGGTGGATATAGTGGTGGGTAGCATACCTTGTGAGGTCTCACTCTCCCTCTCTTACCCCAGAAGTCACATCGAGGAAACTCCATGCTCACTGGATAACCTTCTGGTGAAGAGATGTTCATAAACGAAAGATTCTGCTGCCACCAGACCTCCAGGAGAAGATTGCTCTTAGTAGTCAACAAGGGCTCTTCTTGACTCTTTTGATGTTTTGTCTTCTTGGCTACTTTGATGTTTAGTTTCTGCTTCCACCAGACCTCAAGAAGAAGATTGCTCTTAGTCAACAAGGGATTTTTTGATGTTTAGTCTTCTTGGCTACTTTGATGTTTAGTCTTCTTTGTAACACTCAATCTTATTGATTCTGCTGCCACCAGACCTCAAGAAGAAGATTGCTCTTAGTCAACAAGGGATTTTTTTGATGTTTAGTCTTCTTTTGTACTGCTGTATTTGTAACACTCAATCTTATTGTATAAGAGATCGTTTTGTATCATTTGCACATGCCTGAAGATAAATGCCTGGACATAAATAAAAAGCATATTTGTTTTTTTTAATAAACTACGAACTTTTTCGCAGCCATGCATTGCAAACAAAACAACTATGACCATAGATGACACTGCGACCAAGGTCGCATAAGATACATTGCAAACAGTAACTACTGCGACCAGGGTCGACGCTGTGACCAAAGTCTGCGACTAAGCAACTGCTGCGGTGACGTGTCACCTCGTCGCAGTGTTGTTGTTGATTAAGACTAAAGACCAGCAATAGCGACCAAGATTGCAGATTATTTTTTTAAGACTGCGGCCATCAACTGCGACCAATGTCGCAGTGTTGTTGTTGATTATTTATAAAGACCACCAACTGCGACCAAGGTGTGATGTTGTTGATTAAGAGTAAAGACCAGCAACTGCGACCAAGGTCGCTGTGTATTTTATTAAGACTAAACACCAACAACTGCGATCAAGGTCGCAGTTTATTTTATTAAGACTATGGTCATTTATTTTATTAAGACTACGGTCAGAAACTGCGACCAAGGTAGCAGTGTTGTTGTTGATTAAGACTAAAGTCCAGCAACTGCGACCAAGGTCGCAGAAGTCTGCGTCCAGCAACTGCAACCAATGTCGCAACCTTTCATTTTAAAAATTTATAAGGGTGAAGTAATATAATTATTAACTGCGACCAAGGTCGCAGTATATTCGTTTAGCGTAAAATATTTAAAATGAAGGTTTGTAACAATTGTACAGCATTTTCAACCAAGACATAGTAGTAAAAAATGTAATTCACACAATTAACTTTAGAAAACAGATTTATATATATTTTAAAAAAAAACAAAATACAATTTTTTTAAACTTCTAATCCTCGTCATCACCATCGTAATGAGAATATTTTTTTAAACTTCTAATCCTCGTCATCACCATCGTAATGAGAAAGAAGTTTGCGACTTTGGTCGCAGTACTGAAGGAGGTCGCATTGCTATACGATAGCATGTTTCCTCCGGTATTCTTTATTCTGTATTAAGTATGCGACCATGGAATATTTTTTTACTTTTCAATGCTAGAAGTCGCTGTCGTCATATAAAAGGGGTATTTTTGTCAATTTGTTTCACGATTGTTTAGGCGGGGTTTTTTTGATTTTTTTGGCGCCCACACTCTGCGACCGATGTGTGGCATATATTCAGCCACGTCCCGCAGGCTGAGAAACTCTCTCAGCCCGCAGGCTGAGGTACAGTAAGCCCTATATATATATATATATATATATATATATATATATATATATATATATATATATATATATGTTTCATGTGAAACACATTTTAAATATTGTAAATGTGTAGAGAGAGTTTTCCTGCATTGCCATTTATATATATATATAACTAATAAACATGTAATGCAAAGACAAATCATAGGTGATCTTTCGCCAATATTATTTTTCTCCTTTTAATATTCTTTCTATGGTACCAGAGCAAGTTAGATCCACCATGGCTGCCTCATCTTCTTCTGTAACACCCCATTTTCGGGAATACGTACTTAGATATGTGTTCTGATTTTTTGATCACATTTTTTCGATTTATCTTTTAGTATTTATTTTCATTATGAATATTTATGTTATATTTTGGTTTCGGATCCAGATTCTCAGACTTAGAGTCAACCCTAGTCTGAACCTGAGAACCGATCTCAGTATACTGATCGCTTTGACCATTCTGATAGTCAGATTTGATCGATTTCAGTTTCAAATATTATTTTTTAATATTTTCAAAATTTTCATGATTTTCAGAATTTTTTTGAATTATTTTAATAAAATTTCCAAAATCGGGATTGATCGGTACCGCCAATTTATTCTCAGATTTTTTTTAAATTACAAACAGCGTAAAATTTTTAGAAAATGCTTTCATATTATTTCTTATAATAATTTTACTATCTTAATATATTTTTTGAGATTTTTCTGAATTTATCAAAATCCGACCAAATTCGGTGTCGACCGGAACCGATAATTGATTTCAGGATTTTTAATTTGAAAAAAGAATTAAATTTCTTAAATTCTATTTCATCATGATCTTCAGTATAATATTCTTTATTTTTAAAATTTTTTGGAGATCTTTATGAGATACTTGATTTTTGAGCATTTTCAGTATTTTTTCGAAAATTTTCCGCATTTGCTGCCGATCCTTGGGATTTCACCATTCTAATTATTTCTTCTTTTCCTTCCAATTACTTTTTTCTTTTTCTTTCCTTTTCCTTTTCCTTTTTTTCCCCTTCCTTTCTTTTCTTTCCACAACTTTCAAACACTTCTTCAATATTTTACATCCTTCCATCTAAAATATCTCCTCCAAAATATCCCAATTAACTCATCACCCTTCTCACATCACCAAGGCCAGCCAAAGCTACCTCACTCCTCTCCATTTCACAAAAAAAACCTTAACACTTTTTCCTTCTCCTTTTTCTTTAACTCCAAACTCCAAAAAACCATCATTACCTTCTCCTTTAACCTTCATTTCTCCATCAAAAAACCCTAAACTACCACTTCCTCCTTCGTCTCTACAACAACTACAACTCCAAAAACTCTCCACCATTATCTTCTTCCTCCTCCTTCTCCTCCCACTTCACCATAACTATCAAAACTTCACCACTAAAGTCCATCTCCATCTCCACCTTCAAAACTTACCACCACCTATAAAACCCTCCACAAAAAAAACTACCTCCACCACTCGCCTCCTAGGCTGGCCACAACCCCAAGCTTGGGGTCGGCCACTTCCTCTCCGGTGACATCTCCGGTGACGACGCTGACATTTACTCCGGCGACTACTTCACCATCAACATCAATTCCACCACCATCACCTCCTATACTTCTCTCTCCATCACCACCATCTTCACTCTCACCACCATAACACCACCCTCATCACCACCACCTCAACCTACAATATCACCATCATCATCATCTTCATTACTTTCTTTTTTTTTTCTTCTCCATCAAAATCCAACTCCACCATCTCCACCAAGTTCTACAAGCACCAACACCACTACCCTCTTCTAATCTCCCTCTCCTCTCTCCCACTCTCCCTCTCCTCTCTCCCCTAGGTTAGCCACCTCCTTGGCCAACCTAGAGTCTGGTGACCCCCTAGGGCTGGCGCACCTCCCAAGAATCCAAGCCCTCCTCTACCTCTTGCTTCGTAGTTTTTCTCGCCCGAGTGTTCGCGCCATCCCGTAGTCCCCGATGTTTTCCTTGAGAATTGTGTTTTAGGCGAGTGTTTTCCCACGCATCATCGAGCTTGTATTGTATTTGGGTTTATGTTGTATTTATATATGTGGTCCTGTGAATTTATTCTGGGTTGTATGTGTGTACAGGTAACATGTGTTGTGTCCTGTGTTCGAATGCTTATAATAGTATAAACGATATGATATTTGTGCACGTATTAGTACTAACCATGCAGGTACCCTTATATAGCTTTCGGGGCTTCCGCTCACTCCTGAGATGGCTACCCAATTGATTTTAGGTCACCCTTATGGGTTTCATGGTAGCTATCGGAGTGCGCTTAGACCCCGATCTTACTTCAGCCCTTCGGGTTTACACACAACCCTCGGGCTTCACACGCTATATGGATGGTCTAGTCATTACCTATTTATATGCATGATTGTGTGGTACTAACATTCCTGCAAGTACCTACTCGGCCTTCTGGCCCTTCAGCCCTTATGAGCTTTCACCCACTTTCTTGAAAGAGGAGTGCGTTCAGACCATCAGGTCTTTTAGCTCCGCCTGGTAGGCGAGCCTAGCGCACAGCGCTTTATCGCTAACTCCATCTGAGTGTAGTTATACCGTTAGTACAGCTTCATCACGTGTGATGCGGAGCGGTTCGCCCGCCACCACACACGTGTGTTAGCCGTACCGCGAGCGGTAATCACGCCGAACATGATGGCATCCACAGCTGTACGTTAGCTTCGCTCCAGCCTTGCTTAAGCTTTGCTTGATTGTGCTTGACTGTCGCTTGACATGTTCTCTTTTACTGTACTTTCACCTGACATTTGTCTGATTCACCTAATACCTGACCCCTACCAGTACCACTTGACATATGTATACCTGACACCTAATATGCTACTACTTGACACCTGCCTCTATTATGATTTATCACCTGCCACTTGTCATGTTAACACTTGACCTGTGATTATCATATTTATGGGAATCTTGTACCTGTTATCATGTATTATATACAATAACCTATATTCCTATTACTCATGTACTCTTGTACTCCTGAATTTCTGAACTTGTCATGCTCCTACTATTCCCGTAAATTAATAATTACATAATAAATTATAAATAAGATAACTTGCACCGAGTTAGAAGAAAATTGATGGGCCCCGAATAGTTTCATGTTTATGGTGGTCATATCGTGTCACGCGTGGCCACATTCTTGAGGGATCACGTGGTGGCCACCAGGGATTCCGTGGGGTGTACTGGCACCCCTACCCCTCCTGTTTATTTCTGCCGAGTATGCATAAGCCCTGGGCCTATTTTTACGGGATTTGAGATACCCTACTCCAATTCGGGCATACAATAAGTTCTGCTACCTAGCGGTATGTTCTGGCTCAACACCAGATACTTCATGGTCATTGTCCCGGGCAAGTACGGAACCCATCCTAAACATGGTTCCTCGAACTCCATCAGTTTTCAAATAACTTGCTCTATAAATTGTAAGTGAAAATATGTCGAATGGGATACATACTAAAACCTACAACTTAGACTGCCCCAATTATAATAAGATATTAATATACAATTCGTTGTGTTGTTTTGCAACTCGGGTTGTATACGCTCGGATTACGATGACATGGGATAAAGGTATAGATATGAAGATTTCTTTGTTTGGATTATTCCTTCGACGTACTAGTCTCATGGATCCGTGACCAAAGCTTGTACGATTGGTTTTACTCGTATTCAGTTTTATTTTATTTTATCAGTTTTATCGATTTTTTTGTTAGTTTAGGAGATAATTGGTGCTGTCTAATCTGCTCTACTTACCTGCTTATGTATATCTATGCTGACGATATGGTTTTCAATACATGTTTATGATTCGAATTTCAATACACATGTGCTCGTCCCTACACAATACTTGGCACTCATCTTACCTCTCGTTGGGTAACTTTCTGACTCCCCAGGACCTTCATGTCCAGATCTCGGAGCTTGGACAAACGTGGATCCTTCTGCTAAGGACCAAGCTTACTTTGCGGAGCGGGTAGACCAGCTGTAGCTCCAGTCCCCTCTTTTGCCTCCCCCTGGTTGGCTTGTGGCATCTCTTTGTAGCTCGTGAGCAACTTTTGTAATGTTCATATTATAAATTTCTACTTTTATATTTTCTAGTGATGTAATATTACTGTAATATTACATCACACTCTGTGATAACTATGTACTTGTGTTGTTGTATTGGAATGTATATTACTTTCGTGCTTCCGCGCTCTGACTCTTGCATGTGCTGATGCTTAGAATATATATGTGAGGGTATTTTCGACCTAAGCATATATGTCACAGTAATGTCTCCGTAACGTCTTCGAACCCACGGGATCGGGGTGTTACATCTTCGTTTTCCTTTTCCTCCATTCTTATTCGAAGAACCCTTGACATCCCAAATTTCGTTATTGAAATCCATGCTTTCTAGTACATAAATGATGGGAGCAATCTTGCCTCACAACACAAGTGACAAAAGATTGACAAGTTTGTTCTTAGCCGAATCAAAGCTATTGTTTCTTCTTCGATACAGAGCCTTCTTCCCTCTCATCAACGATCGAGGCTTGTTTTTTCCCCTAAGCAAGCACTTGTCATATTTCTCAAGAATACACATTCACACACTTCAGGAGCAACTCCTCTCTCTCTCTCAAAGAGGTTTCCAAAAAATTTGTTGTTAATTTTCTTCTTCATGTCAAATTATTGACTGATTCACTCACTCGCTTTTGTTACCTGAATGATTTCAAAATCAATCCCATCAACTCTCATTCTTGATCAACTCTCATTCTTGATGGCTCAGCCATGACTACAAATAGTCACATTGGTTCATTTTCAAGGAGGAGTTTCATTTGATTGATTTATGATTTAAGTAATGCTAATTGAACTACAAATTTTGTACTAATGTGATATGACACTGAGGTGTCGTCGGTGACAAGCCAAATTAATAACTCGGTTGAGCTAGAGTGAATAAAAGTAATTGCTCAAAAACACCCCTCTAGTTAATTGAAATTCAATTCTCTCTCTCTCTTTTTTTTTTTTTAATAGAAACCTATCGACTGTCTCTTCACCAGCACAGCACATGAACCTTGCTACTTCTCCTCCCTCCCTTTCCTCCATCCCTCTGCGACTCCAGTGAAGAAGAGCTTCTTCTCTTTTTTTTCCGCATGAGATTAAGGAGTTGATGTTCACAACATTAGATACGATTGATGTTTGAATTCAAGGAAGTTGGTGGAAATGAGAAAATGAGAAGTAAGTTTTTTTTTTTTTTTAAGAAAATGAGAATTTATGTATATTTTTTTGGTGTTTAGTTGGTTGTTGAGAAGTGAAGTGAAAAATTATACTGTATTTTTTTTGTATTTGTTTAGTAATGTAGAAGTGAAAGTGAAACCACAAAATTGATCGTAAAATAATATTAAAATAAAAAATAATTATGAAAAAAATTTTGAATTATAATTAAAATGTAAGTAAAATTTACGTGACCACAAAATTAACTGTTTTAAATTACAATTTATTACAATGAGATCTACATGATCACAAAATTAACGATAAATGAGCAAATAGTTATGTAAAAAGAAAAAAAAAAAGAGAGAGATTTTTTCATAAAAAAATTTCAGTGTTGTGAGTGCTTGGAGTAGAACGAAAATGAAAAAGGACACTTTTCACCTCCTCACCTTGGCCCACTTCGTTGAAACCAAACAGCCTGTAACCATGGAAGTGTTTGAATTGATTTTGTGAACCTCATACGCCAAAGAAATCTTGGAGCACCTCGCCCGTGAAGACGCGATCCGATAGCGCGGCAAGAACCGCATTCACCGTCAGCAACGCCACGCTGGATCCAGCGATGACAGTCACCACCACCCCGGTGGTCCCCCACCACCATCCCGAACGCCGGCCACTCGATCTCCCTGATCTCCTCCCCCGATCAAACCGCTGGCCTCGTTCTCCTCCTCTCTCTTCGCTTTTCTCATCGCCATCGCCGCCTTGAGCTCCTCCGCCACTCTCGCAGCCGCCGCATCCTCCTCCTCGTCGTCAGCCTTGGGCTCTCCCTTCTCCTCTCCTTGGACGGCGCCGGTGCCGTTCTCTTGGGAGGATGAGGAGAAGCGGGAAAATTGGCGGCGGGTGAGAGAAGGAGTCGACGGGGCTCCTGAATAAATTGGGAGGCGGAGGAGGAGAGGGGAGAGAGGGGAGACGCTGGCTATTTGTTTTGGGGAAGAAAGGAGAAGAGCGAGCAAGTGAAGCGAGGAGGAGAGAATTTGGGGATTTTTGATAACAAAAGAATCAGAGCAGGATCCACACTCTTAATTGGGCCGAAGCCCAGTATCTATACTAGATTCTTTTGGTAGATTGGGCCGAAGCCCTAGAAATCAACTCAAATCCTCACCAGAGGCAGCGAAGGGAACAGCCGGACAGTGCAGAACCAGCGAGAAGAATCGACAAGTAATAAAACGCTGCCATCGCACAATCTCCTCGCGACCTTGAAGCTAAATCGCAAGAGAGAAGAAGAAAGATGGAGGAAAAGGAGGTGATAATCTCTGAAGCCTCCCCATCATTCTCATCAGAGTCCGAGGCTAGATTAATCTGCCGCGTGTAAGATTTCTCAACTCGTCTTCTCAATAAAATTAAAAAAAAAAAAAAAAATCGTTTTTATTGGTTTTGATTGCGGTGTGGTGATTTGTTTGTGTGCAGATGCCAGAAGCAATTCTCGCAGTACACTTGCCCGCGCTGCAACGCCCGCTACTGCTCTCTCCAGTGCTACAAGCGCCACAGCCTCCGCTGCACCGAGTCCTTTATGCGGGACAACGTTATGGGTGAGCTGCAGCAGATACGGCCTGAGGACGAGACCAAGAGGAAGATGCTCGAGATTCTCAAAAGATTCCATTCCCAAGAAGAAGGAGGAGATGATGATGAAAAGATGAATGGCGATGATGATGATGATGATGATGATGTCGGTGCGTTCTTTTTTCTGTTTTCTGCAATTTAGGCCATTTTGGATTGATTTCAAGCAATAATAACATGCATCAATGGTTTAATGAGTTGGCGAGTCGAAATAGCCCTAAAAATTTGTAAAATTTGAAATTAAGGGAATGTGCTGGCTCTAACCTTGTAGTCTACCATCAAATAAGCATTTTCCACGGATCATGAGGCAATAAGAGCAGGAAAATGCAGATAGTAATATGATAATTTTGGTGTAACATTGGAATGTTCGTCTTGCTGTAAATTGTAAACGGTAATTAAGAATCTTTGCTGTTCTCAGACTCTTTTAACTGATTTTACTTTAGATTTTAGCCTAGATTCTCGTAGTATACAGAATCATACACATGGAAGGGATGACAGAACTAAGCGACCCATTTTGGTTTTATTTTTAGCATTTAATGATGAATGAAAGAATTTTCTCAGCAAGTTTCTATGGTAACTGATGATGCTATGCGGAAAAATTGAGTACGAGGCTTACGGATTTTTCTTAATGCCCTGCTCATAACGTTGTCAATTATTTGGTGGAATAAGGCTCTGGTAGCTCTTCTTTAAAGTTGAGCATGATTTTAAGCCTAAACTTTGAACACTAGATGGAAATGGATTTCATTTGAAGGACACTTGTCTTCTACCTTGTACCATCTTTCTCATTTTTCTTTTATGTTCCTTCTCATAGTATAAAATAATGGTGGTCTATATAAGCATGCATAGGCATTGTTCTAAATATCGGTGAATATGGTTAATACTCGGCCAATAGATGGACTCCCTACAGTTATGATATGAAATTATTTAAAGATCCTATCTTTTTCAGTACCAGCTGATATATCTGATTTTGGTTGATATGTCATGCCATATATTAGTTAGAAATATCAGAGCAATATTGGTGGTGGACTATTGATGTTGTTGCGGTGCTGACACTTATTTATTTCTTGCTATCTTTACTTAAGAACAACTAAGATTGGAGTGGATTGTGTTGAGTTAGATTAGTATAACTGGATTGACTGCACTGTTCCAACTATGATGCAGATAGCTTGACTTAAAGTCCATATAAGAACTGAGCTGGGTTCAAGCTCTGACCTTATTTAGTTTATTACCAGGTTCTATAGTCAATTATTTATAAGTTATAGCAAAGCTTTAGCAAAGAGAGATACTCGACTTGATTCCAAATTTAATCTTCATTTTATATGTAACTTGTCCACTTTCTGTCATGACCCATCTCGTGTATCTTGTTAGGCTAGATGAATTGATAGATGGTGACATTTGAGGTGAATCTTCGTGTTTACATGAAGCAGTAAATTGATACAGAATTAGCAGAGTCTGTATCTGCTTAATTCTTCTCGACTCTGGATGCTTCATCACATATAGCCTCTAAATCATGATATTGCAGGTGCCAGATGAACCTTCTTGTGCTTTTTCTGAGTTGAGTTTTTTTTTTTGGTATTTAGTAGCCTATGTTACATGTATATCAAATTTGACACGCATGTTCAGTGCTATATGCTGGCCTATGTTTTGGCTGTACCTACTTGTGACGTATTTGACTTATACCATCAATGCTATCAACCCAGCATTCATGTTTTTCTTCAAATAGTTTATAAATTGCTTTAGGAAATGTGGGTGCAATTTTCCATTTTGTTTACTCTCTATGAATCTCATTGTTACCCTCTGACAAAATTGTGCATACGCTTAACTTTTGCTTCTCAATATTTAATCAAACTATTATGTATTACATACAAAGAAATAAGCGAGTCTATAAGAAAGCTGGGTGTAATTCACTGTTACTTAGTATTATATTTTCAATTATCTTACCTGTTAGTTCTGAGTTTGATTCGATTTGCATATTTTGTAGATTCCATGCTGTCAGAGGAACTCATTCAGAAGTTTTTATCTGGTAACTATCCATTTTCTCCTCACTTTATCCAATTTTTATTCTCAGATCCTGAAAAATCTTGAACTTGTTATGATATAAATTATAATGATGCTCAACTATCTTTGATGACGTCGTACTCTAAACACTACAAACAGTTTGCTTGATGATTGGAGCACTTTCTTTCTATACTAGATTAAAATGATTTATTTGCTTTTGGTCATTAGCAGTTAAAAGACTTCAAAACGGAAAGTGCCTCTTCCAATCCTGACAAACTTGACGCAACATGTAATTAGTTTGCCATGTTCAGAGATCTATAATGTGATAAATTAGCTGGGATCATTGAATTGACCTCAATGCAATCAGGAGCATTAGAAGAACCTAATCGATGCCACTCACTTGATCAATGATAAGTTACACATACATAATGCGAGTCACTTGGTCAGTGCATAAGTTTTTCATACATATAAACTGAAACTTAAATATCTTCACAATGGGGTTGTTTGGATTCAAGGAAGTGTGCGGAAGTGAGGAAGTGGGAAGTGTTATTTCCCTCTTCCATTGTCCATCTAAACACTGGAAAAGAAAAATAGAAAAACCTCTTTTCCTTTTCTCTTTTCCTTTTTATACAACTATTTCCTCACTTTCAAGGTGTTACAGTTAATTTTGTTCTCATGTAAATCTCATTTGTAATAAGTTGTAGCTCAAAACAGTTAATTTTGTAGTCATGTAAATCTTACTTGCATTCTTATTACAGTCCAAAAATTTTTCATAATTAATTTTTATTTTAATATTATTTTATGGTCAACTTTGTGGTTAACTTTTTCACTTTCACTTTTACATTAGCAATCAAACACCGAAAAAGACATTACACTTTTTCAATTACACTTCCCAACTATCATTCAAACACTGGAGAAAAGACATTCTCTTTTTCCAAAAGAAAAGAATCCCACTTCATACTTTCTCACTTCCACCCACTTCTGAGCATCCAAACAACCCCAATATCACCGCGCACACATAGATATCTAACCAATAGGATGTTGCAACTTACATATAAACTCGTACTTAAATGTCTTCACAAAATCAGTGCACAGACACATGTAACTAACCAATAGAATGTTGCAACACATATAAACTGGTACTTAAATGTCTTCACAAAATCAGTGCACACATACATATATAACCAATCGAATGTTGCAACCCTCCCCCCCCCCCCCCCCCAAAAAAAAAAAAACCCGAACCCACCTATCCCACCCCCACCACCATCACCAACAACAACAGACAAGTCCCTCCACCCTACCCTTCTTCCTTCTCCATCCTCCCACCAAACCTCAACCCAAATTATTTAAGAAATGATACTCTACGTTTAACATTGGTCAGGGCATGATTTCTATCAGGCAAGGGAGATTTGGACCTTGTTGGGCATTTAATCTCTGAGGTCACTATTGCTGTTTTCATCTTATGATTTGAATTATACTTTGTGCAATGTAACGGATCTTATGATCTACTCCAGTTGCATGCTTCCATTCATGTAAGCTATATTTTGGGCACTGCAATTCATGTGTAGTGTGCACATAAAGGTTTTGATTATATGATGGGGATAGCAAGATAATAATTTGGCCATCAAGAGGTGTATTTGCGAAAACATGATAATGAATATATAACATTATAGACTGTATATATTAAGATGTAATCTGAAATATATATATTGCAAGCTTTCTCATGTATTTTAATTTTATATGGATGTATAGGTACAACGAAGAAAGCTACTTAGATGATTGTAAGAATTTTTTTTTAAAGTAAATAACCCTTTGGAAATTGATGTTGTTATGCCCCAATTTTTTCCATACACAATCTAAGTCAAAATTTTACTATCCTTCTCATTTACTTGTTACTGATTCAAAAAATAATTAAGATGGTAATATAGTAGAAACACATCTAAAAAGAGTCAAAAGCCACAGTTTCTGCCTAACCAATAATATGAGTTACTTGTTAGTTGTTAGTCTAATCCAATGTACAATTCTAAAAGAACTTTTGAATAGCTATAATATTGGTTGCATTCTCTTTAAGGGTTTGGATTTTATTATGTAAATTGAGATTGGTATTGTTATAGTGTGCAACCAGATGTGAACAGGATATTTTTACCCCTTTCCAGCAACCACAAAAAGTCAGTGCAATTATATTTTCTTTCCATTATTTTTTAGAAAACAGCATTGTCATACTTGCAGCAACATAGCAACGGTGTCATAAACTTAATTTTACACTTCTAAGAAAAATATCAGATTTTCTCCCACTGTTCCTTTCTCCCATTAGTCACTCTGCTTCTGAATTCTGATAAAGGAGACGTTGTGACACAGAAGAACTATTAGCAATTATTTGCATAGAAAACTGAATTAATGTATTCTAAGAGCATGACTTCTTATGTTAAGAGTTGATGATTCTGTATTCTTAGTTCATTTGGGTAGATAAATAAAATATGTGCATGATCTGGCACTTTCCATTGATGATTTCAGAGATTTAAGAAATTAAAAGGATCTTGCAAGTTACAGTCACATCATTTTATCTGAATTAGTCTCCAGTGTTTACAATATATTGAAAGAATCAAACAAAGGCTGAAATGATGCTTCCTCGATGCCTAGTCTTGATGTACCGCTTGATCTATACATCCTCAATTGCTGAGCACAGTCCAACAAACTTATCCTAAAATAATGAATCTATTTCCAATCATCTTTTTTCTTTTTGTCGGTAAAAGTTTAAGTCATACATCTTGCACCAACCAGGAAAGCCCTTGGGTTGTGGCCATTTGTTGATCTGACGAGGACCTGGTGAGTTGTAGGACATGGATGGTGAGTTGTTCATCGATTAATCCAATGCATCTTGCCAAACGAGGTCTGGATGTTCCTCTGGTTTTAGAAACAATGTGGTTTCTGGCCTTCCACTAAGTCAATAGAAACATATGCCTTTACCCGTCTTCTTCAATTGCAACCTCAGATTCATCTTGCCATTCTTCAGCATCATGGTCTAGAAACTATTATTCCTAGTCCGTGCGCCAATCTTTTGGCTAGATGTAGCTGTTTGAGTTCTGGGCAACGGAAGCAGAGATGATCCTTATCCTCATCTGAAGCGATGGGAAGCACCTTCCCCTGCTAACTAACCGTACACACTGCACGTGCAGGGAGCAGTTTATTTATAAACTTCTGGGAGTATGGACCCCTGCAATTATCGAGGCACCTTTTGTCCAAACCATGTTACAGTAATGGTTGCTCACATAAGATTGAGTCACCTAATATGTGGCCTTGATGGAGTATTGTGTTTGTCCACTGCCATATATTATTCTCCACATGGAGTTTGGTGTTGTAGATCCATGATCTTCTGAACCAAACCCTCTGAAGATTAGGCTGCCACTCATTGCAAGTCCTAGAGTCCATTATTTCCAATAAATATATTCAGAGATTTTCTGTGATCCACATCGAAGTGTGTCAAGGGATACATTATTGGTGCAAAGTCGCTAAGCCAACTGTCATGCCATAAACTGATATATGCACCAGACCTAATTTGCCACTTCAATTCGCATCTAACTGGTGGAAGAAGTTTTCTCGGAGTTTCTCATGTACTTCAACATTCTGTGTTCCCGCAGCATTAAACATTTTTTTTCATACTTGCTTTGTATTGTTCCTGCTGTTTATTCAGCTGTAAGTGTAGATTTTTAGCAGCCAGTTTGCAAGTAAAGATGTATGAATATCACCAGTTCTTGATATTTAGTCATCCTAGAGGAGGTTTAACTGACATGCTCCCATCTAGGGGTCTATATGGATACAAATAATCCAATCCATTTCCTTATTCATATTTTTACATATATGAATATCTGAAATCCCTTCATCTAAAGTATGACAAAATATGATATGAATATGGATAGTAGTAAACTATCTCATATGTTCGAATAACCGAATACATATTCAAAATTTCAGAACATGTCCTCGTGTGTATAGATTGAAAGCCTACTTAGTATACTACTGATGTGATTTGATATGTTTTTGTTATTATTTCATGCAAGGAGGGACTAAATCTAAGGTCAAATATTTTTCTTAGCGTTAGCTATATTCAATAATATTTCGTATTCAATCTGGGTCTGAATTTGGTTTTATTAACCATGGATGCTGAATCTGGTATCCACACAATATTATGTATTTGTTTTGTATCCGCTACCACTATTACGAATATGCCATATCCAATCGTTTTAAATCCCTGTTTCATGAAATGCCATGTCCCACCATTTGCCCCTGGATAAAGTTCCGCATCTGCCACCCAAAGCACGATAGAACTGAGTCGTACAGGAAAAAAAAAAAACCTCAAGGAACTCCAGAGAGGCAGCAAGTACCCCAAGTGATCCTTTGATTCCATGGAAGTCATAAAGGAACCTGAGTCAAAAAATTTCCTTCCTTTTTCTGTTGCTGAAAGATAATTTTCCATCAAGCAGTGCTGGAATTTTCTCCAACTGTAAAATTATGAAATAGAAGATAAAAGTTGCACTTTTTCTCATCTTTTTCTTGCTTATTTGCTTCTTTCTATCATATTCCATGTAAATTTAAACAGCTTAAGAAATGTGAACAAGGACTTTTCTTTTCAATGAAAAGAAGGCAACATCTGTAATTTTTCCCCCTATAAAACTAATATTCTTCTTTATAAAATAAAGTGACTTTAAAGCCTTTTGCATTTTTTTCTCATCTTCCAGGTGATGAAATCAAACTTGAAGATCTATCCCCCAAAGAAGTTAAACAATTCCAGAGAGCAGTAGCATCTGGAGAGCTCAGCAAAATGATTGAGCCTTGGAACCCGTGGTGGAAGCAGCCATCAGCAAGAACTCTCTCTCTGAGGCCAGATGGAACTCAGCTCATAAGGCCACTTCAAGAACAAGAAGAATCCACTTTCAATGAGATCCCAGCTGGGGCAGAAACTCCAATACCGCCACTTAGCCATCTGAGCTCCGCAAACCCATCTCCTCTTCTAACGGTTCACTTGGTGGATATTCTTTACAGCTACTGCTTCACCCTACGCCTGTACAATGGTGATTGGCATTCTGATCCATTAGGTGCAGCCACTGAGGTCTTGACTATATCAGCTGTCTTGGGTGATGAGGGCGACCAGAAACTGTGAGGGAGGCATTGGGTGCTTGCTTGGAGAAGACATGCTCAACTGTCTATAACGTACCGGGGGAATTAAATTTGGGGTAGGCCTGATCGACGATGTTATCAGCCTTCTCTCTCTTGGAGGAAATTCTCTCATCTGCTTGCTTTGTGATCTTCAGAGGCTTATTAAAGCCGGAGAAAGAATGCTCAAGTCTGAGAGCGGGAAGGCCCGGAGAAAGGGTGAGAGCAGTCGTAAGCTTAAGAACGCAGAAAGAAAGGTGTATTTCTTGATGAGTTGGGTTCATGAACAACCGGGCGAGGCATGGTCTTCACTCTCTAGCATCTTGGAATTGGAGAAAGCTTCAGTCTTAGCCGCGGATCAGGGAAGCAAGAAACCTGGTAAGGGTGAAGGAAATAGGTTGCCACAGTCCAAGCTTCTTATTGAAGAGGTTTAATGTAAAGCTTCTTCAGATAAACTAGTTGTGTGGGTTGTTGGTGCTGTGTTGAGATACTGGCTTCAGCTGCAAACAGGAAGCAAGGTTAGAAATGTGAATTTTATCCAAATCCTATGTTCAAGTTCAGTTGTTCCCTGATCTGGCATAAAATTTCTGAAAATTTCAAGCAGATATCTTGTTGTGATGAACCTTCAATCTGCATTTTCCTCTTCAAGCCTATTAGGTTATCTAAATTCAGGTTGTTGTTTGCCAAACTAATTTGATAAGTTCTTTTGTAATTGCTTTCTAATTTTGTCCTTGTGGGAGGGATTCAATCCATGTTGCCTCAATGTAGCATTTCACTGATAGTATGTAAATTAAAAAACTATTCTCAAGGTTAAAGATAAATTTGATTACATAGTGCTACTGCTGAGCTTGTTCTGCTTTGTTGATCTCGGAGTTTATTATTTCGGTTTGTTAATCAATGATTATAGTTGAAATATTGGTAAATACATCTGGCTGATAGAAGTAGGGTGTGCTTCTTATCGCCCCAATCTCTTGATGCTTAAATTACTATTAGATTTTAGGGTTATTCTTGTATATACTCTCCAAATCTTTTTAATTTTTGAAATTACCTCTCAAATCTTTATATTTTTGAAAAAAACTCTTCAAATTCTTTCATATTTCTAAAATTATTCTTACCATCAGTTAAAAATATCAAATTTAACTATCAAAATGAAATATTCTGTTAATTTTTTGTGAAAACCCAATTTTTTATCCTCCCCCGCCAATCGTTCTCTCCTCCTTTCTCTTTACATCTCCTGTCATCGAAAGTTGACCATGGCGCATTGTCGTTCTCACGCATCGGATATCACAGTCCTGGATGGGGAATTTCACAAAAAAATAGAGGGCAATTAAAGGAATTTAATTAGGATTTAATTATAAGGACATTAAAGAAATTTTACAAAAAAAAAATAACCGAATATTCCATTTTGATACTTTTTAGGAGTAATTTTAGAAATATGAAAGAATTTACAGGGTAATTTTAGAAATATGATGATTTAAAGGGAAATTTCAGAAATAGAAAAGATTTTGAGGATATATATATAAGAATAACCTTATTTTAATGTTCTGCAGCAAGTCACATTTCTTGAGCAGCAAACTCAATATCAAAATTCCAAGTATTAGCCGTGCCTCCTCTGAATATAAATTGCAGAATTAGAGTAATTTTACTTTGGGAAGATGCAATTTGCATCACATTTGGCCTCTAATTAAGCCATATTGACTGATTACAGTTGATTTTTTGTTGAAGTCATTGATGACCCAACAAAAATACTCGGGTGATTATGATACACGAGCCAAAGATTTCAGATGTGACGGCGTTTTGGAAAATTAGCCCGGTGACTTAACTTTTTTCCGTAATATAGACAAAGGGTATAAGCTGGGAATCATCCTAAAGGCCAAGTTTAAAATCTCTATTAAATTTATCCGAATTTATTATACCAGACACGTGTTAGGGGCGCGTGAAGCTTTTCAAATTAGAATTATTCTTAATTTATGAATTTATATTTATAATATAGAATAATTTCGCTACAACCAACTACTTTGCTTTATAATTAAAAAAAAAAACTCAGTTTCATAATTTTATTTATTGCAGCCTCATCCACGTCCGCATAAATTGATTCCTTTCAACTATCACTTTTTTATATTTTCATTTCCTCTTTTACCCTTCCTCATTGTTCTCAACATTGTTCTCCTCTTAATCCTGACCCCAACGCAGAGTAATTCGCAAATCGATCTACGATGTCAGGTCGCCGTGGGGGTTGGAAGCGCCCCCTCCTGGGGGTCTCAGATTGCGATGACCCGGACCAATTTTTTTTTTTTAGGATTGACCTTTTGCAGATTCTGTTTAAACGTGCTCGTGATGAGTTTTGTTTGAGTTTATGATCGATGTGGTATTTAGATCTAGAAAAAAAAAACTGTGGATCATTTGATGCCGGTGAATGGAGGTCTGTTGATGACGGCGATGCTAATATGAGGACTATGACTTATGATCACGGTCTTATGTGAGGATTGCGACTATGATCGTAGTTCTTTATTAGAAAACTGGGACTATGGTCATAGTCTTTTTATTAATTGAAAATTAGAGCATTTTGTAAGGACTGTGATCATTGTCGCAGTCCCAATATAGGCTGAAAATTTGTGTTTTTGTGAGGACTACGATCAATAAAGACTAAAAAATAAGGCATTTTCGTGAGGATTACGGTCATGGTCGAAATCCTATGAAGACTAAGAAATATGTTCTAATAATAAGGATTTCAACCATGAAGAGTAAAAAATAAGACATTTTTGTGAGGACAGTGATCATGATTTCAGTCCTATAAAGACTAAAAAATATGTCATTTTTGTGAGGATTGCGATCATGGTCGCAGTCCTCATAAGTAAGGCATTTTTGTAAGGATTGCGATCATGGTCGCAGTCCTCAGAAATAGGGTAATTTTATAAGTACTGTGATCATGATCGTAATTCTCAGAAATAAAGTATTGACAGTCTGCATTTTCGAAGCAGTCCACTTTTTTCGAAGCGATTACTGCAAGGCATTTGTTCTTTCGCCGCTGAGGAGTGCTTCTGCGCTTGACACGTGAGCGCACCTAGTTGGTTTAAAAAGGAGGTGACTGAGCCCCCTTCTAACCCCCACGGCGACTTAACCATGCAGGTCGACCCGCGAATTACTCTGCGTCGGGGTCAGGATTGAGGAGAGAGCAACGTTGAGAGTGATAAAGAGAAAATAAAAATATATAAAGAACTGGTAGTTGGTAGGAATCATTTTACACTGACGTGAATGAGACTGTAGTGAATAAAATTATGAAGCTGAGCTTTTTTCTAATTATGAAATAAAGTAGGTGATTATAGTGAAATTTTTCATTAAAAAAAGGATGAAAAGAATGAACAAAAGTATAGAATATACAAAGAATAATACAATCAAAAGAAAGAAAGAAAAGAAATCAAGAAAAAAACAAAGATTCCATTAAAAAGAGGATAAAAAGAATGAACAAAAATATAGAATAAATAAAGAATAATATAATCAAAAAGAAATTAAGAAAAGAAATCAAGAAAAAGACAAAGATTGGTGAACGAAAAAAAAGCAAATGGAGTAAAAGAAAAATCAAATATATTTGAAGAAACTTACAAAGAGTATCGGGAAGTATACAAATGAAAAAAATTATAAATATATGTTATATTTAGATATTATTTTTAATTTATATATCTATTGTTATAAGATAAAATATAATTGATTGATAATAGTAAAGCTATGAATAGATAGATTGCAATTATTCCTATTTAATTAGTTGAATGGAAAGTACAAAATTGAAGTAAAAAAAAAAATCATTCTACTTTTAAATAAAAATATTATCAAATTTGAATCTCAATTTATAATTAGTATTTTATAAAGTAATAAAATTACTATTTTAATTTAATGAACAATCCAGACTTTCCAGCGTGTATTAAAAATGAAAGGCTCAAAAAGAACTTGAAAATCAAGGAAACAGAATAACAAATTGATGCTTTTGAAGAATTTAGCATTTAAGAGAATCCAAATTAAATTGATACTTTAATTTAATTTAAATATGAGTTTCTTTTTATATTAAATTTTATTTCTATATTTGATTTGGATCTACTTTCCTAATAAGAATCCTAAAAGCATTGATGCTCTTTTTATATTAAATTTAAGTTGTAATTTGATATGGACTATTTTTTCTTCTAAGAAAAGCTGAATAAAATTAAAACTCTAAATTTCAAAAAAAAAAAGTTCGGGTGTAATCCTAATTAAATTTAGACTATAATTTTAAGTAGAGATTCGGTTATTTTCTTGATGAAGGAAGTAGATAAAATTATAATTGTTACTAACTAGTATGAAAAATATGAAATCACCTAGAGGAGGGTGAATAGGTGACTAGCAAATCTAATGATGAATTAATGCGGAATTAGAACAAATTATGCAAACTAAAAATTCTTAAGCACAACACATCAAGTATAATCTAAGAGTATAGCCGGATTCCCGTGAAGGGCTCTGAACTATCTCCTCAAGATTCCTCTAGATAAGAGTTGAGGTGCCGCTTTGGCTCTCTTAGTTGACTACAAGAGCAAACAATTCCCAAGCATATATCAATATGGCACAAGAATATCAAGCATATAAAGATAAAGGTAATATAAGTATGCAAGATAAAAGACAAGAGAGAGATAGAGAGAGCAATAGCAAATACGAGAGATTTGTTTCGAGGTTCGAGCACACTTGCTCTACGTCCCCACCTTCAACACTATGAAGGTTTTCCACTAGAATCGATCCCACCGGATCACTCGGTGCCGCAACACCTACAAGGAGTTCATACTAGAACTCTTGGACTCACTAGTCCCCTCACCTGCTCCCGCAAGAACAAACACACCGCAAGCACACTGACTTGCCGAGGCTGCACCTCTACACCGAGCTCCCACAAGAACTCGAAACACTGCGAACCCGCATGTCCGCCTCCTCAAAACAAATGAAAGAACTCTTGGTGATCTAAACACTTTGATTACCTAAAATCACTCTCACAACAACTCTCCTATAGGATGGATATATCAATGGAAAGCTCAAGTATGTGCGAGAAAAACTAGGATTGAATTTGTGGTGAAAAACTCAAGAATCACTTTTAAAAACACTCTTGATAAACTTCCTTTTGAATTGAAAATTTTGCCCTCAAACTAGTGGAGAAAACTTCTGAAATAGATGGGAAAAACTAGCTTTGAAACTCTCCAAAAATCTTATCTCAAACAGCCCAAGGGAAGCCCAATTTATAGGCTCCTCAAAAACTAACCGTTGCAGGCCAAGTCAGCAGTCTGGACTACTGGCGGTCGACCGCCCAGTCGATCGGCCAACGGTGATATTTCTGATCGTTGAGCCAGCGGTCGACTGGCCAGTCGACGGTGGCCTGGATACAGAGAGCAGAGCTCTCTGCCGGTCGATGCCCAGTCGACCGGGGCCATTTCCAGATAGCAGAGCTCTCTGGCGGTCGACCGGGTCAGTCGACCGCCCACCAGCCAAAAAAGCCGTACATGTTTTGTGCACATCGGTCGACCGCCCGGTCGACCGACCCCTGGCTCGGTCGACCGTGCAGTCGACCAGTAAAAGGCCAAAACCCAGAATTTGGGGATTTAAAGACTTATTATTTTTCCTTCAATAAAATCCCATAAATCCACAAAAAAATCTACAAAAATAAGTTCAGTTATATACTTTGAAATACAACATGTTACAAACATTTGAACTATTTTTGTGACCAAGAAATTTTGGCGTAAAACAAAAACCGTATTTTTCTAAATTGATTTTTTCAAAACTTCTCCAAATACAATAACAAGATATTTTAAACACTTTTGAAGCTTAGAGTGTATGGATATGATCCACTACACATATATGATGAAATATCTAGTTTTTGACATTAAGCTCTAAATAGGTTTTGGTTAAAACACATGTAAATATGAAACTCCAAAAATCAAAACGGTATTTTTTCAAAATGAAAATTCTTTTATGAAAACACAAATAAATCTTAAGCGTGTGTGTATATGTACTTAAGCAATCCACCAACTAATTTATCCTTTACATTTTGTCTAAAAACAAAATCTTAACAAAACAAACTTAAACACAAGTCTTCTCTTGTAGGTCTTCACTTGAAAAACTTCTTCTCCTTCTTGACTTGATCCAAACCTTAATCTAATGAGTTAGACTCCTCTTGAGTACTTAGGGTCTGTTTGGTTGTCGTAATTGGCCGTAATTCGTAGTTGTAATTGGTAATGTCTTTTACAATTGTAAATGAGTTACATGTATGTAAATTTTACGGTGTTTGGTTGGTAATATAAAATTGTAAAGTGGGAAAGTGTATTGTACTTTACGGTGTTTGGTTGTCGTAATGTATAAGTCGCAAATGAAAAAGTTGACCACAAAATTAACTATTTGATAATTTTAAAAGTTTTAATACTGCAAATAAATATTAAAAAAGTTAAATATTAAAAATTTTTAATATTAATATAAAAAATATTACAAATTTGTATGACCACAAAATTAACTGTAACTGGGCTGTAAGTGAGTGGTAACTGGGTTGCAAGTGAGTGTTAGTTGAGTTACGTAAGTGTTTTACGAATTACGGTCCAAACAAACGCTGTAGTTGTAACTGGGTAGTAAGTCATTTACGAATTACGGAGTTTTACGCGAAACAAACAGCCCCTTAATGTGATCTTGATGCACAAGCTCTTAAATTAACACGTACTAGCTCCAAAACTTGACTTTAAATCCTTTTATGAAGCTAAGCACCTACTAAGATTTTGATCACAAATCTGAGACTAAATAAATACAAGATCATTAGTACTAACTACATGAGTTAATCATCATCAAAACTAGAGTGATGGGCCTTTGGGCCAACAATCTCCCCCTTTTGATGATTACAAAACTCATGGAGTTATATATGCATGGATTAAAGTTAAGCTTCATAGAAGCTACCCTTAACTCATGCATAACAATAAATACATAGATATAGCAATGAAGTACATGAAACTAAACAAATATATATGTATCAACAAGGTGAGAGAAACATGCAACATCCAAAATCTTTTTTCCAAAAACCTTCTCCCCCTTTTGTTTAAACTTTTAAAAACATTATCCCCATTTTGTAAAAAATACAAGATGCATAAACTCAATATATGCAAAAACTCAAATATGCATATATAAACTCAAAATCTTTCTCCCCCTTTTTGTCAATCATCAACAAAGGGGTGAAATAAAACAAATTATCAATAAGGACATATATATGCGATATACATTCATGAAGAGAGAGACGTGAAGTTAGCTCCCCTGCATACATGCATTACATGAAGAAGGGATGACAAAGCCCTAACTCACATAAAACATAATATACAATACCTAAGTGGAGATGTGAAGCTCCCCCTACACACGTGTATCACATAAAGAAGAGATGTCAAGCTCCCCAATACAAGATACACTTAATATGAATCTATATATAGAAGAGATGTTAAGCTCCCCTTGCATATAGACAATACATATCAAACATTTTTAACACAAATTTTGAATAATACTTAACCAAATTTTGATATCATTTGTAAATAAACAAGATTTTGATATCATTTGAAATAGAAAATTTTTTATACCAAATGAAATTGAAACATGTGTAAATTTTGATATTAATGAAAGAAAATATTTTAACCAATTAAAATATATGGTAAATTTTGATACCAAATAAAAGTATCACAAATGTTTTACCTTTTATTGATACCAATTGAAATTGAAACCCAATTGAAAAATAAAACATATTGATATCAATTGAAGTATATTGTAAACTTTGATATCAAATAAATGATATAATATGAAGCATATTTTGATACCAAATTAAATATCAATTGAAAATAATGCATAAGCTCGTTAAAATACCAATTAAGATACCAATTGAAATTAAGATACAAAGCAAGTTTAGCATAAACATAAATCATATATATATATATATGAAAATAAAAATATCAATAGAAATTGATATTACTTGAAATGTGAGCATACATATATAGAAAACATATGAGCATACAAAATAAAAATCAATTGTGATACCAATTGAAAACACAATGAGGATCAAGTGTATAGCTCATAAATAACCACCTAATACATGCACATGAAAAAGGTGTTCAATAAGGCATATAAGGTATGGTCGCCCATCCATCCGCCCTTTAAGGGTAGAAGTTTTCAAAAATAGATTTGAAAATAGTTGTAAATTGAAAACACTACCAAATGAAGAATAAATAACTAGTTTAAAGTAATTTTTAAAAACTAATTAAAGATCCTTCAAACATGAAAATAAATCATATGCATATCATGAATCATACTAAATACATAAGTGTTGACAATCGAAATCGATAAATCTCAAAAATTCTCATGAAAACAATGTCATGAGATAACAAATGAAGTGTGAGTGTACAAGAATCATGTAAATAGCATTTTCATGAAAGTTAATAAGGCTCAAAACATGAATATCATTTTATCAAACAAATATAAAAATCATAAAAATTTATTTTTCATTTAAAAACAAACTTCTAGGTATATGTATGATTTATCCAAATCTAACAATATGCATATATATCCCAAACATAAAAAGAGTCCATAATGGTATTTGCATGAAGGCAAGTGACTCAAGGGCATACATGTATATTTATTAGTTTTGAACAAAAATTACATATACATGAAATAAAACATGCACAAAAATAGGCAAAACAAGTATAAATGAGAGAATCATCAAAACTAGGCTATACATGTGCAAGTAGTGAGTACAAATGAACAATGAAGTGCAAACGTATATGAATCAAATGTTATTCACTACTTGTACACGTATATAAGTTCTGATAAAACTACATCCAAACAAGTATTTACCACATGAAGCACAAAACTAAGAACATGCTAAAAATTATCAAAGCATGTAAACAAAAAGAGTTTAGAGATAGTTACCAAACCATAAAAACTATACTCTAAGTCTCCAAAACGTGGTGGTCTTCCCACCAAACTTCCTTGATAGCGGTGCATCAATTTGTAGTGCCCATCAAGTCATGTGTATCCACCACCAAGGCACCAAATCTCTCACGTCATGTGAGAGCCCACCCTACATCAAATACAAAAGGTGAGAATTTTGGTACTCATTTTCTTTGGGTTCACGGGGTTAGCATTGTAAGGAACCCAAACATTATTACTAAGAAAATTATAGAATTTACTCTATCATAACAAAATTTTGCTAAATGGCCTTTGCGGCCGCAATGTGTACACTTGTACACTCTATCATGTATATGTGTATGAGTGTGATCAGACGTGTAAAGTGTGCATATGCATGTTGTGAGTGATGTACATGAACATGTGGAGCTTGTTTCCTTTGAAACAAGGTTTCCAATCTAAAATGGTTAAATGCACATTTGCTCAAAGTTGAGCTTAAACAATCAATTTTAGTTTTCAAAAATTTAATCTCATTTTGATCAACAGTGGCATGAAAAGTATGATGAGAATGAGCATCGATATTCTTTTTCTTTTTCGAAATAGTTTCTTTTTCTTTTAAAACAACTTTCTTTTCAAATAATTGTTTTCTTGTAAAGCAATTTCTTTTGTTTTTCCACAAAACTAATTTTATTTTTTCAAAGCATTATTTCTTTCACAAAGATCATTCAATTTAGAAAGCAAGGAAATATTTTCATTTTTTCAAACTTTCATTTTCTTTTGAAACACATGCAAGTTTATTTGGAAATGAATCTTTTTCTACTAAAATGGAATCATATTTATTTTTTAATTTCTTGTTATCCTTTTTAAGCAATTCATATTTTTCAAGAAGTTGTTGACAAAAAGATGCAAGTTCATCATATGGCATATCAACATCCCTTCTAGCTCAGATTCGGTATTTACCTCAAGGGGTTATCCCTTTGGACCATGTAGCATACGTTGGAAGCTTCACGTCCAACATTCGAGTCGCTCCCCGCATAGTATTGTTCTTGTTCGCTAAGGGAGATAATAGACTTTCATACTATAAAAGTCGAATCAATGTTAGAAACCCTAAATAAATATTCATCATTTAGGGTTAACTTTAAAGTATGAATGGCTTTTGAGTTAGCCTCAATATACTTGCTATTACTAAAATATGAATCCTTAATGGTAGCAAGATAAACATGAATGCCTAGGCCTTTGAAGTACAAGGACATCTTAACTTTCCAAGTTTGGATGTTAAGAATGTCAAAGTGGGAGGTGACATGAAATCCATGTGTGTGTAAACAAATATTGTGATTAGCTATAAAAGAGAATCTTTAACTCAAGGTTGTTACACCCAAATTAAGAGCACTTGGCTCTGATACCAATTGAAAACACCTAGAGAGGGGTGAATATGTGACTAGCTAATCTAATGATGAATTAATGCGAAATTAAAATAAATTATGCAAACTAAAAATTCTTAAGCATAACACACTAAGTATAACTTAAGAGTGTAGCATGATTCCCCGTGAAGGGCTCTGCACTATCTCCTCAAGATTCCCTAGATAAGAGTTGAGGTGCCGCTTTGGCTCTCTTAGTTGAATACAAGTGTGAGCAAAACAATCCCCAAGCATATATCAATATAGCACAAGAATATCAAGCATATAAAAATAAAGGCAATATAAGCATGCAAGATATAAAGACAAATGAGAGATAGAGAGAGAGCAATCGCAAACAAAGGAGATTTGTTTTGAGGTTTGAGCACACTTGCTCTATGTCCTCGCCTTCAATACTATGAAGGTTTTCTACTAGAATCGATCCCACCGGATCACTCGGTGCCGCAACACCTACAAGGAGTTCACACTAAAACTCTTGGACTCACTAGTCCCTTCACTTGCTCCAGCAAGAACAAACACACCACAAGCACACTAGCTTGCCGAGGCCGCACCTCTACACCAAGCTCCCACAAGAACTCGAAACACCGCGAACCCGCAAGTCCGCCTCCTCAAAACAAATGAAAGAACTCTTGGTGATCTAAACACTTTGATCACCTAAAATCACTCTCACAACAACTCTCCTATAGGATGGATATATCAATGGAAAGCTCAAGTATGTGTGAGAAAAACTAGGATTGAATTTGTGGTGAAAACTCAAGAATCACTTTTGAAAACACTCTTGATAAACTTCCTTTTGAATTAAAAATATTTGCCCTCAAACTAGTGGAGAAAACCCCAGAAATATATGGAAAACTAGCTTTGAAACTCTCCAAAAATCTTATCTCAAACAGCCCAAGGGAAGCCCAATTTATAGGCTCCTCAAAAACTAGCCGTTGCAGGCCAAGTCAGCAGTCTGGACTGCTGGCGGTCGACCGCCCGGTCGACCGGCCAACGGTCAGATTTCTGATCGTTGAGCCAGCGGTCGACTGGCCGGTCGACCGTGTCCTGGACACAGAGAGCAAAGCTCTCTGCCGGTCGACGCCCGGTCGACCGGGGCCATTTTCAGATAACAGAACTCTCTGGCGGTCGACCGCGTTGGTCGACCGGCCCACCAGCCAAACAAGTCGTGCACATTTTGTGCACGTCATTCGACCGACCCCTGGCTCGGTCGATCGTGCGGTCGACCGGCAGAAGGCCAAAAACCAGAATTTGGGGATTTAAAAACTTGTTATTTTCCTTTGATAAAATCCCATAAATCCACAAAAAAACTATAAAAATAAGCTCAGTTATATACTTTGAAATACAAACATGTTACAAACATTTTGAACTATTTTTGTGACTAAAAAATTTTGGCTTAAAACAAAAACCGTATTTTTCCAAATTGATTTTTTTTAAAACTTCTCCAAATACAAAAACAAGATATTTTAAACACTTTTGAAGTTTAAAGCGTATGGATATGATCCACTACACATATATGATAAAATATCTAGTTTTTGATATTAAGCTCTAAAATAGGTTTTGGTTAAAACACATGTATATATGAAACTCTAAAAATCAAAACGGTATTTTTCCAAAATGAAAATTCTTTTATAAAAACACAAATAAATCTTAAGTGTGTGTATATGTACTTAAGCAATCCACCAACTAATCTATCCTTTACATTTTATCTAAAAATAAAATCTTAACAAAACAAATCTAGACACAAGTCTTCTCTTGAAGGTCTTCACTTGAAAATCTTCTTCTCCTTCTTGACTTGGTCCAAATCTTGATCCAATGAGCTAGACTCCTATTGAGTACTTGATGTGGTCTTGATGCACAAGTTCTTGAATAAACACGTGCTAGCTCCAAAACTTGACTTTAAATCCTTTGATGAAGCTAAACACCTATTAAGATCTTGATCACAAATCTGAGACTAAGTAAATACAAGATCATTGTACTATAACTACATGAGTTAATCATCATCAAAACTAGAGTGATAGGCCTTTAGGCCAACAAAATATTTATATTCTTTAAGTTATTTTGTTTTCTCCGTAAGTGAGTACAGTGGGCATTGAACAAAGCATATATTTTACTTATTAAATATATTTGAAAGTTATTACACAGTTATAAAATAAAGATTACAACACGTGCATGTCATGTGCACTTTTCTAGTAATCAAATTAAAAATTGTAAGGAAAAAGGTTATTTAGATATATGCTCTCCAATTCTTTAGTATTTCAAAATTTACCCTCAAAATATTTTATTTTAGAAATTAAACCGGGAATCTACTCAATTTCAATAACTTACCCCTACAGTTGGATTCTGGATAAAATAAGACTGTCTTACCTATTATGCCCTTCTTCTTTCTTCATCTTTGTACCTATATGACAAACCCAAATTCTATAAAAACATAATTGCTCCCCCCCCCCCCCCCCCCAAAAAAAAAACATTTTTAGAAGTAATGGACAAAAATAGAATCAAAACGAAATATTAATAACCAAAGCTCTTCATTCTCTCCTTATACTTAATATTCCTCCAAATTTTCTTTCAAATCTCACTTTAAAAGTTTTTTGAATTTTTTCTCGAATGATTTAAGAAACATGTGTAAAAATAACTTGATATTAGTTTTTATGATAAATAAATAAAATAGAAATGTGCATAATTTGGAAAGGAAAAAAAAAAAGAGATGGAGAAGGATGAGAAATATGTAAGAAAAGTACATGAGTCTACATCAGGGATGTAAATGGTGCTCGAGACCTGATAATATGATCTGACTGTTTATATATTTATTAGATTCGAATCTAAAAGTTAGCGCCAAAACTCTTATTGGGTCGGGTTCAATATGACTCTTTCAAATTCGAAACCTAATACAAGCCCGATAAGAGAATAAATGCTATAAAATGAAATTTATCCTTGTACATTTCACTATATTTAAATTAACAAAACAATAAAAAGTGAGAACTTAATGATATTATTATAAAATAAAGTATGTAATATTTCAATTTGCATCATGTAAAGTTGAAATACACTTTAAACAATAACTTTATGTAGAACTTGAATTATTTATTTAAATTCTGAATCTGACCTGAACCTAACAAGAAAGAAGAGATTTGACTTGAACCCGAGTTGAACCCAAATTCAATCGAGTCAGGTTCGGATATTATATGGATCTTACTAGAACTCGACCTGTTTACGCCATATGGGTTTAAATTTAGATGTAGTGTACAATTTAATCATTTTTAAAAAATTACGCAAGTTAATATAATCAAATCGAAATATTCAATTTTGTTATTTAAACCCAAAAAAGTGATAAATAGAAGCATTAGTTAGTACACCCAGTAAATTAGTAAGTAAACATTCACAAATTACCCTAAATATCCTTATATTTTACACACCCATTTTAAATGTAAAAATCCAATTATACCCTCACTTTGAAATTAATTTCCCACATCTCTTTATTTTTCCCCCAAATAAATTAACAACATTCCACAAAGAGCTAAAAATGATCAAACACATTTGCTTGAATCTAAAGACAAATGAGAAACAAAATCAAAATCATACCTTTGATTATTAAAAAAGAAATCAAATTTAATGGAGAAATAAAAGGAGAGGAAAAAAACTAAAAAAAGGCAGACCTTGTTCCCCAGCCTCACTGTTCTTCCTCTTGAAGGACTTCTTCCCCTCCTTCCCAAAGAGAGACCCAAACAGTCTCATCTTCACAAATCCCAATTTTGAAAGGAATAAAGCATCAAATTGACATAAAGCAATCAAAGTTCCCTCTTTCCCTCCATTTTTGATTTGATATTGCGAGCTCCTAAACGTTTGATGGAGGCCAAAATGGGCTTGTTTGGATTTTGTGAGCCGAACAGAATAAAGCCGAGAGAGAGAGACTCTCAAGCTTTAACCGATAACAATGGCCTGAAACATATATAAGAACTTTTATATCTGAAAATAATAGAACATTTGGAAGAATAGATATTGTGTGTGTCTTATATAAGATTATATATTGTACCTATATTATGTTTGTGAATTTCTCACCATTTGATATTGCTTGTTAGTCATGCTTTAACCAACAAGTTTGGTTGATTATTCTCCTCTTCAAGTAAAGGTACGATGTTTTGTTAAAAGAGAATGAGTTTAAAATTTTTAGCGTTTATGGGTTAAATAATAGAGAGAGTTTTGAACTTGAAGAAGAATTAAACTTATAGGGATTGGGTGTAATTACTAATTACATGAGTATACTAACGAATTATTATGGTAAAGTTATAATATTTGAAAAGTTAATTCTATATGTTGACTTTTCATTTGAGGGTTTAACTGTCCAAAAAATCTCAATATATTTTTTGGAGCTAATTATCACTTCTTTGGGTTTAAATAACTACACTCAAAATATTTCTTTTTTATTCTAAAATGAGGTAAACTTGTTAAACCGGGCGAACCGAGTTCTCACTCTTTCGACTTTGTCCATTATTCTGTCTCCCAAAAAGAGAGAGAGCCAGAGAGAACGCCAAAGAGAGACGCGCTCTCCCCTCTTCCAGCAGCCCTTCTCCTTCCTCCCCCCTTCTCCTTTCTCCTCCTTCGTCCCTTCTTCCCTCTCTCTTTTCTCTTCACAGCTCGATTTTACCTTCAAGCGGTAATCTAGTTAACATAGTAAATTTCTAATAATAAAAATTTGGATATTAAATTTTTAAGTAATAAAGATTTTGGCAATATATAAAAAACCCAAAAAGAAGGGGAAAAAATCAAATAGTAATAGAATCAAACTCTATTCTGAGATGCGTACAAATTAATACGCACACATTTAACAGAAGAGAGCAAAGACGAGGAAGCAGCGACTACAGAAGAGAGAGAGAAAACTCTTCTGATCCTTTTTTTAGTGACTCCTCTTGAGCCCTCAAACCCCACGATCGTCAATCATCATCCTCATCCATCGAACATGGCGGACCACAGCGGCGGAGGCGGAGCGGCGGAGGACACGATAGCCTACTTCCAGGCCATCACCGGCCTCGACGACCCCGATCTCTGCACTGAGATCCTCGCCGCCCACAGCTGGGATCTCGATCTCGCCGTCTCCGCCTTCACCTCCAACCCTAACCCTAACCCTAGCCTCCCTTCTACGAACAACAATTCGAATAATTCGCCGCCCTTCCCTTCCACCTCCCACTCCGACAATCCGCCGCCCCCCCCTCCTGAATCCTCCACCCTCGCCTGGAAGCTCGTCACCATCCCCTTCTATGTCGTCTCCGGCGGCTTCAGCCTTGTCTCCGGCGCCGTCGGCCTCGGGTTCTGGATCGCGGGCGGCGTCCTCTCACGCTCCCTCGACCTCCTCGGCCTCCCCCTCCCCACGCCGGGCCCCACGACGGCCTCCTCCCCATTTCTTCCTCTGCCGCTGAGGCTGCTGATTTCGTGGCGGCCTTCGACAGGGATTACGCCGCCGCGGATGGCTCTACCCGCCCCAATTTCGTGGCCGAGGGTTTATGGATGCGCTGCAGCGGTCGCAAAGGGAGTTCAAGCTCATGTTTGTGTACTTGCACTCGCCAGATCACCCTGACGTGCCGGAGTTCTGCTTGAGATGTCTTTGTTCTGCGCCATAGCGGAGTTTGTGAACGAGAACTTTGTGGCTTGGGGTGGGAGCATTAGAGGGATTGAGGGTTTCAAGATGAGCAACAGTTTGAAGTCATCGAGGTTTCCTTTCTGTGCTGTGGTCATGGCTTCCACCAATCAGAGGATTGTGCTACTTTCGCAGGTTAGTAACCTTCTTGATCCTCTTTTACCCTTTGTTGATTGATGATTGCTTGTTGTTTTCATTTTGATGAGTGGGCTAGGTTCCCAGTGAAGTGGTTCATGACATCGTATTGAAATTTTGAGATGTTTAGCATCATATTAGTGTACATTTTTAATTTTAGTTTTGTTGTTTTCGAAATTGCAACAAGCTTAATTTTTTAACTTCTATGGATAGAGATAGGATGAAGGCAGAATTCTGATGATAAGATTTGTTACTTATAATGTGTTTTTAATATTATTAGTCAGAGAGTCCATCCATAATTAAGAGAAAATAGAAAATGAAGAAAACTAGAAGCAGAAAATATAGGGACAACGGCATGAAAAGATGTTAAAAGTGAGAGCAGAGACTTAAGAGATGGATAAATGAACCTTCAAGAAGAGTTTTTTCTTCAACAATTCAGCAAAGGATTTCAGTCATTAAATAAGGTTGTTTTCAGAGTTTGTTGTAGTTTATGAAATGTTTTGATGATTTGACTTATCTATCTTTTTTTTTCTTCTTTTTTTCTTTTTTTTTTTTTGCATTTTAAAACTTGATTCCGGTGATTGGGATATATTTCCTTGCACAATAATTCTACATTTATACCATTAATCCTTATTTATACCATTAATCCTTATGGTATAATTTTCTATTTCAATTTGGATGCTACTCCTCTATGGTTGGGATGCAGTGTTTCTTGTAGTCTATGAAATGTTTTGATATATTTGGCTTATCTTTCTTTGGGTTTTTGGCATGTTAAGAGTGGTTCTATTGATCAGGTAAGATTCTTACTCTTAATCTCATGATATAAATTTGGGCGCTACCCCTATATGTTGGGATGCAATGTTGGTCTATTATACCTGTTCATTAACTTTGGTGTTAGGATAGTTATGCCACTCATGTGGCTAGCAAGTAGCAAATGACATGGTAGAGCTTGCACGACATATTGAATAATTGCTGCCTTATAACTGTTTACTTACTTTCTTTTTCCTTCTTGGCATACAACAGTAATTAATTGAAGATAGGGTAGATTCTTTAGCGAGTGCAGATTCAGGTCTCACTCCACTCCGGCTCCTACATTGTATCTCTTTGAATGTTGAATTTAGTGTCCCCATAAGCTACTTTTATCATAAGTTATACTTCTCTCTTTGTGAAATCGAAAGTTGGTACGCACGAACAAGATGAGGTCTTTTCACTTTAAATAAGAATGGAGAATGCTATTGGCAGATGACAAAAAGTGAAACTAGCCAAGATGTCTCCTAGCTGAAATTCAACATGGTGATTGCTTTACCGCTCACTCTGAGTTACTAGGTGATAAATTGTAAAACCACATTACTAGGTGATAATCTATATGCTTCAATATTTGGAGAATGGTCATTACTTATTTTTCTTGGTGTCTCTTTCTCTCAATGTTCTGTACATTATTTGCCCCGGTTTATGACAAACAATTTAATTATGGATAAGGTCATTCAAAGATAATGTGATTGACATGCCAAAGTTTACTTTGATAGGTATAAAGGAAAAATCTCTTATAAATTGTTGTTGTTATGTTCCTCACTGGGTACTATGAAGATTATATAGGTTCTGGCTCAACAGCACTACAATTCACATGGATTACTTTCTTTGGCCATGAAAGAAAGAGCTTGAGAGAAAAAATAACTTCCATCTCTTCTTCGTCCTATGACTCATTAATGATAAACTAACAAAACCATCGTGAATGCGCTTACTGCGCATTGGAATCTCCAACTTGGACATATGCTATCATATTATACTCATGGTCAAGAATTACTCAGTTTAAATGCTACATCATCTTAATCATCCTCTTTTTTATTTTTTATTTTTAATTACCATTGGTCCATTGGAAACCTATTTGATTATAATGAAAGCTCGGTATATAGTTTATTTGATTTAACAATGTACAATTTTGCTGAAAATACTGTCATAATCAATGACATGTGAATGGTCCATGAGATATTGCCATCATCATAATGATCATGGAAGCTTTCTTTTTCTTTAAAATGCGGTCAGATATGGAGCAAAATTTGATATGAGAAGGCTCGTGGAGGATTTTAATTTCACAATCAGTTTTAAGCTGATGTTAACCATGTAAGTTTTGGTGCCAACTTTACAAGGACTAGGACCCTCCATAGAACCTAGTGGTAGTATATGCAGGTACATGCAGAGAACAAGCATTACTTGTGACGAAATTTAGTCTCATACTTCCATGGAGGAAACCTGTATGATTCCATCGAGTAAGGAGTCTAGGATGGTTAAAGATGATAATGTGCTACATTGACTTGCAGTCATCTTCGAGACATTATATAAGCTAAAGATCTGAACAAATGACACTTGTAAGTAATGATTAAGATTTTAACTATACATCTAAAATAGAAGTAAATAAACACTGATATATAACAATTCATGTGGATCTTTACGATACAAACATTTTAATGGTGAACAGTGCAAGCTTAGACACTAATTAGCAGTCCACATATAGAAAGTTGCACAAATTGGAGATAGTTCTAGCCATAATTACTCACACTTATCACCTAGACTGTACAATTTCATATTATACATATGGAACCAAGCCATTGGGAACTTATCCAACTTGGCTGCTGGGGAGATCATATCATTGAGAAGTAGCACATCCATACATTGATTGTTTAAAATGTGATATATCTCTTATGTAATTTGTTAAATATGAAGGGTCTATATTGTCTACTTGGTTTTTGGGATTAACATCTAGGGATATCATGGGTTCACAGAAACTGGTTACTGATTAAGCCATTGTTCTAATATGATTGCAACTTTTTTGTTACTAGGATGAATCATTCATCAATTGTTATAAAGGTGACATTAAGAGGACTTGTACATTAATTTGAGCACAGTCTAGTTGGAGCAGCCAGGTCCATTTGAAGTATTATGTTATTTTTGAACAGCGATGATGGAGTTAAAAGAGAACTTTACACGATAGATATATGAATGGGTACACTTCTTTTGTGGTGGAATATCGACAAGGAAGCTAAAATTAGAATTGTTTGATGAGTGCCTATGTAGAAAAGATCATGGAACAAGTGCATTAAGCGAGAAAATTGTTAAATATTGTTTAGTCAAGTGAAGTGGAGATCAATGAGTATGCTGGTTATGGGAGTTATAGAATGACGGAGATCAACTTGAGAAATTTGAGCACTTAACAATGTTAAAAGATCAATTCCTTTATTTCGCAATCAAGAGCATGGAAAGATGATTCAACCACATCTTGGAATGCAAAAAGTAGAGCCTGTATGTGAAAGCTATTGAAAGTTATGATGGTCTGATGGTACATGGGCACTTTAACAATGGTAAAAGATCAATTCCTCTATTTCATGATCTAGAGCACAGAAAGATGATTCAAACACATCTTGGAACACAAAAATTAGAGCCTGTATATGAAAGGTATTGAAAGATATGACAGTTTGAAGTTACATGGGTAGTTTTATAAATGCTGCGAGGGGCAATCCATAAATTCAAGGCCAGTTTCATAAATTTTGGAATTCCGCTAATTAGTCGTGAATTTTCTATTTTTTTTATTAGGACTTTAAAGCATGGTAATAAATACATTTGATCACAATGTCCTTTGGTAGTATCATGTCGGGTTTTGAGGTACCCGATACAGCATTAACTTTGTAATATCAGCTATATCGGGTCACTATAGTCGATATTGATGATATTGACAATAATGAAACAAAAGAAATTGGCCGATATTGAGATTTTGAACCATGCTTTATAGTTTCAATTACTGTTTTTTTTCTTTTACAAGTAGGATTAGGAATGTCACAAGGCTATAAAAGAGCCCTAATATAATAAGAAATTCAACTTCAAAGACTTCTATTGATAAAACATCCAAGTTTTTCCTTTCTTCGTGGATTCCAAGTAACACCTTGTCTATTCGAGGTCAAGTCAGTGGATTCGAGCTTTGCAATTGAATACTTTGGTGTTAATCATTATATTGCTCTTTGTCTACATCAGTTGGTATCATGTCTCTCCTGCTTGAAAAGAACTCACCCTTGAGTTCTACTTTGAGAAGATGAAGAGAGAAATGTCAATTCTTGCAATAAATTCTAATGTTGTAGCTTGAAGAATACGTCCGTGGTTGCATTGACTATGAACTGGCTTTATTATAAGCTCAACTTTTATGCAAAATTTCTTCAAATCTTTCTCCCATAAAATTTTACGCTTTTGTTAAAGAATTCAAAAAGGATCATAATTTGGAATCAACTTGAAAAGTGGAGAGACAAAAACTTAGCGATTATAATGTTGATGAAGTCGGTGAAACAAATATCATTACGGGAAAGTTGGTGATATACCAATTGATGTACTAGGTGTAGAGATCTCAATGAATGGTGTTTCAACCTCTTTGGACTACAAAGATAACGATTTGTCTACCTCCGCGATGGATGTGAACCTCTTCATCTCGCTCGAACAGCAAAGACCATAGTTTTTGGTGGAGGCAAAACTCGGCTAAAGGTGAAAAGGTGGTAAATTATTCGTCGGGAATAACAATTTGTCTGATGACAAAACTGGTCCAATTATCGGCTCTTTGTCTGACTTGGTGGTGAAGAAAAACTTTCTTCTATCTTCTCTTCTTGTTGAAAGGAATCCTGACCTGGATTTGTCTTGAATCTCACTGGAAAATTTGGACACCTGATGCACCTTTGAATCAAATTTATTACTGAGTGATGATTGAAGGTAGAGCTCCCCAACCTATTACTTGATTGCCTTATTACCTTGTTGGCGTTTTTTAAATAGTGAAAACACATCTGCTCATCTTCATAATTTGGAGGAAGAAATCAAGCTCGAAGCAATTTCTTTTACACTGGCCATATTTGAACGAGATCAGATCCTTGTGTTGTTACCTCCACTCATTTGGACTTGCTCCCATCAGGCAAAAGCTCCTTTTTTCAGACTTTTGGCAACAAGCTTCACTTGCGTGTGTTTTAAAAATTCAATCCACCTTGGCAATCAAATCAAGGAAATTCTCGATATGGACGTGCCCTTTAACAATTGGAAGATGCACCTTTATCTGTTATTGAAGTGGTTTGTAAGATATTTAGCACAATAGCTAGCCATCAGGAGCGAGACAAATCAAGGCTCTGAGAACTGAGAACTGTTAAGGTAGACGAAAGAGATAAGAGCATTGGATACCGAAGTATACAATCATAATCAACCACAATCCATTGGAACACCCTTGAAAGCACAAGGTGTAAATTTAGAATAAATTGAGAAAAAAGTTCAGAAATTTTATTAATAAAAATTTGCCTACAAACTACTGAAATAGGCCTTATATAGACTATCCCATACATAAAGTTCTATAACTACTCAAACTCGATTAAAATAATCCTACAAAAGGTCAAACTCAAATAGAACTCCTATAACGACTCAAACTCTAAGAAAGAAAACTAAAAGAAAATAAAATAAATGCTGAAAAAAGATGCCAAATATGACTCAGAATCTTCCAAGCCTCGGAACACCTATAAATGAACTGAATTTGCAATAAATTTGAACTCTGATCGCTGCAATTGGACTGAGGCCTCAGTACAGTTATTGCTGATTCTAATGATAGCTCCTAATAAAGGTTCTAAGTTATGATTTGAAAGTTTATGATTCTCGGAAGTTAACCTAAATTTGAGCATTCCTAGATCTTTGAAAATTTGGACTTGTTTTGATCCAAACATTCCACAAACATCCTTAAAACCTATGCCATATCATAGGGCCACATCGAGGAGCTACTAGAGGACACTCAAATTACTTTAAACTGAGGCTGTAAAGGAAGTTGTGATGGTTTCTAATTTACTGTGAAGCTGACTCTTTATCTGCTTTACTTAGGAAAGAATTCATATAACAACATCAAAAATTGGGATAGAGGTTCTATTATTTGTTGTTTGCATACTAATTTAGCAACTCCTGCTGTTTGAAGGATTGAAAAAAATTCTTAAACATGTTTAATCTGATCTATCAAATATAGTTATTTAATTTAAGCAAATATTCGTAGCTTCATATGGGAACATGCAACTGTCTAATGGATGAGACTGTTTTTGGGGACTTTCTTTGGTACATTTAACAAAGAGTAATATTTGGATTGCTGACAGGCAACCCCTTGAAAACTGGTATTATATGAGGGGACCAGGTTTGTGCGATTTTATATGAGTACTATTTTTTGTTACAATTTGACTTTTTCATGTAGCGAAGCAAAACTCTTGTTTTGGACAGCCTGAAATATTGCCTAGTTAATATTTTGTGGATAAGAAATACAGCTACTGTTATTAGTTTGAAGTTTTGGATTATCTAATTGCTATTTTGTTGTCTATTCAAAAAAGATGTTCCATGCTAGGTGTTTTTTTTTATTTTGTTTGTTTTTATTTTATGGAATTTTCATATTACCATCTGAAAATTCATGGGAAATATGTTGCAAATGTGGGCAAAAGCTGCAAAAGTAACCCCACTATTCTGGTAAAAATTCTATCTGCACAAGTACACTTTTCCATAGCCTCTTAGATAGAAGTACCTGAATGAAAATTTTTTCCATGCAAAATATGGTGATAGACTATTAGATTTATAGTTTGACTCCTAACACAGTCTCACATATTTAATTTTGGATCACTGACTGGGAATATTAAACATCAGTAGTCAAAGTGTGATGTTTTGTCAGTCTGCTATACAGCTTGCAATCTTTTCAGCAGTTCAGTCAGAGATATAGGGAACAAGAGCAGATGCAAGTGCCAAACAATGCAAGAGCTCGATGTATTTTATCTTCTTGTGACAGAGTAGAAAGACTGACACCCAGGTTGGACAATGGACTATGAATTTGAATAACCTTTTGAGTCTGACGTGCATACATCATATCATTATCTAAGCCGCTTCCCTATCAAATATGGTTCGATGATTCGGGAGTATACCTATGAAACTAAGTAGGCTCCATATACCAGTTTATATGCCAAGATATCTGGATGATGCTACTCTCTGAGTTGGTGCGAAATTTATGGCCCGTATGTAAGTTAAGCTGACTCACTCCTAACCCCACCAAAGAAAGAAAATACACACACACCATTGTTTTAAATATCGGCCGATATACCGGTATATCGGCCGAGATATCGGTATTTTATCCAAAACGATACGATAAGTGCAAAAATTTACCGGATATCGTTTTGGACCGATATTGGCCGATATATCGCCACGTGGCCGATATATCAGCCGATATCCGAGATGAAATATCCGATATATCGGCCCTTATAGTTACTTATTTGGATAATAATTATTATTTTTTGATTGAGAGATTGTTTTTTTTATTCTATGTTGTTATGATATTTCAATGATGTTTTTATATGATGTTTGGATAATAACTTATTTTTTTTAATAATGTCTTATATGTATTTACTATTGATATATCAACCGGTATTTAGTACCATATCGCGATATATCACCCGGTATCCGGTATCCGGTACATAATTTTGCCGACGGTATATCGCGATATCCGATATTTAAAACACTGACACACACACACACACACACACACACACACACACACACACACACAGGGTCCAACACCATCAAAAACTAAAGTGAACTACAATGATTATTACAATTACAACAAGTAAAACAAACAAAGAAGGAAAAATGAAAAGAAGCTCCTGGAGTAGTAGGAAAGTGTGAAGGTGGCAAGATGATGAGATTTCTCATAGGAAATTGCAATGATGTAGGAGGCACTATAAGTTGTAAATATCCAGATTGTTGTGAAGCATTCCTAGGGGTCACTGAATCATGCATGTCTTTGTCTTGAGGGGTATGAGAATGTCTTCTTTTGCGCTTTTCCCAAATGTGCTACATAATTCATGAAATAATGAGGTAGGAGGCACAATAAGTTGTAAATATCCAGATTGTTGTGAAGCATTTTGAGGGGTCAGTGAATCATGCACGTGTTTGTCTTGAGGGGTATGAGAATGTCTTCTTTTGCGCTTTTCCCAAATGTGCTACGGAATTCATGAGATAATGAGGTGTAGATAGTAGGGGGCAAAAAACAAAAAAGAACAAAAAAGGACATGAATGTTTAATATTTTGCTAACGGATATGTGGTTATCCGAAACACTGAAGCATCCTTGCAAATCTCGGCTGGAAACCAAGGATCACAAGTCAGCTTTTACAGAGCTTTATTAAGTAACCACAGAATGTTTCATTCAAAGGTTTAATGACCAGTCCTTCAGGTTGACAGAAAAGAACCAGTCTTTTACATCCTTTGTTATCTGGAGGATTCTCACCAGTAATGACCTTCAAAAAGATGGTGGCTGCATAAATATCTTTAGTTTATGCAGAGGAAGATGGTTAGATGATATGTCCTGTTGTAAATTTAGCTTAGACCTATCATGGTAATAGATGGTCTTGAGGAATATAAGAGGTTCTGCAGAATAGACCTGTGGTGTTTTAGTTCTTTCTAGAGAGATTCCTGAGTGGATTTATGGTTGCCAAACAAGTGAAGAGGGCAATGTAGAAACCTCGAAACTAGTGAAAACTCATTAGGTTTTCTTTTTCAATATTCAATTGTTTGGCATGAGGAAGCTTGAAGACTCCAAGGTGACAATAGAGCTGGGATTGGCTGCTTTGATGTCAATGACACAATACTGATCGATGTGGAAGTAACTAGGACGATGATGTCAATGAAATGATGGTGATCAATGTGGAAGTTACTAGGATGAGAGACAAGGTTGTGCCATTGGTGAAGTTGACAATGTCATCTCAAGAGGTAAGATGGGAAGTGGCAGGTCAGTGTAACTAGTAATCTTGAGAATGGGGATGATTTTGTAGGTAGCCATGGCGGTTAGTGGAAACTACCACAACGGAAAAGGCATGATGGATAAAAATAGCTTGTGGTCATGGCAGCTAGGGAGGCGGAGAGTGATGGTCATTATCATGGATTCAAAAATGGATGGTAGCTATAGTTGTTCAAAGTGATGTCCTCACACTTGCAGGGATAAAACAATCCTTCTTCTTGTTTGCAATTTCCGTTGCATTAAGATGTGCAAGAACCTTTTTAATTTTAACAATAATGGTTATGCAAAATCGACAAAATGGGTTGATTGCTTCCGATTTTTTTGTCTTTCTTAAGCATTTCTGACACAGTGATACTCATGTGATACTCTGCATTGCATTGATGTCATTAAAGATATGCTTGTGGGAATAGTTGAGATGGGCTATAAATATTTGATATGCATGTTGTTAAGCCTGGACTTGGACGATCAACTTTTGATTCACAAAATCGATTAACTCTCTTGTATGAGTTAAAAGACCAGTATTGCGTTGCTTGACCGTGATGAGGAAAGGTTGAAGTCTTCAAGGGGAAGAGTATTATTGTTGAAAGAGTAGGGTGAGAAATCATCTTGAGGAGATCAGATATAGTCTAATGTCAGATGATGGTGAACAAGATAAAAATATATGAATGTTCCAACAGAAAGAAAAATAAATTTCATGCAGGGATTAGGAATGGAAATTAAATGACAAGGTGAATAAAGCTAAAATAACTAAATAAATAAATTGAATAAAAACAAAAATTCCCTCTACAAAGTCTAGTTATTTCAATTATTTAGTCTATCATTGGTTACCTTGACAATTAGTTATGGCTACCACCTAACAATTTTCCTGCTATAATAATTGTGTTTGACCAAGAGATATGTAGTTACCTTTAGTCATGGCTACCACCTAATAATTTTCCTGCTAAAATAATTGTGTTTGACCTAGTGATATGTGGATGTTTTGGATTACTACAGGTGGATTACATGGATAGTTACAGTGTCATAATAATCTCATCATCACTACTGGCTGCAGATTCATTCAAACTGACATGCGTCTATGATATTCACAGCAAGGCATTTTGGGATTTGATTGGTTCAATCAGACAATTGATGGGTTTTAGTTAATTGGTTTTTGGATTTTGATTTAAAAGCAGTACTTTATTTGAAACTTTGATATTTTATTTTCTGAGTAGGATATCGGTACTCTATTTATGAATTTTGTAAATCGCGTATAGATGGCAAACTGTGTATTTTTATTGGGATAGTCTTGCAGGGCTCAAGTTGTGGATTTTCCGTGAAAGAGTTTGAATGTCTCTGTAATTTGCTAATTTTTAGAAATGGAACAGAATTGTTTATTTAGTTATTTAGTTCAGTTTTAGTTTACCCTACCATTTTATTTCCTCATAGATCCCTGCTTGAAATTTGTTTACCCTTTTATTGCAACCTTCAGATCTCCAGTAACTAGTGAAGTCAAGGAAATTCCCCTTCGTCTCCATCAACTATTGGAAGCAACGAAAATTTCCTTTTCTTTTTCTTTCTCCATTAACTAGTGAACCCAAGTTTCTCAAGGTGTCATAAAGACTTTAAGCAACTTAGTTCTTATGGTTTCCGCTATTTCCTTTTAGACTAACAAACCATAACTAATAGAAATGTTCTGACCAGCACCTGGCCATGGAGTACTTTCATTGATGGAAGGTTAGTCGGGACATGCTATTCTTGTTATCATGTGTGGTATTGTACTGTTTATTTCTCTACTTTCTAATATCCCCATCATGCTGTTATCAAGTGTATTACACAGGAAACATGCTTTGTGTGGTTCCTCTTGCCCCTCCATTTATGTGTCATTGTCGGAGTGTTATGAAGTGAAAAGACACAAAAGTATAGTTATTTGACATTTTGCTACTATTTGTTGAAGATTGTTTAGTTTTCCATTAATTATGTGCCTTACTAATCATATATGTTCTCTATGCGAAGATGATCAGGATCTCATAGATTTTCTGCTTTTGATATTTTAAAGATTTCAAGCCTAAATAAACTTTCATTAGTTTGATTTGGGGTATCACTTTGTGCTTTCTGTGTAATTGATTCTTTTCCTGATTGATGAGAGCATCAAATCGTTACTGCATGCTTTTACATTCGATCTTATATAACCTGTATATGGGTTAGATTGAAAATGGTATATTTAACAGTTCACATTTTACTGGTCTCCTTTACTTATCTTTTCGCTATCTCCTGTTATATCATATTTTGCAGATCGAGGGGCCTCAGACTCCTGAACAAATGCTTAATATTCTCCAGCGAGTTGTTGAAGAGTGCAGTACATCTCTTGTAGCAGCAAGGCTTGAGACAGAAGAAAGAAGAAACAATATGCGGCTAAGAGAGGAGCAGGATGCTGCATACATAGCAGCACTTGAAGCTGATCAAGTATTCTGCTTTTCTTGGTCTTCATTTTCTCATTGCTTTGTTTGTCCAGACAAATGTTACTGTTTTCAAGGAACATAGGCAGAGAGACATTACACTTGTGAGAACTAAATCTTGATGATGCTTTTGTTTTATTGTAAAATCATATTAACTTTTATATATCTTCAGGCTAGAGAGCGCCAAAGAAAAGAAGAGCAAGAGCGCTTGGAAAGTGAAGCTGCAGAAGCTGAGAGGAAGCGCAAGGAAGAGGAAGAGGCTCTGGAAAGAACAGCTCGGGAAGCTGCTGAGAAACAAGCTGCTCTAGTTAGAAGACGGCAAGAGAAAGCTATGGCACTTGGTGAAGAACCTGAAAAAGGACCTGATGTGACACAGGTAAATTATTTGGGACTACCTAGCTTATTGATTTCACTGCTTGAGCATCTCTTTTATGTTGATTCCGATATTTATTGATTTATTTAGGACCAGTATCTTATAAAATCTTAACTATCTATTCTGAAAAGAATTAGATCCATCTTTTAGTAGCACATACCCCATGTTATTGTTAGGGCCATTATTAATTGTAATTACAGCACACAATAGAGTTGGTTCATGGTTCAAAGTCGTGGTCTCGGCCACTGACTCTGCGGGCAGTGGGACGCATCGGCCGCGGCGTCGTGGATCGGTCTCGGGTGATACGTGTAAAACATTATATAGAAAGCTCAAAAATTCTGAAAAAACACGACAAATCTTTAAAAATATAGACATCAATATTTATGTATTATGTCCAAAACATATCACCTATCATACTCAACATAAAGAGTCTCTCTCTCTCTCACCCGCGCTCTCTCTGTCTCACTTACTCTCTCTAGAGGCGAGCGACGGACGACGACTCAGGTCTCTCTCTCTCTAACTCAGAGAGCGGAGGGTGGGAGGGGGGAGAGAGATCAAAGGGAGGGAGGGGGGAGAGATCTGAGTGTCAGAAGGGCGGGCGAACACGGCGGGGGGCGGGCGAAGGAACGGGAAGCCCTAGATCCGATCTAAGTACTTCTTTCTTTTTTTCCCCTTTTATGCATCCGTCGACTCGGGCTTGACTTGGGGCTGACTCGACCGAGTCAATCCGAGTTATATCCGGACTCAGCTGATTCGATCGATTTGAGGCCGAGTCGGTAAAAAATCAGAGTCCAGGACGTTTCATGTCGCGTTCTCGTCGCGACGCCCGTCAAGTTAGAGACAACTCGGCCGTGTCATCTCCGACTCAGCCGATATTTCTAACCCTAATCTGGTTTGGATTGTCCGCAAGTCACGCCAGCAGAATCTTAGTTGTGTTATGATGATTTTTTGTTATCTTTCGGTCATGAACTCCTTTATTTCTTTAAATAGCTTCTTATGTCTCTATCGGAATTTAGAGGCTATGTAACTGTCTTTCAATAGTACGACTGTATTATGTAAGCACTATGCACAATCTAGAAATATGCTTCTTGGAAGTGCTTATTATATTGTTTATTTGACTGTATTGAGCCACAATCCTTCTTTTTGTAAATTGAGTTAATACTTAAAAAATGGGTTGACTTCTCTGCTATCTTTGCACTACCCAAGTTTCCTAGCCAACTATTTTGCGAGGTGATCTATGGTCACCACCTTCTAGAACCATGACGATTAGATAATGAAACTAGCTAAATAACATGTATACTCGTAGTGTTCCCTTGAAGTTTTTGTAGATATACTCATGAGAATGTACATAGTGCACCTGGGGTGAAAAAAGCTTGTTGCTTCACAAGGGACGTCATGGGCTTTAAACATGCTATCCATAAGAAGCCTTTGGTAATCCATATTACATTACAATCATACATAAATTTCCCTAAAACTAAGCAACAACTTTATGGAACTGCTCCGTTGATAACAAACAAATTTCTCCTATATTCATTTTACTTTGGCTTCCAGCTTTCCACCATTTATTTTAATTTTTACTATTCATCTCAAAATGTTTTTGTGATGATCTTATGTTATTATTAAGCAATGCATCACAAGTGACTACAGAATGTGCAACTGTTAGAGCTACTTGCCTCTTCTTTTGTTATAGTATAGAATTTTTAATTCATTGGATCATTGTCAATACCAAGTCTTTGCCCACATTGGAATCACCTTTAGTTGCTCCTGATATCCCAAAGCATGCTTGGGTTAGGTCTGGCCACCCAGTTATTTAGGCAGTGAAGTTTGGGAAGCATTTCAAATGCATTAGTATTTGTTCGCACCTGAATCACCTTTAATTATTTTGCAGCCTTTAATCTTTTTTGTTGATATGATGTAATATTGTTCTTCAAAGACCGAGCGGTGCGCAAACGGTCAACCATTCTACTTTTATGATGATATAATAATAATGCATAATTATCAATGAAGCATAAACTTTACACTTAGAAATGTTTGGCAAAGTATTTAATTATCTATAAGCCTCGAAATGACTAAAGATTTACTCTAAGACTTATTTTTTGAAAATACCTCAAAGTTTCCTTGGTTTTTAAGCTTAATACCCTCTACTATTTTCTTCTCATGTTTTAATTCCCTAAAGTTTTTTTGATGTTATAGATTAATACCTTATAGTTTTATTGGACAAATTTCTCCCTTCAATTAAGATTCAATGACCCTTTTGTCTTCTTCCTCCAACTTTATCTTCTTTTTATCAAATCCTAACCCTAGCCAAATAAAACCAACTTCTCACTTTTTTCTCCCCTCCACAGTATCATTTCTTTCTCTTCCACTGTCACTATTCTGCTTTTAATTCTTTTTCCCTTCAACTTCTTTATTTTCCTTTTTGAGAAATCAAGATCTAGAAATGGTGAACTTGTATTTTCTCTCCCACCTCTGTTAATACTACCACCATTGTTTCCTCCATAATCCTCACTCACTTTCTTTCCGTCTTTCAATAGTACAATGACCTCCAACATGTTCTGATTCATCTTTTTTTCAAATCCTAACCCCCCCCCCCCCCCCCCCCCCCCCCACAATTAAGATAAAACCCACTTCTCCTTTTTTTTTTCCCCCTTCTCCACACTATTAATTCCTCCGCCGCCGCTGCCGCCATTCTATATTTTATTCTTTTCCCTTCAATTTCTTTGTTTTCCATTTTGAGAAATCAAGATCTAGATAAGGTGAACTTATATTTTCTCTCCCACCTCTATAAATAGTTCCACCCATGTTTCCTCCATAATCCTTGCTCACTTTCTCTCCATCCTAAAATAGTACAATGATCTCCAACACATTCTAATCCTAATTAAAGCTAATTGAACCCTATTGAAGCTAATTTAAAACCCAGTGAGAAGAGAGGAAGGAGAATGACCATCTGAGCTTGCCATTTGAGATGGAAAAGCGATGGTAAGAAATTTAAAAAATGTCTGAACTAGTATAACATAAAGAATATGGCTCGGTTGTAAGTTGGGTGACAATTGATGACAGGTTCTCATCGAACCCATTATAAACTCAATTACTACTCGTGTCTAGAATGTGTCTGGCCTGTGTCTACCACTCTTGAAGATGATTCAAGATCAGACGCGTGAGACATGTCAGACACATATCCACCAAGCATCTTGCTTGTGTTGGTATCAGACACACGTTTGACACGGACACAAGGGCTTTTAACGTGTCGGTGCAACATGGATAGGTTTTTGGGGTTGGCTCATAGAAAATACCAATTTAGAGACAACATTGTAGAAAGCATCTTTGAAAGGAACTTCACTAGCTTTAGAATCTCTTCTTTTTCCAAAACAGTCACATAACCCTTCTTTCTTGACGTTGATTGTTGCAGGCATCTTGATTTTCATCTTCCCTACATTTATTTATTTTTCTGATTCATAGATTGTCTCCTCCCTTCAAGGCTTTTCTCCTTATAGATGCTCTTAGGTGATATTAGATATCCATGGAGGATCATGGATTTTAACTACAAGGACTAGGACCTGTCGTGCTTGCTCATCTGTGAATCATACGGATTGTAGTAGGCGCATAACTTTTATATTTGGATGGAGCCAACTGAGGGCAGCACCCGAACACAACCCCCACCCCCACCCCAAAAAAAAAAAAGAACCCTCTCCCAAACCAAAAAGAAGAAAAAGGGAAAATAAATAAATGAATAGAAGTGAAAAAATAAAAAGAAAGGAAAAAAGGAGGGGAAAAAAAATCTTTTACTCCGTGTATTATCCCACATGTAATAAGGAATTTTGACAAGTCCCCCCTTTGCGCTGATCCTCAACAGAAGTCTTAGCTTTGTATGATCGATTTCAGACGACTGGTCAGGGAGCCTTTGCTAAAGGCATCAGAGGGGTTATGGGAGGTCCAGGTTCAAGACGAGGATATGGCCTTTGTTTAGAAAAATAATCAGTTGTCTGAATTATCAGTGACATATATAACTCCAAAACTGAGGGAGGGCCTCTGGATATGGTCATATACCTGTTAAAGCTCATAATTATCTTGATCCATTACCGAGTCATCAAGATGAGGAGGATATTTTTGGTAATAATGATTTTGGCTGGTTTATTGAAGTTAATAGTGTTGTAATCATTGGACTTTCCATAGTGAAAACCACCAGCAAGGATCCTAACTCAGTTGTTTTCCAAATTTAGAATTAATTGCTATTATTGTCTTTTATTGTCATGATCAACCACACCTCCCTGGGATTTCAATGCTCAGATCTCCACATAGGTAGATTGGAATCCCACAAATTACAAGAGTATCTCCAATTCTCCAGTTACATTAAATGCACTTCTGCAGGACTTTGAGGGACATAGTCTATGTCCTCAGGGATTCAATCTGTTAAAAACAAGTTGAACTGACAAGTATATAGAAGCTAATGTCGAAAAAAAAAATTGAATTATAGAGACTGAATTGTTCAATTGTTACCTTTTGGCTAACAAGACAAAACTACTGGATTAACAGTTAATCTATGACAGATTATTGTATACATATTAAGAGGTAGATTCATAAAGAAGAACCAGCGTAGTGTTCAATTTATTGTCACACAATTCCATGTGTTGGCTGACAGTTTCTTGAAGTCGCATGGTTGATAAATCTATATTCTATCTTTGTTTGCTTTCTTGTTTGATAGAACATAAACTCGTAAACGAAATTTAACAGTTTTTAAGTCTTTGGAAGTTGTATTTGGGAGCATCAACTTGTTGCATCACTTATATTGTAGCATGTGATATCAGTCTTTGCAAATAAAAACCAAGGATTGGGTAGCGTTTCACAATTAATGAATCTTCCACTTGGGGGGTGGTTTTTCATTTCGATTCATAAGAATGAATACTATGATTCACATTTCGAAGAGGCATGTATATAACATCTATGGGGCTTTTTGACCCCGTATTGTAGCGTGGATCTCAAAAGATATGAAGATCTGCCTCCAAGCTTTACATACGACTTTCATCAGATACGGCTTTCCACTCCTCGCGTGGAATTGCCAAACCATTTGACTATTGACTCAGTCCAATATAAAGGATTAGTAAATCAAATAGTAGATAGACAAAGTTGATTCAAATTTCTTTCGTTCCATGCATAACTTGGATCCATGGGTCTGTGTCTATATAGATCATGTTTATGGATTAATGAAAATATGCACAATCTTTATTTGCCTCTACCATCTACGAGTCTCGTCCTACATTTACGATCCATGTAACTGTAATGATACTACCAAAAGGTGTTCTATTTGCCCGCGATTCCCATTTGATCCCCGATAAACCAAATCTCGGTTTTTCATTTGTTGTAATTGGAACATATTACTGAATGAAAAGTGAATAGTAGTTGCACAATATGTGTCGTTCTTTTGAAACTTTCCACAGATATGGACTCCACTGTCTTTCTGGAGCATTGCTTCTGATTAGATGTCTTTTATGATAATTTTTTCTTCTACAAATGAATTATTTTTATTCTCTATTTCTGGTTGTTTATCACCTTTATTCCAGATCAATTTCCTGGTGCCTTGTGTGCATGTTAATGATGAATTTTATCCTTCAATTCCATTGAATAGCATGTGAAATTTGCTTCGGAGATGATTCTTTTCCAAGTTCTAATGCCGTAGCTGAAATTGCAATTGCTGCTTATCAGGTGCTTATGCGATTTCCAAATGGAGAGCGGAAGGAAAGGAGGTTTCACTGTTCTGCAACTATTGAGTCACTATACAACTATGCCGATTCTCTGGACTGCCTGAGTGCCGAGAAATATAGCCTGGTCTCAAACTTCCCTCGTGTCTCGTATGGGCCAGAAAAGCACTCAATGTCGCTCAAGGAAGCAGGTCTGCATCCCCAGGCAAGCTTGTTTGTCGAGATTGAATCATGATTATCAAATATTATAAATGGATGTCGGAATGCTGATGTTACAGTTTGAGACACTACACTAGGTTTTTTTTTTTGCTTTTATTTCTTCTTTTCACATAATAGCCCTTCAACATTGGAACAGAAACCCAGTTTATTTTGTATCTATAAGTCAAATCTAGTACCATATAACATTGGTTGATGTGAATGATACGTATCAGTTTTACATCTTTTTACTACTGAGATGATGCTTTGCCGTCTTCTTGCCATCACGACTACACTGCAGACTCACTGTCTCGCACAAGCACATAGTTAGAGACAATTATGAATATGCTCGGCTGCAGCATCGGAACCCAGGAGCGTTATTCCTTCTGCAAGTCTTAGCTAGTATGAACATGGATGCTGCAGTTTTAAAGGTAGCATCCATATTGTTTTGCAAATTTGTGTCAGCCAACAAAATACTGAAAATTAAATATATAACAGATATTGAAAATTAAATAATGTTCATTTAATTTCTATATCTTTCAGGACAAATCATCCTGCTCAATTTATCCATACCAATAAACAGATGCTCTTAATTTATCTACATTAGTGCGCCCTTGGTTTGAGACTCTGTGTGTGCTTGAAGGTATCCTAAGGTAGGAGAAATTTATTCAACAAATTGTAAAAAAAGTAAAAAGTAAGAGTTAGTACTTGAAACTTATCACTTAATATGATTTTCATTAAAATTATTGGTTGACAGAAGTGATTTACAAAGTAGTCCAAAACAAAGGTCCTATGAAGAAAAAAAAGGGGAAAGAAGTGAAATATGTGATTTATTAAGGACACAACGTTACAGACGTAAATTCAAAAAATAAAACCGTAAGGTTACATTTGCTAAAATCTAGAGTGGAGTCGAAATGAAATATGTATTACTTTAAAAACAATGAACAAATTCAAGCTGAATGAGGGGCAAAGGGATTGACCCAGAAAGATCTCTTGTTCTTATTAGATTAGAAGATTGTAATTTAATCCGCATATGTTTCGTAAAAAGAATAATCTTCTCCTTTCCTTTGATCATAAATGGAAAGTGTTTCATTAGAACATGAAAACGTGAATGAACTGGTCTTGGTCATTCTTCAGGGCAGAGTGGAAGAAGGGAAGAGATATTCAATTACTTCGAAAGAATTGAAGGAGGAGCCGTATGAGATGAAAATCTCATGTACGAGTGACAGGAAAGTGGGTGTACATGAAATATTAATTCTTTAAAGTACAAGGGTATATATATGCTCAAACTAAGGTTGCATATGCAAAATGCAAAGTAAAAAAAATCAAAACGAAATATGAAAATATAAGGGTATAGATAGAAATATTTTAGTTCTTTAAAAAATATAAGTCCATTAGTTCTTTGAGAAGAGCAAGGCGTATCTGTGCATAAACTATTGTGTATACCAACAAAAGTTGGCTTCATGGTTATAGAGAGGGCTTCAGATAGTAAGAGACCCAAGGGCAATAAGGTAGAATTTTTTTTTTAAAAAAAAAAACACCTTTCTGGAAGATTGTCTGTCATGCGGTAGCTGTCAATAGTTCTACTTCTGTACACAAATCAAACCCTGATTGCACCAGGCTGCGGCCTATATTTTAAAAAAAATTTACTACTGTGCAAAAAAAAAATCCAATGAACGAGGGAAAAGATTAAAAAAAAAAAAAAATCAAAGAAGGAAAGGAAAACTCAGAACAGCTAGCTAAAGAAACAAGCTTTTACACATTAAACTCTTCTGCAAAATTAATAACTTAAATCTCATAGGACTACACCAAAACTGGTGCTCTTAAAATCCCTTTGTCCCTTCCCTGGTCAATATCATTGGTAAGGTGTGATCTTGCTCTTGGATCCAATTCAACATAATTGCAGCTGCAAAGCAAAAGAACAGCAATTTATCGAATAGCTGAGATATCATGAGATTAGGGATTCGTGGTACTCGAGAACACAAGGTAACAAAACGATGCAATTTATTAAGATAGGTTTTAGAAATACTTTTGTAGGAAGATGTGGACAAATTAAACATTCAAAAACACTATTATCTCCTTAATAAAATTTGGAAATTGATGTTGAGAATCAAAATATCTTAGCAAGAGGATCCAGACATCCAACCTAAAGCAAATACATACTACAACCAAACAGAACCTAGATAAATAGTAAAAGCCATAATTCTTTCCTACTCACTGGACATGAAAACAACCAGAAACATATCCTACTCCTTTAAAGTTAGGGGTGTACCCAACCTGAATCCAACCCGTTATTTTGCATGCTTGGGTCAAGCATATACGGGTTTGGTCATAAACAAGTCGGCCTGCCAAAACCATTTATTAAATGGGTCAGTTGTGGGTTTGAATTGGTCTCATTTAACCCGCCTTTTGGCTAAAACATAGAGTTTAAACGTAAGATCCACAGGGACATGTGGTTCTTCAGTCACTCTAATAGCTAGTTGTTGAGGGAGGAGAACCCAATCTCTTATAAACCGAACACAAACGATTATCATAGTCAATATGGGACTAAATAAACCCTAGCATACCAACACGCTTTCGCAGTCCTGGTGCCCACGCGGGTTTGCTTTGCTCTACCCGAACCCCGGTCGAACACTGCAAACCTCGCATCACCACCTTGGCTTTGCAACTAGCCCCGGGTGAATACTGTAGTTCCGGTATCAACACCCGCGCCACACAATTGCAACTGGAAGCATGGGCTTGACTCCGATATCACTTGTTAGGTGAGGACCTTGGGGGAGAGGTTGACGAAGACAAAGAGAAGAACAATTTGGTCTCATTTACTTTTGTCCCAACGTAAACAACTTGAGGTGAAGACATAGAAATATGAAAACTTCAACAAAGAATTACAGAAGATTTCAGGTGTCGATGTAGAAAAAAGAAACTCCTTTTGATGTAAAGCATATCCTCAAATGGTTTATGAATCCGGACTTCCCTTCAATACTGTTATGTTTCCCTCTTTCTACCAAATGGTACAGGTTTTGAAACATTCAGAGTATGTTTGGAAGGCCTGATACAAAGGCAAAACCCTCAAATTACTGTCCCATAGTGGATGCTCTCTTATGACTACTGCTTGGTTGAGCCTTGCACATTGTCAAGCATGGACAACCTTCTTGGATTTCAAGAACACTTCTTATTCACATGAAAGATCTTTCATTTAGAATCTTGTGGTCAGGCAAAATAATGGAGAGGAAGAAAATTGGTGCAAGTTGTCCCAGATTACATATCCAATAATTTGTCAGCAAATTTGGACTGCATATCCAATACTTTGAAGAGAATCAATATGGATAAGTTGTGCGACACTGTAGAGGTAAATTTCTGAGAGAATTTATTTACATTTAAATTGTAAATTAGGAGAAAAAATCAATCACAAACAGTAACGATTTACGTGAAAAATTGAAAGGGGAAAAAATCGCAGTGCAAAGAGAAAGAATTCACTAAATCGGAGAGATTATAATGACTTCTCAATGCTCTATTACAAAATCAATTTTCTAGGGTTTGATCCCGTACAAAAGAGGAAGAGATCGACTTTTATAACTGAGGGTTGATGAGTTGAGTCATGGTCTCTGAGATCTCCGCCTATGAATCAGCACACAATCATAACTGCACGTATTAGCAGAGTGGTGCGTGATCTTCGGAGATCGTGTTGGTTGGCGAGGATAACGACTCAAATTTGCAGTTATCGCCCACCACATACCGAGTTGTTGTAATCGTCATGTTAGCCATGTGGTTGGGTAACATCAGCTGGATGAGATAGAATCCGGAACCTCCATGATCTGTGAGATTTGCCAAGTGTCGCGATCTCGCAGAGGTCACAATTTTTACCACTACAGACGCACCGTCAAATTGACGTTAACTAATATTGCAAAGATAAAACCTATTCAAAGTGTATCAACGCAAGGGTCATGCCATTTTTCATTTATAATCATACAAACTCTTACATATTACGCTCGGGACTACTTGGTGCGCCATCACATTCATCTCTTTCCATATATGTGAGAAGAAAAGAAGAGTCACAAAACAAATGTTCACTTTCACAAGCTGGAGTGCATGCTTTACGACAAAGATGTTGGCAGATAGGTATATTTTTCTAAAGTTAGAAATTACAGTTTTCAGTTGTCTAAAATGTACTTTATTTTTAGCATAAATGCGTTAAGTTAATTATATTAATATGTTCGAGAAATCATCACAAGTAACAGAGTTTAGACGAGTGCGAGCCTTAATCCCAAAGTTTTTTCCAACATTGTTAAAAGTTTTCTGTAAGCCTCGTCTCTGGTGCTCTCGTTGCTAAAGAAAAAACAGCATCAACCCCTAGCTATTTTTATTATTCTAAGAAGAAGGTCGGTAATTGGATCCTATTTTGCCTTCCGCTTCAGATCCGCTCGAGATCAACTAAGTCCTAACTGACATCGTCTACTTGCTGTTTCTGGTTGTTCCTGCAATGTTCTACCGCCTATTTGTTCTGTTCAAATTTAGAAACTACCTACCTGAGTCTACTGTTCTTGTTGTCGTATTCTTTCATCTGCTGGCTGTTGCTAAGGCCTGGGCCTTGTAATTATTAGGGATTGGATTGGGGCCGGACTCTTACGCCCAATGGATCCCCCAGCCGGGCTGGGGCTTATCTTCGGCTCGGCCTGACCCTACAAAACACCTCCCCCTCCCTCCCCTGACCCCTCCGCGGGGGATTAGGGCCGGCTACATAAAGCCCGAGGGCCGGGATTGGGACCGAGAACAAGGCCCTACAGTTTTTTGGGCCGGGGCCGACCCAAGGCATAGTCCAATCCCGGCCCATTATCACCCCCCTGCGTGTAGCTCAAGACCACCTTTTCTGGAGTTCTGGCAACCCTCCCTCAGGACATGTCCTAGTTCCCTCACTACGTTTTTCAAGATTTCAGAAATTTTAGCTCAACATGCACAGCAAGAAGTATGTCAACACCAAGAAACCAAGCTCGACGCTAACATAAAAGTCCGGAAGCCCAGAAAACCCATCAATCTGCCATTATAAATGAACAAACAAATGAATGCTAAAACTTGGGCAAACCAAATCGGACAGGTCTTGCATTCAAGTGTCGAAGAATTCAGATGCTGGGGAAATATAATGGGCCCAAACACCAGAAAATTCACAGATCCAACGTAACCTAAAAGGACTGCAGGCAATAGAGATATTAATGGAAACCATACCAGATTTCAGAAACTCCATGTGGTGATTCTTAGCAAGAGAAAAGGCGCAAATAAACCTGACAAATATCCATAAATAAAAGAGATCCAGCAAGCACACCAGTCAACTATACACAACATAATGAAATAGGTCCGCAGTATGTCTTTCTAAAAGTCTTCGACATTGATTAAAAAAACATGGACTCTGCACTACATCCTCCACGCCCCTCCCTTAGCATCTGGTTCAAGTACGAGACCTTCGAACAGGAGATCTACTTCTGTAAATCAATCAAGGAGGGAAAAAAAAAATCAGAACGAACTCAGCAATTCAGCTGTGAATGATACACAAACAATGAATATTCAAGTAGAAAATAACTGGAAACATCATAAACAACCTTTGAATGAAAAACTATTCAGTGCCATACTACATCCAATGCTGATCCCCCTTCATTTCATTGACCTCTATTCCAAATTTCACAACAAGGATAATAAAAATTTCTCTATTTCCCCCTAAGCTATATAATATATTGCCATTTTACTGGCAAAATGGAATGCGCCTAAGAAGTATACATATTCAGTAATATACCAGTGGAATCTATGCTTTGCTTACCTTGGATAGCGGCCATAATCAGGACTTCTCTCCCTTTCATATGAGGGTGGTCCATTATAACGATCATAAACTGGACTCCGTGCGCGGCCATAGTCAGGGCTTGGCCGGCCCCTGCGGTTCACTGGACTTACAGATCGGCCAGAAGGACTATCACCACGCCTACCATATCCTCCTCTTCTAGGGCTCTCACCGCGCTCTCCATCATCTCTAAGGGCATATTCAACAGAAACTACACGATCCAGTATCTTGCTAAAATTGAGAGAGGCAATATTATAGGTTAGCTTCTAAACATAGCACAGTAAAATTAATGGCCCAAAGGAACAAAGCCTAGAAAACACTGACATAAAGCAGCAGGGTATGGGGACCTAAATCACAGAGGACGCGAGGAATTAAACGTTCAGGACAGAAATAAATAAAGGAAGAAAACAGAATTGAGACTAACCTCATGTTGGTGCATTCAAGGGCCTTTGTAGCTTCCTCCTGTGTTTCAAATTGCACAAATGCAAAGTTCCTCCTGATCCGAACATTTAATACTTTACCATAAGGCTCAAAATGCCTTTCAATGTCGCGAGTCCTTGTACGGATAGGGTCAAAATTAATAACAAAGAGTGTTTTAGTGGGCCTTATATTTGCCATTGCCCTAGAGCCATCCCGATGTCGAGGTCCACCACGCTCTCCTTGCTGAAAAATGCCATGCAAACAATTGAACATTATATGACATAAAAATTCTACAAATACAAAGAGAGATGCAAACGATAATTTCTATCATATGATTACTACCAGAATATCAAGAAGATGGAACACGCTTGGCAGAGAAAAATAATCAACCATTGATGTAACATCTGTTAGATGTCAAAAGGGGAAACTTACCCTTGACCATTCCACTGAAAGCCTACGTTTGCTATAACCAAAGGGCCTGTCGTGGAGATCATGAATGGCATCTTCTGCATCACGCTCGTCCTCAAAATAAACAAAAGCAAACCCTGCAACAAAACAGTAGGTAAGACAGAGAACACAGATACAAAAGGTTGGTATTATTCTAAATTTCAAGATGCCAGTAGAACATGCAAATCTCAGGTCATTTGTCCCAGCTAAAAGCAGAAATACGACACCTGTAGATTTTTGTGGCCTGGTGGACATTAGAATTTGAATAATGAAGTGCTTGTATGTGGGAACTAAAGCATGGTGACACATACATTAATTCCAAGGTCAGAATCCTTGCTGAACATGCTACACCACTGGTGGACCCACGATCAGTAGGCATGGCAAGGTGATATGGAGCGACCAGTAAATATGGCATATGGCAGTATGGCAAGACCAGTAAGCATGGCATATGGAGCGACCAGTAGGCATGGCAAGGTGATGAAGTGACCAGGCATAGCATGTGGTATAGAGCGACCAGTAGGCATGGCACGGTGATGAAGTGGCCAGATGCATAGCATGTGGTATGGAGAGACCAGTAGGCATGCATGGTTTTACAGCTCCATCAACAATCATGCTTGGGCAATGCAAGGAATGAGAAACGGATGATCATGTAATGGAAATGAAGGATGCCAGTGATGAAAGGAAGAAGCTGATATGCTGGCACAGAGGTTGCCTTTGACATGGAAGGAATTTGCATAGAGATGGAGCCCAGAAAGAGCTCAGTTTGTCTTAGTGGTTCCTGCGTCAAAACAAACATTTAAATATGGGTGTCCTTTCCATACAAAAGAAATGACCTATAGCCATATCAGATCAACCAGTGGCTGACACAGGCATATACAGTATCATGCAACCCACACACCCAATGCTTAATCGCTTGTTCTCCACGAATACAAATGGGTAAGACAGGAGGCTTTCTGGGAAAATACCAACTTCGCAGCAAATATCTTGCACTTAAAGAGTTCTGAAAAGTATAAATCAAGATTGTAAACACATCCAACCTTCTAAAATGCACTAAAAATGTAGTGATCACCACAACTGAAAGAGTGCATTATTTTAGAACAATTAGATGCACATATAAATTAAAAGTTCTGGAGCTTAATTTTGACAAAACAAAAAAGGTATGAAGGACCATTATTTTTGACAGCAAAATTCATTAAATACCATGTGCTTGAATTGGAAGAACAGCTTTTATTTTATTGAACTTGAATAGTTGATTTAAAAGTTAGTTATGGTAGAAAAAACACTCCTTTTTCAAGCTACAAGGATTTTTTGCCCAAAGAGAGCCTGAGAAGTAATAAGGTCAACTAAAAAGGTACAAGAGAAATGATCTTTAAACATGAAAGGCATCAACCTTGATTAGAAAACCACCTTATCGAGACACGAAGTAGTAACTAGATATATGTCGCTGTGTGTGTTATATAAAATGGTTTTCTTCAACTGGATACAAAGTGAAAGAAAGAAAACGAAAAGGGGAAAAAAACTTAAACACAACTTTATCACATGTTGGTGACACTGGGAAAAGCAAAACAAAGTATAATAAATCCTCAAAATATATGATACAAGGGATATAACAACAAGGCAATAGATATACATATTCATATCTTAATATATGTAAAAATTTATCATTTAGATAAATAATCTTATCCAAGAAGTAACACAGTTTATCTTCCATTAAGTAGATTGTTGTGCAAGGTCTCTTTATTAAGAAAGGACAAGATGTGATCAAAACATGCAGAACAAGAAAAATATCAAACAAGCCCACCCACCGCCACCCCCCTAACCCCAACCCCCACTGAAAAAGAAAAAGAAAAAAGAAAAACATTAAAAAGGAACTCATTGCTCCACCAACCCAAGAAAAATGAAAAACATCTTGGCAATTGCATGCCAGATCTAATTTGGAATATTCCAAGTTGAACAGTGCTTGAGCATTTCCACTGCATGAGAGCAAGCATACATATGCCCATTGAAACCTTTAAGCTGACGTTAATCATCAAGATGAGTATGCAGTAAAAAAAACAATCTAATAGATCGAAGTCAATATAACATTGACGCTACCATCCTTCTGAATTCACAACTCAACAAAATTATAGGCAGCTGACATTAACTTTCATCAATAGAAACAGAAATAATAGAACTGCTCCAGGAAAAGTATGGAAAACATACTACAGTGCAGCCAACAACAGATATAAACTGATTATGTACCAAAGCACTTTCCACATTCTGAGATATAAATAGAGTAACTTATAGATATCAGCAGGGTCGTAAGCCATGTCACTTGGACAGTCGAAATATCACTGATATCAACCACTAAAAAGAAAATTGAATTCAACTAGATTATAGTGCAAACTCACAAGATGTCATCCGTTGACTTAACAAGGAAGACATAGAATTGCTTCTGACATTTTTAACGCATGTGACAAACATAACACCTAAGCTTACTCCCCCATGTAGTGAAAAGAAAATGAGAAATTGCATCTAAGGCTTGTAAATTTCTAGCTCGCAAAGGCGAGAATCACGTGATTCTGAAATAAGTGCAAAGGGAACAGCATATAACTCTGCCTTTCAGACGAAGGTATAAAGGGTGCTACTCAATATACATGGATTACTTAGGAAACATCTATATGCCAAGTGTGTTCTTCAGTAATTTCTTTCTGAAAATATCAAATAAAACTATGTGTACAACCTTTCTTCAAAAACTTACCTTTCTAATCAATGGATAAGGCTACAACAAAGAGAGACCGAAACCAAGCAAAGAGAGACCGAAACCCATGTTTCCTCTCTTTGCACTACAAAAGAACAATTATCCAAATCTCCATCTACTAAAGAACAAACAAAAGTATGTACTTTTCCTTTAACCCTAAAAGAAATCTTCAAAGCAAGTAATCACAAAAAAAGGGGAAAAGGAGGGAAAATAAGGGATTATACCAGATTTCATGTCGATGCGATCCACTCTCCCGTATCTGGAGAACAACCGATCAAGATCCGAGTGGCGAGTTTCGTAGTCAAAGTTTCCGCAGAACACAGGCCTCATTTCGCAAACCGAACAGCAAACCCTACAGAAAAAAAAAAACCCTAACCCCTTTAAAGACCGGAGAAAAATCAGACAACGAAACCAAGATCATGAAGCGAGACGCACGAAAATAAAAGGACAGCAACGAGAATTAAAAGGAAACCCTAACCGCGAACAAGAAAAGACGACGGCGTACCTTGAGATTCACGAAACGAGAGAAACCCTAGAGAGAGAAAGGAGACTGGAATTGAATCGGAGGTAGAAAAATTAAGGGAACCGACAAGTTTAAATAGGACAAAGTGGGGCCTAAGTTTGGATGTGATTGTGGGCTTAATGATGAAGGTTCACCTTTCAAAATGGGCCTCTTGGGCTGGGACCGGGCTTACCTACCTACCCGGCCTTTTATTTCTCTCTGTTTTTTTGGGTAAGGGTTGTGGATTTCCAACCGAACTAAAATTCAAAATATTACCAATTTTTAGCCATTTTGAAAAAATATCATAAACTTTTAAAACTACAAATTGATATCACAAATTTTACCAACAGTAATATTTAAATCACGTGACAATTTAATAACGAAAATACCTTTTATTTGCTGCTCTCTCTCATCGCTCTCTCCCCAAATATCTCTTTCTCCGATCTATCTCTCTATTTTTTTTTTTTTTCGTAAGTTGTGTTAGATGAGGGTAAAATTTTCTTTTCCCTTTTCTTTAGCAGTCGTTTGAATGTTTGTAATAACTTCCTGAAAGTGCTAAAATTCATCGTGGTATTTGTAAATTCGAAAGTTCGTGATTTTTTTTTCAAAACGGTTGAAAGTTCATAGTTTTTTTTAGTGAATTTTAGTTTTTTCTAACAACCCACTTCGAATAAGTAAGACCTGACTCACTGATAAAAGGCTGAGAATAGTCTCAGGTTCAAGTCTCACCACGGGCTATGTTTCAAGGAAAAAAAATAGCTCACCTCCAAACCCAACTTAAAGTTGTGTAACCCGTAACTTCCTTATGCGTTCGATATAATTGCCACTACTAATAAGTGGTATTATCGCGTGTACAAAGTGGCGAAAGTAGGAATTTTTTTCACCGGCTTAAATTTTTATGCAAAAGCACACGCAATAACGATAAAAATATAGTTAATCTCTATGCTGTGAACTTTGAAATATATATTTCTAAATATATTAGAGATTTATATTTGATAAAATCTTTAATAATATTTGTACCAATCTGATTTAGGTAAAAAAAAAAAATTAGCTATACAATTAAACTTTAAGAATTGGAATTCATTGGCTTAAATTAATCACATGACATAACTTTGATATTACTAAATCCAACCTAATTACTTTTAATATCCAATACGAGCCAAACTTTTAAATAAAATATAATTTAGATATTATCTATATTTGCTATAATCTTAAGATAATTCATATTTGTTATTAATATTTGAGTTCTAAATTAGTATGTCTAAAATAAATAAATAAAAAGGAAAAAATACGGAAAATGATGCATTACCAAGATTTAACATAGACCTCTAATCGTATATTTTCTAAACTTTACAACTTGGCTGAGTCTCAAAAATGTTTATTTTGAGCATATTTATTTTGTTGTAAGTGGTCGCAAGTCGTAAGTTGTAAATGAGATTGATAAGGGAACTGCAGCAAAAAAAATATATTGCGTTTTATGATGTTTGATTGGTAACATGAAAGCGTAAGTGGAAAAGTATATTGTGTTTTACGGTATTTGATTGGTAATGTAAAAGTACAAGTAGAAAACTATATTGTGCTTTATGGAGCTTGGTTGCTAATATAAAATGGTAAGTGGAAAAATAAAAAATTAAACATACCATTGAAAATTAAAATGTTAATAAATTTGAGACAAAAAATAATATTTTTAATAAGTTATTTATAATAATAAAAAAATATTAATATAATAATAATATATAACAAAATGTTAAAAAAATAAATGTAAACATTAATAAAATCTTAAGAAAACTACTAAAAATTTATTAGAATATTATACTATTATACTATTATAATATTATAAGATATTATAAAGTATTATTATAATATTAAATTTTATTATAATATTAATGTAACATTAAAAATAAAAAATTAATATAGTAATAAAGTATATTATAATTAATAAAATAGTTGTTTATATTATAAAATTAATAAAATTAAATATATAGTAATTTTACATAAACATAATATTGTTATATTGATAAAATATTAATAACAAAGTAATAAAAAAGTTGGTAAAATATTAAATACCAAAATTAAATTAAATTAATAAAATAATAATATTTAAACAACATTAAAATAATAAAAATGGAAGATTAAAATATTAAATAAAAAATTAAGTACTATTAAAAAAAATAAATAATTAATAATATTAAAATTTTTTAATTATCAAATATCTACTTTGGACTGCAAGTGTATAAAGTGGGATTTACATGACCACAAAATAAACTATAGCAGTTACAGGTGCGAAAATGTAGGTGTAAAAGTGAGATTTATATGACCACAAAATTAACTGTAGCAACTGCAAGTGGGAAAATGAGTGTGTTTATTTTGCAAGATGTTTTGTAGCAAAACAAACAAAGAAAAATAAAAAAGAAGTTTACGACTTGCAGCTCAAAACAAACACACCCAAAATATTAATGAAATTTGTACAGAACTTTTAAACTATACAAGAATTAAAGAAGAATAATGTTGAAGCACTCTCTAAGCTTTTACATTTTTTCGGATAAATTTTTTAAATTCAAAAAACTTACAATAAACTATCATGAGTTAACGTTCTTAATGGTAGCTTTTTGAAAAGTTCATGGTGATCTATCGTATTTTTGAAATTATTTTAAAATCGTGTGTGTGAAAGTTCAAAATTTCTAAAATGAGCTCTATTTTGACACTCCAAAAGTCATGGATAATTCAGAGTGATGTGAGATGATTGAGAAAACAAGTTAGCATGAGATTAGTAGAAGAAGGAAATCATTTACACATCTTTACATAGAGTTTATATCTGGAACTTTGTTTCATGAAGTGTGGGCCTTATTATTGGATGTTCTCTGGTATATTATTCCCTTTACAAATAAAGATGTATACGGTTAGATTTTGGGGTATCAAGAACTAAAATATTTCCTAAAGATTAGCAAGTTGTATGCTTGCTTCTATTCAGGAGTTTGTAATATATTTTCTTTGTTCTTATATGGATGGGAAAGTCTCAAGATAAAACAAGAGTCCACGTAGCTAGTGTAGCCTGTTTCCCATCAAAATTCACAATAGGAGGAGCATGTTGGAGTCATGGGTCCCGGCGGTCAAGACCGTCTCTGCGCTCAATTTGAACAGGCCGAACCGCCTCCCTGTTTGTTTGCCTCGAAAGTAGAGAAAAACTGTGTTTTTGCCCTCCCGACAATGTAGGCCCCACCACATTTTCCTTCCCTCCTACCTGTTTGTTTGCCCCCGAAAAGGTAAAAGCTGATAGCGTGGGCCCATCTCCAACTCAGCAAATTGCATGAACAATGTGAGAAATGTTTTTTCGAACGTTTGACCGGAAAACAAGGGAAACTTAAAACCGTGGGCCCCACCTCATTTCCATGAGTCTCCTTTTCACGAGCCAAACCGCTCTTAATGGAAATTGTTGCAAGGTTAGTCGTGATTCTATTGTCATGGGACCCTTTTATGCATCATCGAAACTTCGGCTCATAGACTTTGTTTGCATTGACTAGAGATTCTAGACAATGGGGAAGAACTCTTAAGATTTAGAGGGGGAAAGAAAAAGTACGTTCACGCAATGTATACAGTCTCTATACTCGATATTGCGTTGCAGTTTATTATAATACTTAATTTAGGAGATAGACTTGTGTAGTTTCGGAAAGATTCGGGTCCGAATCGCTCTTCCACTCAAATACCATTTATATTACTTAAAGTAACTAAAAATTAAAAATCAAGTATTTTAAATATTTTTTTTTCGCATCCATCAAGCGGCACAAAATGAACGGTCGAAAGTAGTGAGTTAGTTAGATCAATGCCTCTAGACATACAAATTCTTTTTCTTGCCATTTGATCGTGATCTTAAACATTTAAAAACTCTTACAAAACAATTTTTATTAGGTTCCAAATATTCTACACCGTTAAACTAACCAACTCACTATTTAAGCCGACATTTTTTACTAACTTAATGCATGGGAAAAATATTTAAATACTTGATTTTTAGTTTATAGATACTTGAAATGATATAGATCAACTTCAATGGAATGAATCTTGTGTTCAGATGATGTATGGTTGTATTTGAGTGGGAACTAGGAATGATTCAGGCTCGAATCCTTTCGGAAGTACACAAGCCTATCTCCTTAATTTAGTATTTCTCGTTACTTATTGCATGCATCTATCTCTAAATATTACCTTTTTTGTAAGTGTCAGTGTCGTGGCATAGTGCTAAAACTTTTTTGCAGTGGGCAATAGGGGTGAGCATCGGTCGGTTCGGTTTGGTTTTTGCTAATTTTTGCAAAACCGAACCGAACCGATTAGACTTAGTAACCGAACCGAACCGAATCGACTCAGTTCGGTTCGGTTTTTCGGTTTTTTCGGTTAGGTCAATATATTGCCATCATTTCTTACATTTTTTAATCACCATTATATTATCATCATTTAATATTATAATCTCAAATATCCATTACTCAAATTAGAAATAAGAAAAAGATTCTAAGCTTAATCTGAATTGAAAATTTCATATTCTAAAACTTTTATACCGTATTTGAGCTCTTATATCAAAACTCATATAATTATTACTAACTTTTAATGATAAGAATGAAAAAAGAACTATATTAATATAAATATTATTCTCAATTGTGATGGTGTACTTAATATTGCTTTCACATATTCAACATAAAAAAGATGGTATTAGTAAAACTAATGAGATAAGTTTCCACCAGTTTTTATTATGAACTATATGATTCACTAAATTGAATTTGAGTAGGTTAATATATAGGGTGAGAAATTCGGTTCGGTTCGGTCTATTCGGGTTTTGGAACACAAAACCGAAACCCGACCAAATTAGAGCGGTTCGGTTCGGTTCGGTTCGGTTCGGGTTCGGGTTTCAGTTTTTGGTCGGTTATTTCGGTTATAACCGAACTCTGCTCACCCCTAGTGGGCAAGTGTGAGGCCCACTTGCAATCAGAATTTACAAAGTCCACTTGTAATTTTTATTTATTAGATTAATATTTTTTATTATTACATTAATATTTTTTATTTACACATTAATATTTTTTATTATTAGATTTATATTTTTTAATTTACATATTAATTAAGTAAAGGTTTTGTTTTAAATTTAGTTACTTAAAATTTTTACTTATGTCATAGTTAGTAGATCCTGCAAGCAAACAATCAAACAATAGAAATAGACTTTCCATTTTACTTTACAGTTATATTAAAAACTATAATTGATAATATATTTTTCAAATGATACTTTCACATTGTTAATCAAATACTTAAAAATTTACATGCTGATTTTTTTTTTTACAACTACTAATTTAAGTAAAATAATTTTTTACTTGTAACTTACACTTGCGGCCAATCAAACATCTCCTCCATTCAAACAAAAACAAAAAATATTTCTTGTGTCCTTGTATTCCCTGGATTATACACCATGTCTCCTTCCAATTGGCTATTGAGAGGACAAGAGTTGAGAAAAAGCATGAACAAAGTCAATTCATCCTCTATCTGATTCTGATTGTTTCCTTGAAGAATAAAATTTAAAAAAATGCATGACTCATGGTCTTATAAAGAAAAAGAAAAGACCCATCAAAGTCCAACTTGGAAGTTTCCAAGTACTTTCCTTCTTGTACTAAAGTTGGAGTGGGTGGTTTTTCTTTATCCATTTTTTTAAATTTTGCCTGCTTCCTCCTCCCAAAAAGAGGCAGCAATGCTTACACCAACTCTGTTTAAAAATAAGGCAAAGGTTGGTGTGTTTTCATTCTCATATCTATGATTCAGCTGGTGAGAGCCATCACTCATCATGATGTGAGCATTACAATTTTGATATTGTTATCACTTGATTTTTGGCCAATAAACTATATAAGATCAGTTTGGTTGTTATAAGTTGCCGAAAGTTGTAAGTAGAAAACTCTCTCACAGTTTTAAGTGAGTTTGATACAAGTAAGTTTTGTTTTATTTGATTGGTAATGTGAAATTGTAAGTCAGAATGTATATTGTGTTTTACAGTATTTGATTGATGATGTGTAAGTTGTAAGCGAAAAATTCTTTTACAGTTTTTTTTTTTGTTAGTTAAGGGGTGCATGAAGGCACTCAATGTCACGCGCGGGCGAGAACTTGAATCAATGACCTGTACGCGAGCGAAACTCTTACAAACCCAAAGCCGACTGAAATGCCACTTGCGATGGACAAAGTCTTTAACAGCTGTAAGTGAGCTTTACACAAATAAGTTTTACGGTGTTTGATTGTGAATGTGAAATTGTAAGTGGGAATACATATTGTGTTTTACGGAGTTTGGTTAGTAATGTGTAAGTCGTAAGTGAAAAAGTTGGCCACAAAACTAACTGATTGGTGATTTAAGCATATTAAATATTAAAAAGTAATAAAAAATAAAAAATGTAAGTATTAAAAATGTAAATATTAAAACAAATAAATATTAAATATTAAAAAATACTAAATTATTAATATTAAAAATAATAAAAAATATTAGATTACTAAAATATTAATAGTAATCTAATAATAATTATTAAAAAATATTAAATATTTCAATCTAATATTAAATATTATTAAATTCAATAGCTAAAAATATTAGATTTCAAAATTAAAAAATAGTTTAATAAAAAATGTTATTTTTATATAAATATTACTAATTTAGTAATAAAAATTTTAATAATAAAAATTATTAGAATAATTAATAAAAACTTCAATCTATAATTAAAAAAAGATTTCTAGTAATTTAAAAATAAATCTAATAATAAATAATATTAGTCTAATTACAATTAACTGTCTGCAATACAGATTTGCATGACCGCAAAATTAACTGCTTGTGATGCAAGTAGGCTGAAATGAGATTTCCATGACCACAAAATTAATACTTTAGGCTGTCAGTGAGCTGCAAGTATATTTTACGATTTACGGCTCCAAACAAATACCGTAAATAATTTTGCTATCATTGTATTTTACCACTTAAGAGAAACAAACATGCCCGTAGCGTTTGCTTCACATTAGCTTAAAGTACTCTTCTTTTAGTTAAAGAAAAATGTTCAAACCTGACTTTTCATTAAAAAAAAAACCAAAAAGGAGTAAAAGTAAAATTTTATGTCTTAATTGAAGATATGCATAAAAGAATGAGTTAAAGATTTTATCATGTTGACATTGACCCAATCACCTCATTGGACGAGAAATTTCTTCTGTTGTAAAGAAAATAATAGAAAAATGGTGGATAATGAGCAAGGGGGATAAATTTCTTACAAATAGGAGAGAACAATTCACTAGTTAGAACAAACAAGTTGTTTTCATAGATAGGCATTTTATACTGTAATTTTTGTTTCTATCTTTATCTTCATGTTGTACTTTGTATGTTTCAATTTAATCTATTTGATGAAGTTCTTTTTTCTACCCAAAAAAAGGGAAAATCTAGTAGCAAAAATATTATGAGAAATCCTCTGTTTTTTTTTTAAAGGAGAAAAACCCCTCTCATTCAAGCTCTTGAATGAAAACTTCCTCTCTCGTACAGAAAGACTCACTGTTTAAGTAATAAGTTATCTTAAATCATGATGGATTTTGGACCCCAAAAAACTAGAGAACAAAGAAATGAGATCCAACTAAATTCCGAGCATCTTGATTTAAATCAAAACGTGAACCAAAAAAAATAGATATATATCTTAGTCATAATTACCACATGCACTACTACAATTTACATTTTTCTGAAAACATAGATTTTGATTTTTAAATTTTAATTTTGAACTCCAATTTATAAAGTATATGTATGAAGTGATTCATAACTCGAACAATTGTCCTTAGTTTTAATCAAGCAGAATACTATAGAAGGAAGAAAGAAAAAAAAAAAAAGCGTCTAAGAGACACGGGAACAAAAAGAGAAGTCCAACTGAATTCCAAGCATTTTGATTAATAGCAAAAACTAAAACAAATAAAGGGAAAAGATATATGTCTTAGTTATTGTTAGATACTCTTATCTTTAGATATATTTATCATGTTGTTAGATATCCTTATCTTTAGATACCTCTTATCTATCTACTCTTTCTTGTATCTATATATATTGATGTAATTGCTTTATGAATATAAATAATGAAACTTCTTCTTCTCTAAATTATGATGGTATCAGAGACTCTCAAATTTTTCTCTACACCTCTCTCGGTGTTCTTGAGCTTGCGTTGGGTCGCGTTCGCATAGTGTGTGCCTAGCGTCGGACCACTTTCGACTCATACAACATCAGAGCTTTCCTCGTCGTCCTCACGCATCCTACTCCGCCTCAACTAAGACCGGGTCCTCGCTGATCTTCGCGCATCCATCGATGTCGGCTCCATCATCAACCATGTTCCTCCAACATTGCAGAATCTGATCTGAGCCCTTTTGAGCCCTATTTTAACCCTATTGGGCTTTCTAATTAATTTAGCCCTTTTTGGCTCTATTTTAGCCCTCTTTGGCTTTATTTTATCTCTATTGGGCTTTTCTTCATACTCAAGTGATCGGTCGCCCTTCAGCAAGCCACCAGTTGAGTTCGAGGAGCTCATAAAAATCTCCTTCCGCTTGATCCATCCAGATCTCACCCTCTCATCTGATGCTGATCCATCTGGATTTCACCCTTCCTGATCCATCTAGATCTCGCATGATCCTTCTGAATTTCGTCATGCCTGATCCATCTGGATCTCGTCCTGCCTGATCCATCTGGATCTCGCCTTATGGAGCTCACCGTCCTCTCGGATATCTGGATCTAGCCACACCACTCTTGATCACAATATGCTCTATCGATCAGCTCATCAAAAACCTCTCATAAGTTTCGCGAGATTTTATTCAAACTCTCGATGTTTGATCCACCGTAAGTTTGAGGGAGTGTTAGATATTCTTATATTTATATATTTTTATACTATTGTTAGATAACATTATCTTTAGATATCCTTATCTTATCTTATCTTACTACTCGTTTTCGTTTTCTTATCTATCTACTCTCTCATGTATCTATATATATTGATGTAATTGCTTTATGAATATATATATTCAAACTTCTTCTTCTTCAAATTATCAGTTATAAATCGCCACATAACACTACTATAATTTACAATGTTTCAAAGAGCATAAATTTTGATTTCTAAAATTTTTAATCTAAATTCTTAAAAAAAACACAAATAATCAGTGTTTTGTAAAAAAAAATAGCCTCAACTTTTTTTTCTCGAAAATATCACGAAGTTTCCCACATTTTTAAGCAAAAATACGTTTTTTGTCTAAAATTATGACATGTGATTAACACGTGCCTCAATATGACGAAAAAGTCCCTTTTTAAAATTTTAAACTTTTAACAGAAATTACACTGAATTTTTAAACTTTTAATATAAACTACCATGAACCATGACTTTTATACTTTAAACAGAAACTACCTTTATTTTCACAAAATTTTGTCAAAAACAACCATAAGCTTTTGGATAGATCTTTAAGACCCTATATCATTTATCAAATAGATCAGTTACATAAATATGCACCAGGCAACAATATTGTCACAAAAATACATTAATAATCATATAATTGCAACAATCTCGACAAATTGCCAAACAACATTGCTTTCAAACAAAAAAATGCACAAAGAAACAAGCAACCAAACTAGTACTCAAACTTAGCATAATAATCCCCAAAGTATACATCAAGCAGTAAAATAACTTCCAAAATTTGAGTTCGAGGTTGGGTGTATTTTAGATTGATGAAGTCTTGTGTCGAACAATAATTGTAAGTAGATTTTGAAAGAACTCTGTTATTATGACCTACAATTTAAAGGTCCCATGTGTAGTTTGTTATATAAGGTGCATCGAGTAGTACGGTAACTTTCAAATTTGAGTTCGACTTGCTAGTATTTGAAGGTATTTTAAAATTAAGTAAAATTTTTTTAGTCTCATGTTGGATAGGAAAAGAAATATTTATTGTTTATATATGAAGTCCCTCTCATGATGGGTTGTGTGGGTTAGAAATTAGAGGGTGCTTGCGCGCATATACACCCATTGAGACTCAACGAAGAAATTTGGGTTACCGGGTTTGAAAAACCTTAATGCGTATGTGCGCTCGCATCGCACGCGTGCAGGTGCACATATTGTCGAGAAAAATTGTCAAAATTAGGTGGGCGAGAGGAGAGAAAGGTCACAAATTTTGTTTCCGTGAAAAAAGAATCGATGAGAATTAGGGGTTATTGGTTTATTAATTAAGATAGATATAACGGAAAATTTGCGCAAAAAAATATAACATCTGTTAGGGGGGATTTTTAAGCAAATTTGGGAGTTCCTGTTACTTTCGAGAAACAAATGATATTTTTGAACAAAACCCTGATAGTTTGTGATATTTTTGAAGAATTTAGCCTAGAGTTATAACGGGAAATTCCTGCCAAAATTAACATCGTTAGGGAATTTTGAGCAAAACTGAAAATTCGTGGTATTTTTGAGAGAAAAAAAATGTTGTGGGTGTTTTTGAGCAAACCCCTAATAGTTTACGGCATTTTTGAAGAATTTAGCCAAAATTTTATTCTAAACTCCTATTTATAAAGTATATATCTGAAGCAAATCATTAATAATTCTCTTCAATTTTAATCAAGCAGAGTATCATAGAAGAAAAAAGGACATCATTAGAAAGAAACAGTCAAGGTAAAGACACATAATAATACAAAGGAATAGATTCGTCAAGAAGATACAAAGAATATATGAGTGATAAGTGTCAAAGAATATATTTAGTGAATACAACAGGTGTAGCTATAATATTTGGACATCTTTATATTCTTAATTAAACACCTTCTACTACCTATCCATTTTAAGTATTACGTGTGCAGTGCTTGGATCAAACTTTGTTTTCTTTTTTCTTCCTTTCTTCTCTCTGTTGCAAGCCCTAACAAACTAAATAGACGAAGTTTCCACTTCAAAGAAAACAAGGAGGAGGCTAGACACGGGGATGATCTAGTCTTTTGGAATGGTAATCAAGTCCAACAAATTGGTATCAGAGTCATGCTCCGAGCTTAGTCGCGTGTGTGGGTAATGTTCGATATTGTTGATCTCCCAATTTGGCGCAAAAAGGCGCAGTAGTGGGGCTCTATAAAACAATTTGGCTCGCGAGATATTTGACATTGGTGCTCAATGGGAGGAGTGGTCGACTGCAGTTGGTGCTTGACATAAGGCGTGTCTGCCCCGCGTGGTGAAGAGTTGAATATTGATCGAGCATTTGGTCTTCCATTGTGAAGAAAGTTGAGCTTCCATGGAGAGTCTTTGATCGAGGAGGGATTATTGGAATTTGAGTCGAACAAATGGTCTCACATCGGCTAGATATGAAGAAAGTTTTGAATATATAAAGATTTTTGTAACTCAACTTAAAAGACTAGTCTTTGAGATGGTGCCTACGTCCAACAGGAGGGCGTTTGCAATTTAGAAATAACAAATATATGAAATGAAGAAAATGTCAAAAATAAATTATTATTACGTTGTGTTTGGAAATTTTAACCATTATGTATCAAGACAAACCAATCACGAAATTTGAAATTCATACTCTGAAAAGAAATTTTTTAAAATCACAATTTTAAGTGATTTTTTTACTTTCTTATTTATCCAGATACTCATATAAAAAATATCATGAATTACTATTTTCAAAAATCACACAAGATAATATATTTCTTCACTAAGACCTCACTCTAATTTTTCATCACTAGAATAATTTTGCATAGAAATTTGAAATACGAGAAGAAAGGAATCAAATAGATTTAGAATTTCATCTTCGAGAAGAGAAATTTCAGTTTTCAGATATCAAAACCAAGGGGTAGTAATTATTTTTCCTTTCAATAAATGTTTTAGCGTTTGGTATATACAAAGTTAAACTGAATTATAATATTAAATATTTCCCAAAGAAAGCAGAAAAAGCAGCGGTAGATTTAAAATTCTAGGGTAATATGCATGATTATATTATATCTATTATTTTATTGTTTTTAATTAACATATTAATTATATTTAATGTATCTGTTAATATTAAGTATAAACAATTTGTTAATATGATAATTAAAAACAGTAAAGTTATAGACATAATAAATTTGCAAATTAACATATTAATTTTTTTTAAAATGTTAATTTGCAAATTTTAGAGCCTCTAATAGCAAGTAGCATATTGATTGATTTGCTAACATAACTGATGAGAGAAATTGGAGGGGACAATTAAGAGAGATTAATTGGTTTTCCAAAAATACTTTGGAGCAGGGTTGATTTGTTTCTTAATATACAAAAAATAAAAAGAGTAAATCGTTTGATTTCCTTGTCTTGAGGGGGAATTTGAGGGGACAACATTGGAAAAAACTTGATCAACTTCCCTAAATGTTTAGGCCATGTTAAAACTTTTTGAACCTTTTTCTTCTTCTTTTGGCTTGGGCTTAAAGCTGGTGCATCAAGTTTCGTTTAAATTTTGTTGGTGAGATTTTATGAGAAATGATTCAAATTATTATTTTTTTTTTTCTTGTTTGCTCTTTTTTCTTTTTTTACGAACAAATAGTTTGAATTATAGATGAAATAAATTGAAATATGAAAAGGTAAATGATAAAAAAATTGGGAGATTTCGTTTCAGCCGCCGATGTTAAACCATAATTAGAAAAAAAAAAAAACTCACTCACAAAATTTAATTCACTTCATTGACCTCCTCTTTTAAAGAAAGGATGCGCGCCCACATGTCAAACGCAAAAGCGTTACTGAGAGTCGCGCGCCCACGTGTCAAGCGCAGAAGTGCTGTTGAGCACACTTTAGAGCAGTGAAAAAGATTTAAATGTTCGTCGCAGTATTAAGTTGAGGATCATGATCGCAGTCCTCACAAATTGTGTAACGCCCCAATCCCAAGGATACGGAGACGTTATGGCGACGTACATACGCGAGGTGGGAACACGCTCACGCGTACGTTAAGCCTCAGTACAATACATTACCTCCATATAGATATGAGGTCCAGCATGAAAGCAGTACAAGAATACCTGCAGAAAGAGGTCAGCGATCATAACAGATAAGAAAAATGGGGACAAATAAGATAACAGAAATAATTGACCAAAGTACCTATGAATAGCTCCGATGAGGAATCTACTATGTGGCTCCAAAGCACTCTCTGCTACAACGGTAACTCGGATCTCCAAATCTGGGCACGCAAACCCAGGGTCGTCAGAAAGCGACCTAGTGAGTGGTAAAATGAAGGAGGCAGTAATATATACTATAGTACTACAAGCATGATACTACTATAGATACGTGATGGTGTATACCATATAATAAGCAGTAGGAATATATCAACATGTAAGCAGTAGAAACATGTAAACAGGTCATCTTTTACTACCATTATTACCTAACCGGTTATCATCAGGTCATGTCTCTAATCGTATCCAGCTCATAGAATATATAAGATTGTCTAGTGGTGACGTGATAGACATGAACATGGTAGTGGTGACGTGATAGAGGTGAACATGCAGATGGGCATATGTCTGCAACAATAAAATATATGAAATGCAGAACATGCACGGTATGCCACTACAAACAGTGTAACATGTACCAGGTAATGTAACAAAGTATACATGTGCATGAGTAGTAGGTCACTACAGAAAGTGTAACAGGAAACAGGTGCAGTATCAATGTATACATGTAACATGAGATCGAATAATTGATCAGGGACAGTAACAAGTAGTAAACATGTATCAGGAAAGGAACAGTAACAAGGAGTAAATATGTATCAGGCAAGTCATGTTATTTTTACAATAGTAGCAATCAGTATCACCTGGTATTTTAATCAATCTCCACCAGTGTCCCATACCACTGACAGTTCATACTGGAGCCCGCACTACAGTAGAACCCATCCGGACATGGCCTACGGGTACCATTATCCAAACGAGAGAGTGATCAAATAACAAGTGTTCCCGACGTCCACTATTGTGTATACTATTTTATTATGTTAATTGGAAACTCATGGTCGAGGAGTTCTTATTGGGTAGGTGTATACCGTGCATACCCGGGATCACGGCCTTTATCAAACCCCTGTCTGCTAAGACCAGAGCCCTCCGCCAAGAGGGGAACAATAATCAAGTAACAATAGCTCATGGAGCAATTGGTAGGTAGCACTACCATCCTCTGCAGTGGGAAAACAATATGGATCCAGTACATCACCCGATAAGATCTAATCAACCGTCAAGTCTCCCCCATACCCCAGTTAGCTTTATGATCTGTTATATCAAGTATACAATGTATCAAGAACAACTACTGTACATGATACGGTGAACATGATATCTGGACCTGAGCTCTGTTGATAGCGCAGAACAATATAACGGGAATCAGGAACAATATAACATGAACAAGATAACATGAACAATATACCGGGAATGGGAACAATAGATGTGGGCTTCCCACATATCGCATATCAACAGCTCGCATGTCCAGTAACAGGAATATCCGTATCATTAACAGGAAACGATCATATAACATGGATACAATAACATGGAACAATAATCTGTGTAACATGCACAGTGAGTCATATGATAATAAGTGAGAAACATTACATGCATGTGTATCTGTAATATGTAAGTATGACATAAATGTATATGATGATCATGCTAACATGAAATGCGATAGTCCGTGCAGTGATATGTCGAGAATCCATGTAACGAGGATAATAATACATGACATAACGGTATTTTGTGAAATGGTGCCGCTACGTATCGGTGGCTATGCCTACGAAATAACAAATGTGTCGTGTCAATGTAACATGCACAGGTAATAACAGTGGTCAGTGTCTATTATCATGTACAGTGAACTACAGTATCCGTGTAGTAGTGCTAACAATAAGATGGACATGCGGTACTTATCCATGTACGAGTGGAAAATAGCTGTATAGCCCTCATCCGTGTAACATGTATGCATTGCACTAACACATGTCGTAAGAGTAGTCCATGTCACGTGTAATACTATGTCCTATGCCAAAGTAGTGTCATAGCGATACGATACATGGTGGGCCAAATGTCAGTGGTACATGGACATGACATAATAGACATCCCGTGTTACATTCTACGTCTATTAGGTACCAGGCATATTCTACGTATAATGGTGATGACAGTGTTTTATGATTGTCTACAGTTTGTTTTACCAATATCATGTTTTATTTCAATAACGCAACCAAGTGCAATCAATATGATAAAAAAATAATTTATAAATTAAAAACACTCACAAACTAGCTACAGGACTGTAGCTCTCTTCTTCACGATCGCAACGGATCCAGAATCGCCCGAATCGGAGTCCGGATGCTCCCGATATCGCCCGAATACTAAAAGTAATAAAAAGAGGTTAAATATGTAAATAAAAATAATTTAAATGTAATTAATAAAAGTGAGCAGGAGTTTTTCTGCAAAGTTACCTGTAATGGGTTTGGATGCGGGTTTGGACTCATAACGGGTCGGGTTTAGATCCAAACCCAAACCCACAACTTAAATGAAATGGGTTAACGGGTGGAATGGGTAGATATTGGGTTTAGAAACTTAACCCATTAATGGGTTAATGGGTTTGGGCTTAACCCAAACCCACAACAAAACATAACAGCAGCAGCAGCACCTTGCTGCTGCTGCTCCTGCGTGGCCGGCGGCGGGCCTGGCCGCCGGCGGCGGTTCTGGCGCCGGCCGAGAGTGGAAGTAAGAGAGAGTAGGTGAAGGAGAGAGAGAGGGTGTGAGAGTTGGGGGTTTTTGGGTTACAGGAAAAGAAGAAGTAGAATATGAAGAGGAAGAAGAGAGAGGGGGGGTGCGGGCTTGCGGGCGCGCGGCCGCAGGTGGCGGCGGCGGTGACCGCAGGCGGTGGCGGCGGCGGCCGCCGACGCCTGGCCGGAGCTACGGCCCGCCCCCTCTCCTCCTTTGGTTCGACAGAGAGAGGAAAAGGGGAATTTGGGGTTGAGAGAGAGAAAAAGAAGAGAGAGAGAGAGAGAGAGAGAGAAGAGAGAGGAAATGTTTGGGGGAGAGAGAGAGGTTGTATTAATGAGAGAGGGAGAGAGAGAGAGGTTTAAATTAGGGGGAGAGAGAAGAGGCGGTGAGTGAACAGTGAGGCGGTGGGGAAGCTTCGTTGGGAAGAAAGGAGAAGAAAAGAAAAAGAAAAGATTAAAAAAAATATTATTTAATTATTATTATAGTGGCCTAATATTTGACCATCTCCGAACAGTGCTCAAAAATTACAAAAAATAGAGAATATTATCTTGAGATGTAATATGAAAACGGTTTGTAGAAACTCGATCCGGTTTGCAAATTAAAAATCCCGGAGTGTCTCGCCGATACGGGCGACACCGATTTGGCCGGATTTTCGATAAATTCAGAAAAATCTCCAAAAATATCCAAACGTATCTCACGTGATTCTAAGACATCCAGTGAAAGCGGATTCTCAAAATCTAACTTCGTTTGTGAAATAAAAATCGTAAAGCCGATTATCGGTATCGGTCGACACCGACTACGGAGATTTTTCAAAAGAATCCAGAAAAATTCCAGAAAATCCTAAAAAATTTAGAATATTAGAAAATGATTTTTAAAACTGAAAGCAGCTCAATCGGACTAGTATGAAGGTCAAATCAATTTTGTACGTCGTATAACGTACCGATACGGTACTACGTACACCGGGATCAGGGGGTTACAAATTGCCTTCTTTCTGAGTTTTTATTAGGATTGCGATCATGGTCACAGTTCTCACAAAATATTTTATTTCTGAGTTTTTATTAGGACTGCGACCATGATCGCAGTCCTCACAAAAATGTCATGTTTCTAAAGTCTAAATCTTTTTATTAGTACTGCGATCATGATCGCAATCGTCACAAAAATTTCTTTTTTTTTAATCTTTATTAGGATTGTGATCATGGTCACAATCATCACAAAAATGACATATTTATAAGTTTTTATAGGACTTTGACCATTATCACAGTCCTTACAAAAATGCAATGCTTCTGAGTCTTTATAGGACTGTGATCATGATCACAGTCTTCGCAAAAATGTCATATTTTTGAGTCTTTAGAGGGTTGCGACCATGACCGCGATCCTCACAAAAACATAATTTTCCAACCTATATTCGGATTACGACAATGACCACAACTATAATAGTTGAGGATTTTAACCTTGATCGCAGTCCTCACAAAAATGTCTTACTTTTAGTCTTTATTAAAACTGCGATCTGATCGCCGTCTTCACAAAAACACAATTTCTCAGTCTATATTGGGCATGAACAATGATCACAGTTCTTGTAAAATGTCCTAATTTTCAATTAATAAAAGTATTGCGATTATAGTCGCAGTCTTCTAATAAAAGATTGCGACCATAGTCGCAGTTCTCATATAGGACTACGATCACGAGTCACAATACTTATATCAGCATCATCATCATCAGTAGACACTCGTTCACTGACATCAAATGATTATTGCTTTCTAGATATAAATACCACGTTAATCACAAACACAAACAAAACTCATCGCTAGCAAACAAATAAGATCTGCAAAAGGTCGATACAAAAAAAAAAAAAAAAGAATTGGTCCGAGGCTCCGCCCCCTAAGACCCCGGGAGGAGTGCTCTTCGCCCCTTCCCAACCCTTATGGCGACCTAATCGCGTAAGTCAGTCCGTAAATTACTCTGCGTCGGGATCAGTGTTGACAGGAGAGCAACATTAGGGGCGCTGAGAAAAAGTAAAAAAGAAAATGAAAATATATAAAACAGTGGTGGTTGGGAGCAGATATTGCCACTCCAAAAGTAGAGTAAGTCATCCACCAAAAAATTATAAGTTTCCATTATTTTTTTTGGACATAACTACCACCATGAAAAAGTCTAAAATGTCATTCTATCTTCTCCCTTCTTCCTTCTTTCCCGGCGTACGACGACGAGCCCCCACCGCGCTCCGCCCACCATCCCTCCTCCCACCGATCTCCCCTCCTACCCCGATCTCTATTCGACCGACAGAGATCGATTGTTCGGCCACCTCCGGCAGGACAAAGATCTTGGGGGGGGGAATGGAGGGGGAGATCATGAGAAGGAAGGGGGAAGGGAGAGAGGTTGGTGGTCGTCAGGGGTGGGGTGGGGTGGGGGCGAGGGGGTCGTCGGGGATGAGGTGGGGAGGGGGATGGTGGAGTGCGGGAAGGGACAGGTAGGCGGGTGGGGAGGTAGGAGGCGGTTCACGTGGAGGGGGGGGGGGAGAAGGAAAAGAAGGATATTTTTGACACTTTTGAATTTTGGGGAGTGTCTTTATCAAACTGGTCGGTGTTAGGATCTGATGGGTGCCTTTATCACTTTTTGTGAGTAGCAATACCCGCCTCCGTTATGATTGAGAGGAATCAGTTTATGCTGACGTAAATGAAATTGTAACGAATAAACATAGAGGTGTGTTTTTTTCCTAATTATGATAGAAAGTAGGTGACTATGTGAATTTTTCCCAAAAAAAAGTTGATGAAACGCTACATAGATTAGAAAGGAGGACAGAAATCGTTCACGTGTTTATACTGTTTACTTTTAATAGTAATTATAAATTATTTTTTTCAAATATTATTCACAAAACGCGCGTTCGGAAGTTGCGGAGAACACTTGCTTGCTTCCGATCTTCCCATCAAGTTGTAAATTGTTTACTCTCTTTTTTTTTCTTTCTTCATTATTTCCCCCTCTCTTTCAGAGAGAATCAAATTATATATTGTTGGACAGAGACTCTCTGATAGATTATGTTAAAAAGGCTTTATTTTATGTCGAATGCACAAATACAATTAATTCTCGAACTAAGCACTCATTTTGACTCTCACGGCTAAAAACAAAAAAAAATCAAATTTGTATTAGTTCTTTCCTTGTCAACAAATACAGCCAATTGATAATTTTAATGACTTAGGGTCTGTTTGGTTGTCGTAACTGGCCGTAATTCGTAGTTGTAATTGGTAAAGTTTTTTACAATTATAAATGAGTTACATGTATGTAAATTTTACGGTGTTTGGTTGGTAATATAAAATTGTAAAGTGAGAAAGTGTATTGTACTTTACGGTGTTTGGTTGTCGTAATGTATAAGTCGTAAGTGAAAAAGTTGACCACAAAATTAACTATTTTACAATTTTAAAAGTTTTAATACTGCAAATAAATATTAAAAAAGTTAAATATTAAAAAATTTTAATATTAATATAAAAAATATTACAAACTTGTATGACCACAAAATTAACTGTAACTGGGCTGTAAGTGAGTGGTAACTGGGTTGCAAGTGAGTGTTAGTTGAGTTACGTAAGTCTTTTACGAATTACGATCCAAACAAACGCCGTAGTTGTAACTGGATAGTAAGTCATTTACGAATTACGGAATTTTACGCGAAACAAACGGCCCCTTAATTAATTATCTCCTTAAGACTAGATTAGACTCCGGTGCCTGGGCCGACCAGGATTTGTCAGAGAGAAAGAGTGGGGCCCGCTGGAGGATTTTGTACTTGCCGGCACGCGCCACGAAGCAACCTGTTAGTGGGTGGGCCCCACTAAAAGTAAAAGTCAACTCCGCAGCCCGCAAAGCCTTCCAAAAAAACCAAAAAGGTCCGGGGACCGACCAAGAAGCCCAAAAAAAGAAAAGAAGAAAACAGAACAAATTCTCTCTTCTTCTATAAAATTTTATATTCTATTTTATTTTTTTTCTCCTTCAACTGCTCTCTCTCTCTCTCTCTCTCTCTCTCTCTCTGCGTCTCTCTCCATCTTGCTTTGATGCCAAGCGACCGCTCTCTCTCTCTCTCTCGTCGTCGCTGTCTCGAGCAAAGCAAAGGCGCTAAGGTACGGAATCTCTCTCATAACTTCCTCTCTCTTTCCTTTCTACCTACTCTCTTTCTCCTTCTATTTCTTTTTTGAGACCGAGGAAAGGACTTCACTCCGTCGCTGCCCAGTTTCTTCACCGAACTTGTTTCCTTTTCGTTCCTCTATTGTTTTCTGGTTATTCTGGGAAATACCCATGTGGGTTTCCCTCTACTTTCACGGTGGTTTCTCCTCTCTCAGCGGTTGCTCCTCTTCGCTATTCAGGTTCTCTAACCGCAGCCTTCCCCCTCTTTTTATTCTCACCTTTTTTTTTGTATGTAAATTTGTTATCTTGTTTTTGCTTGTTTTCAATCTCTTAATGATTCGGTATGTTCTACTTTGTTCTGTTTTTTTTTTTTTTTTTTAAACTTTCTCGAATGTGTTTTTTTTTGTTGATTTAGTTGATTAGAGATGCTGTTTTGAAAAGAAAAGATAATTTTTTTGAGTACCAGGAAGTTTATACTATGCTGTTTTTTAATCGCTACAGGCATGAAAAGATCATAACTTTGACATTATTTATGTTTACAGGCATATAAAGATATAAACTTTGGTTGTGCTCATTATTAGATTCAGTGGATTTGGAAAGTAGATTATTCTCAAAAAAGTGAATTAGTAAAATAGATGTAGTCCTAGCTTATTGGTTGATACTGAATTTGCTTTGGTATTCTCAGATGAGGGATGAGTTGGGTTGTTCTTGTTCTTGAAATCCCTTTGAAGGCCCCTTCTTGTTTGATGTTATGCTTGTTTGAGAGAAACACAGTTTAAAGCTTGAAGAAGAATTGTACTGTTTCATTGGGCTCATGGAGGAGAAGCCGTTTCCGGCGTGGTCTTGGTCTGTTGAGCAGTGCTTGAAGGAATACAACGTCAAGCTAGAGAAAGGCTTGAGCTGTTATGAAGCTGAGAAGCGTCGAGAGAGGTACGGGTGGAATGAGTTGAGAAAAGAGAAGGAGAAGCCTTTGTGGTGTCTCGTATTGGAGCAGTTCGACGATGTGCTTGTTAAGATTCTGCTTGTTGCGGCCTTTATCTCCTTTGTTCTTGCTTACCTCCAGGGCGATGACTCTGGTCATGCTGGAGGTTTCGAGATGTATGTTGAACCGTTTGTGATTATACTGATTCTTGTTCTTAATGCCGTTGTGGGAGTTTGGCAGGAGAGCAATGCTGAGAAGGCTCTTGAAGCCTTGAAGGAGATGCAGTGTGAATCTGCTAAGGTTCGGAGAGATGGATATTATGTACCAGACCTTCCAGCTCGAGAGCTAGTACCTGGAGATATTGTTGAATTGAGGGTTGGAGATAAGGTTCCAGCAGACATGAGAGTGGCTGATTTAAAGACGTCGACATTGAGAGCAGAACAAAGCTCATTGACTGGAGAGAGCATGCCGGTTATCAAAGGTACGAGTCCAGTGTTTATGGATGACTGCGAATTGCAGGCAAAAGAGTGTATGCTCTTCTCTGGGACTACCATTGTCAATGGTAGCTGTATTGGTATAGTCAGTAGCATTGGTATGAACACTGAAATAGGAAAAATTCAAACTCAAATACACGAAGCTTCATTGGAAGAACAAGACACGCCTCTGAAGAAGAAGCTGGATGAATTTGGTGGGAAGCTTACCACCGCAATTGGGGTGGCTTGCCTCGTTGTGTGGGCTATCAACTATAGGAATTTCATCACATGGGATTCTACAAATGCATCATGGTGGAGTTTTCGCTTCTCCTTTGAGAAATGCACTTATTATTTCAAGATAGCGGTTGCGCTTGCAGTAGCAGCTATTCCTGAAGGCCTTCCTGCTGTGATTACAACTTGCTTAGCACTGGGCACGAGGAAGATGGCACAGAAAAATGCAATTGTGAGGAAGCTCCCTAGTGTGGAGACCTTGGGGTGTACAACTGTAATATGTTCAGATAAGACGGGCACACTAACAACCAATCAGATGTCAGTGAATGAGTTCTTTACTCTTGGCGGGAAGACGACTACTTCTCGAGTGCTTCATGTGGATGGCACGACATACAACCCCAGGGATGGAGGGATTACTGATTGGAGCTATTACAACATGGACGCAAACTTACAAGCTTTAGCAGAGATATGTGCAATCTGCAATGATGCTGGAATTTATTGCAACGAGCACCTCTTTCGGGCCACAGGATTGCCTACTGAAGCAGCTCTGAAGGTTTGTTATGCACATTAATAGCTTTAAACTTCTTACATCCATTATAAATTTGATATTGCTTGCAAATTCAAAGCCATTATGATTTTTTACTTGTCAATATTACTATTACATATTTAAGTGGCTCATATAATTAAATATTATTTGGGACCTTCAAGATGGTAGATAAGAATAATAATTTAAACTCAAATTTTGTGTAACAAACTCAATTGATTTGTTTTTATGTATTGTGTATACAAAAATATATGTGTAGCAAAATATAACCAAGGAATTATGCATTAAACTCCATCCCCCCCTGTGGTTAGACAGCAAGATGCCATGTATGGTGGTATCGCGATTTGGAGATACTTTCTTGACAAAAAAAAAATCTTTGAAAAGAACATAACAGTAGATACCGTGGCATCACAAGCCTAGAAATCATATAGATGTCCGATGTCTATAGATCAAGGACATGCATTTTGACTTTTTTGTAGACACTTAGCTAATTCAAGAATCTTAAAGGAAAAAAGTAGGGGAAATGGATGAAATTATTGGATGTCCCCAGCAGAAAAGAGAATGGTGTCCTATATGATTGTTTTAAACTACTTTTAGATGTATTCTTGCAAGAGAATGGATTTTTTGAAAGCCTAAATGCACAAGTAGATGTACACAAACATTAATCTTGATTATTATTTATTTTTATTCTAAGTTCATTCGGAACTTTTGATCCTACAGTGATTTTTCTTATTGGGACAAGAATATTAGTACGGTATGATAATCAAGTCTTTGGAGAATATAAATACTGTATACATGAAGCAGTTGTTTTTTACCGTGGCTTGGGATTTTGTCAAGTAGGACTCATCCAAAGCTTAAATTGTTTTTGGTTAACTTGGGAATCAGATTTTTCCTAATGGCCCGGTGTGTTTCCTCCTTCTACAGGTGCTTGTTGAGAAGATGGGAGTTCCAGATATCAAGGCAAGGAGCAGAATTCGTGATATACAGCTTGCTGTCGACTATTCTATAGATCGTACCACAGTAAAGTTAGGTAAGCAGAAGAACACTTAACACACACACACACATATTGTTAGGTTTTAGAGAATATAAACGGCTTAACCTTAGAAGGGGATTAGCCTCTCCTTTATATAGATGAAATATATAAAATAAAGACAGACTTACAATAGTACCCTTACTTATTACTTACTCTAATACTCGCTCTCAAACTTTATAGTTTATACGAAGAGTAGAAAAAGACATAAACAAAGTTTTCCTAAAAAAAACTGAGAAACAAATAAATATTGAAAACAAATATTGGATTGCAAAAGCTGATACCAAACTGCTAAATCATTGATGTCGTTGCTGAAGTTACCAATCAAATCTAAGTTGAATCTGAGCAAATCAAATACTACAATGCGAAGACTGTGCAACAAGTTAAATATTCTTCACCGCTTTGGGTACAGTTAGGATTTTAGAGTTTTTCAACTCAGTAGAAGTGGAGATTTTAGAGATCTTCAAACTCACTAAAAGTAGAAGTTTTAAGAAATCATCAGTACAAAAAGATTCCTCAAACTCAGCACAAAGAGGAGATTTTTTTTTTTATAGATTTTCAAACTCAGTAGTAAAAACTATTAAATTCAAGTAGAGTCAAATCAAATAAAACCCATAAATACCTCCGGATTGCCTAAAAACATAGAAAATGACTCTTAAATCACTATAATTAGACTTTGATATACCAAGATATGACCAAAATAACTTCATATTTAGATCAACAGACTTTCAAAGTGATAGAAATGTTCATCATGAACAATGAACAATATCACCGTGCATGTGAAAAGTAATTTTTTTTTTCAAATATGGATTCAGATCACATAAGATGTGAAAAAGAAAAAACGAAAAAGAAAAGGAAGAAGAAGATGGTGTAGATAGGTGGTGGCTAGGGTTTCTTAGATGACCGCTAAATTTAGAAAATTGATAGATGGTGATGGAGGCACCAGTTGTGATGAAAGTGGGATTACTTTGATACCATGTTAGAGTTTTAAGAATATAGACAGCTTAACTCTAGATGAAGATTAGCATCTCCTTTATATAGATGAAATAAAGATAAGCTCACAATACCCACTTTATATGAACACTATTGTCATAATTATTTGATAGCATTGATTTCTTTTTTCTTTTTGAAATATAGGCTGTTGTGAGTGGTGGATAAAGAGATCAAAGAGGATTGCCACCTTGGAATTTGACCGAGTTCGTAAATCAATGAGTGTGATTGTCCGTGAACCAAGTGGAAATAATCGTCTCCTTGTCAAGGTAAATCATAGCTTTGGTCATCTTCTGTATCCATTATCATGATGTGTCTCCCCGTTTTTTTTAAAACATTTCCTTTGGTGTATATTTTTTAGTTCCAGATTTAAGATTTACATAGTTGTTTAGTTCCAGATTTAAGATCTAATATATCTATCTCCAGGGTGCTGTTGAAAGCATTCTGGAGAGGAGCTCCCATGTTCAACTTGCAGATGGATCAATTTCACTTCTGGATGAGCCATGTAGGCAGTTAATACTATTGAGAGTACACGAGATGAGCTCAAAGGGCTTGAGGTGCTTGGGGTTTGCATACAAAGATGACTTGGGGGAGTTTTCAGACTACTATGCAGAGACTCATCCTGCTCACAAGAAGTTGCTTGATCCGGCTAACTACTCTGAGATTGAGAGCAATCTAGTTTTTGTGGGCATTGTTGGCCTAAGAGTGAGTTCTACTGTCTGATGACTCTAGTCTGTTGTCATTTTTCTCACCTTGCCTCTTTCAATTCTTAACCTGCATTTTGGTTAACTTTTAGGATCCTCCCCGTGATGAAGTCCATAAAGCAATTGAAGATTGTAGAGAAGCTGGTATCAAAGTTATGGTGATAACTGGTGATAACAAGTCCACTGCAGAAGCAGTCTGCCAGGAAATTGGATTGTTCTCTAACTTGACGAGGATTAGGGGGCATAGTTTTACTGGCAAAGAGTTTATGGCTTTTCCCGTTAGTCAAAGGGTTGAAATTCTGTCAAAGCCTGGATGTGTGGTATTCTCTCGTGCTGAGCCTAAGCATAAGCAAGAAATTGTGAGGCTGCTGAAGGAAATGGGTGAGATTGTTGCAATGACTGGTGATGGTGTCAATGATGCACCTGCATTAAAACTAGCAGACATTGGAATTGCTATGGGTATCACTGGAACTGAGGTATTTGGTCCTTTTAGCTCATGTTATTGTTTAATCAGTCTACCTGTTAGTATTGAGGCCTTTCTAGTTAAATTTTCATATTCACATTTCCTGTTACTTGTGCTTTCTGTTGGTTTGATCCATTTTTTACTGCAAGCTTCTCTATTGTCATTGATATTTTAAGATATTACGAGGCATTTGTTTTTTTCTCCCATTGGACTGTAAGAATCACTTGCTTCAGCATGAATAAGATAATTTCCTTTTCAGGTTGCAAAGGAAGCTTCCGATATGGTTCTAGCAGATGATAACTTCAGTACAATTGTTGCAGCCATTGCTGAAGGACGATCCATCTATAATAACATGAAATCTTTTATTAGGTACATTTTTTAAGGGAACTTTTATTAGGTACATTAACGATCATTTTGTCATTGCTTCCATTTTTCATAACAATTTACATCATTGGCTTCCTCTTGTTATAGGTACATGATATCATCCAATGTGGGAGAAGTAATCTCCATCTTTTTGACTGCTGCATTGGGTATACCAGAATGCCTAATACCCGTTCAGCTTCTTTGGGTCAATTTGGTTACTGATGGCCCTCCTGCAACGGCTCTAGGTTTCAACCCTGCTGATGTTGATATCTTGCATAAACCCCCAAGGAAGAGCAATGACCCCTTGATTAATTCTTGGGTTCTCTTCCGATACATGGTGAGAATACTGTCAGCTCTTTGAATAGATTCCTGGATTCGTTTTGGCACTGAAGTTGAAAATGAGAAATTGCTGTGCTGCTCACTCCGGGATAATACAATCTTCTGAGTCGTGAAATCATTTAAACATATGAAATTTGCTTCTGAACAGCATTTTCTGCATCTTTCAATGCTTCAGGTTTTGACTGGTCGTATCCTGATAGGTCTGTATAATGTTGCTTGCTTCACGCACGTACTAACCATAAATCAATTTGGCTATTTGCCGTTAACTCCTTGAGGGTGCCTTGCATCAGGGTCACTGCAAACTTGTAACAATAAAGTGATCAACGCTAAAAAAGTTGAAACCTCATAGATTTGGTACAGCAAATTTTATCACCCTATTGTCAACTTTTCCTAATAAAATGTTTCATCCTATCTAATATAATGCAAACTTTATGGGGTCTCACTGACTTGGATTTGGTTGCCTGATCTTCCTCAATAAAGTCTTGACCAATTAACATTTAAAAGATTAAGAGTCATATATTAAATCTTAGCCACATTTGATTTTGTTTACTTCTTTAAACGGCATGATTTATTAGATTTCAGGTTCCAATTTCTAAGCCTGCCTCTTCACCTTCTTTTTATGTTTACTGACCACACAGTATGTGGTTATCAACCTTTAATTTTATTTTCAATCTTTAACATAAATATTGCATGGGCATGTACAATTATTATTTGCACATACTGTTATTTCCAAGATGTAGTGAATGATGTGGGCCTATCATTGTGCTTTGAATACTAAACCCTCCAGTGAATGGTTAATGTCAAATTTATAATGTAATTTAATAATTACTTTGTAATTACAAAACACTTGCTATAAACATATCTATTAGTAATGTGAGTGAAAACAGTAGATTTTTAACCTTTTAAAGTTCAAAAGATTTCATTATTCATGTTATGGAAAACTATTTCATTTTATATGAGCTTTGATGCTACAAATCTAGTGCATGTAAAATATTGTAACTATTCTCATATATACTACGAGTACAAGTTCAAATGTTTCGTGATCATCTGCAATGCAACATTATTTTGACTCGGTGCTTCAACATAGGTATCCTATACATGAGGTGCTAAAAACAACATAGAATGTGGAAGGGCCTCTAATTCAGTCACAGGTGCTAATTTTTTCTTTCATTATTACAGGTGATTGGTTCTTACGTCGGTTTAGCTACTGTTGGAATCTTCGTCTTGTGGTACACTCAGCCCTCTTTTATGGGTATTGACCTCATTAGTGATGGCCACAGCCTGGTCTCCCTTTATGAACTCCGGACATGGGGAGAGTGCCATACATGGGTAGATTTTTCACCAGATCCGTTCTTGGCTGGCAACCGAATCATTTCCTTTTCCAACCCCTGTGACTACTTCACTGTAGGAAAAGTGAAGGCAATGACCTTATCTTTATCTGTTTTGGTAGCGATTGAGATGTTTAACTCACTGAATGCCTTGTCAGAAGATAACAGCTTGGTCCGGATGCCTCCTTGGAGGAATCCATGGCTTCTAGTGGCTATGATGGTTTCCTTTGGTCTCCATATTCTCATCCTTTATGTTCCATTCCTGGCAAGTGTCTTTGGCATTGTTCCGTTGAGTCTAAACGAATGGCTTCTGGTTATCTTGGTTTCGTTCCCTGTGGTGCTCATAGACGAGGTGCTCAAATATGCCGGCAGGAGGCACAGGCGGGGTCATCATACGCGCAAGGAAGAATAAGAGAAGCCATGAAATGATGTGGGAGAGAACTACAATGAATATAGTTAAGCTGGTGAATTGTATAATTTGAACTTTCCACCAGTTTGTCTTTCATTTTTTTGTTGATTACTTTGTGTGGAGTAGAATTGATAATCTCCAAAAGGTTTTTATTGAAGTTGTTGTTGGAAGTACAATAGCATGGAACTGGTGCAGGATTGCACATCATTCTGTTTGGTATTTGACATGATGTGGTCCTGACTCCAGATTCGTGGTATAAATGGACTTGTCTTTCGTTGAGCTTTCTTTCAATAACTGGAATTTTAGGAAGTGCATCTATTATGTTTTATTGACATGGTGCTGAATTGGTAGGTCTATTAAGCTTTGATGTTACCACAACAATTTTATTTTTACATCATAATTTAGTGACAAACCCGTTTCTAGTGCGCATTTCAAGCGTGCCTCGCAACAGTTGAAAATCGAAGCAACACTGAAACGGGGCCAAAAGAACCTGAACTCTGATCCGGAATTTATCTTGACCTGAGTGCAGTCTTAAGACTTGGATATTTGTAAGGACCTGGGACATTATACCAAAAGACTAGGTTTCTAGATGGAATTGCTCAAGTCTTTGCATATCTAAGATCATCTCCATGTCTAGCCGATGAGAGACTATTTGTTCAACATCCAATTCAACAATCCCATCTTTTTGCAAACTCATCTTTCTTCACACCTGGAAGACCATTGCTCCATCGAGATCACAAATCTTTACCGCGCAGGGCAGACACGGCTTACGTGAAACACAAGTTGCAACCTATTACTTCTCTTGACTGCACGGACGGTGGACACGCCTTACGTGAACCTACCGTCTTTCTTCTCCTCCCGCCCACCGTAACCCCAAAAAAAAGATCTCGTGGCGGGGTTTTTCCTTTGTGCTGAAGAGCAAAGAAGAAGAAGAATAGAGGTTCTCCCGAACCTCGTCCTTGACTAAAAATTTGTGGGGAGGGAATACTCTTGAATTGCTGTCTTCTGCTCTAGTGTTTAAATTAGGATGGTGGGAGCTAGTTTTCTATCCTTAGCCTCGGCCGTTGGCAGATAGAAAGAAAAAGGAGGCTAATGTTGGCTTTTAGTTTTAAGCTCTACTTGTTTTTTTGTTTAATTGCCAGGACTGATACTTGAAGCGTCCTTGAGGAACTAATGGGAAGAAGATGATAAGTTCTGGTGGTGCTTTCTTCTTGTGGTCCAGCAGTACGTGCACTGAGGTCCCTGCTAAGAGGAGAAAGCGGCAGGAGAAGACGAAGGGGAGAGCTGAGTACCAGGAGACTCTCTCCTCAAGGCCTGGGATTTGATGTTCATGTCATGCATGTACATTGGTTCTTTGCCCAAGGTTTCTGATGATTTTGCACTATAGTTGCATGATGTATTGTGTGTTACCTGTACAGGTTTGAGTCGAGATTTTTGGGCAGTTATAGCGTGTTTCGAACGATAATATGGATCAGATGATGGAGGAAGAGGATACGAGAGGCGGAGGAGGGGAGGCTGGTCCAGCGTGGGAGGCGCGAAGTGGGGAGGGCGGCGAGGGGGCCAGGGACGAGGAAGAGGAAAGAGGAGAGGAGGTGGGGACAATTTAGGTTTTTTTAAAATTTTTTTATATAAGGGTGCAAGAATAGTTTGGGTAATTTTGAATAATTTTGAAAAGTATGATTAGTAATTTTGTAGGTGTGTTAAGTAGTAAGATATGTTTAGTAATTTTGTAAGTGTGAGTAGTCGTGCCTTTCTGGTCTTTGCTCAGACTCTAAACTTTGAGAGCGGATTAGCCCTTTCGCGTGAAGGATATGATTCTGCGGTGTCGTGAGCCGTCCATCACAGTTAATGGACGGCCTGATAGGGAGAGAGAAAAATAACATATTTTTTTTCTCTCTTCTTATTTTCTATCGGACCTTCATCAGGTGTGAGTGACGAACTGCAGACATTTAACCCGGTCCCTTCACGGAGTGCCCCGTGATCTCTCACGCCCTCGTGGAATGGTCCGCGGTCCCACGCTCACTCTGATCGAGTTCCTCCTCTCTCTCTCTCTCTCTCTTTTCCCGCTTACTGTGGAAAACCTAGAGAGGGTAAAAAAAGAAAAAGAAAAAAGAAACCCTAGTTTCTCTCCCTTCGTCTCTTATGGCGGACGCGTACTGGAGCTACGGTGGCGCTCGGTACCAGGCCCCCGTGGCCCCTGCCCCTGTTCCTGTCAAGCGCCCTCGCACTGATTACGGTGGTATGCCCTTCCCTTTTGCTGACTAGGGTTTGCTTTTCCCCTTTCTCCTTCAAGGGTTTTCATTTCATTTTTTTTCGCCCCCCCTCTTTTGCTGATGATACCCTGCAATTTTGAAGCAAGATTTAATTGATATTTCTTCGATCTGCTTTGTGGAATTTCTAATTTCGTAGTACAAGACATGGATGGATAAAAGAGAGATAGAAATTAGCTGAGCTTATGTTCTCTTTTATTGATAAGGAGAGATATTTAGTTTTGCTTGTCACAAGTATAGTGATTGTTCTTCGTCTGACTTAGTCTAGATCTGCTTTAGATGTAAATTAGAGATGGAGATGGCAGAATGAGCTTGCTACCCTGAAGCACAACGACCCACACACACACACACACACACAAAACCAAGCCACATACCAGCACGCAGTTTTTTCTTCTTAAAAGGAAAACTTATTTGTCTTGCAGCTGTCTTGATGGCCTAGTGTTCTTAATTGACTCTATTATTAATTCCTCAGTGAATGTCTGTGGCAATGAAAGCAATAGGTGATTTTATAACTCATAAATTCAATATAGTGTCTTCTGTTGTAGAGGTGAGAAGAAGTTTCAGTTTTGATGGATGCTTAAGAGATTACTTTTGGTTGTTGACCCCCACCCCACCTCATCTCATGGTAATCGTAAGTCCTTGATAGGTTCCATGGTTCTATTGTGACTATTAGTATCCCACTAATTCAATGAGTGTCCATTCTCGGTTACGACATGTCTAATCCATGTTACATTCTAGTTGTTACTTCTTTTATATTAAGCGCTCATGCGGTAGCCAAGCTGGTAGTGAGCCCATGCATTTCAAATCTCAAACCCCAGGAGGGGTTTGTGTTATAATTAGTATAGATGATATGTGAGGAATGTGTTGTAGAGAATCTGGAGATGGTAGAATTGCATTTTATTTTTGTATATTGGCAGATTTTAAGGATTAAATTAAAAGGGCAGGAAAAGTCATTTGCCTGGAGTTAAAGCCTATGTTGCTATATATCTTGTCAATATGATCTGGCAGGTAGTTGGCTGAGTTAGACAACTGTTGTTTGAATCATCAAGACATTTGAGTGCCAAAATTCTTGACAGGTGGCAGTCATGGAGTAAAAAGTCCACGAATACTACCATTAATTTGGGTAAGGGTCAAATTCAGGCAATCATTTATCATGTGAAATTGAAAAAGTTTTGACTTTTGAACTCTAGGGCATACCTGAATCTGAAACAAGGAGCCATTTCTTTTGCATCAATTTCTATTTTCTGCTTCCCGGTCACTCATATTTCTTTAAAACACCTATCATCTTTATCGAGTCAATTTTAATTTTCATTCTTAATTACCTGTGTACTTCGTAGAAATTACTGTTTTATAATGTGCTGTAGGGAGTAACCATGCTTTCACTTCTATTACTGGATTTGTAGATATGATATAGATATGGTAGTAGTGAAATTACTCTGTTGTATTTGTGTGGATAGTCACAGTGATAGAAAAGTGATGTTTATCAAGTGTAGGTATTGTTGGTTAAGAGCTGTTATATTTCTTCTAAATACATGATTACTTAGTAAAGACAAAGCTTATGTTTCTTCATGATGGTTATGACTTCAATATTTCTTTATGGATGTCTCATGAATGTTTGCTGTAACCAAGATTTTTTGTTGTCATAATCATATATTCTGTGCGAGGATATAAGGCCTTGTTTGGCTACAGGAGTTAGCTAAGTGTAAGGGGTTAAAACTTGCCAAACAACCATTTTGAGGAAGAGTTATATGATAAGAGTTGGAGTATAAAGGGCAAACTTGGAATTTATTTATTTATTTATTCACTTTGCTCTACTTCTTGTGGCAGATGCTTAACTCCTACACCAGCTAAAAAGCTGGTGTAGGAGTAACCTCAAATATGACTCTGACACCCCGTGACTCTTTTCTTAAGAATCCGTTACACCTATGCTCTTACACCTCCAACCAAACAAGCTTTAAAAGCTTAAGGTTTATTTATCTTTAGGCAAGTTTGAGCTTTGATGAGTTCTTTTAGGTTTGTTTTATTCGTCTTATTGAAATCCAAGCAGTTTCTTTATTGCTTGTTAAGTTTGAATATAGTTAACAAACTGAGCTACAACTTAACTTCATTTATGAAATAAGTTGACTGTTCTGAGATCAAACTGATTTTAAGTTCACCTAGTGAATAGAAAACAAGGTTGATATTCAAATTCAACTTTCAAAGTTGTTTGCTGGATTATCTAAAAGTTTTCAAATCAACATTAAGTCATTCATCATACTTGTTGAACGTTGTTGGTTGCTCACCAAGTTGCATGCTTATACTTTTTTCTGTGCATATGTTCAAACTTCAAACATATTCGCTGAAGTGCATCATTTATGTTTTCTTTCCCGTCTTTTACATGCACACTCCTTTACAGAATTGGGCATTTAAATTCTTGAGAAGATTTTATTAGTTTTCCTCCCTAGATTTGTGCAGATTAAATAAAGGAAGATGTGTGAGGTCATTTTTGACAGTCATTTTCTTTTAAACCCGTATAGTTTCAGAATAATGAAAAAAACCAAGCCTGTTCCATTTTGTATAATCAATCCAAAACCTATATTAGCCATGCACATAAATATGGTTTATATGTTATACCAATCTGCTCACTACATATTTTCCTCCGCTAGTCAATGGGGACGGGATAAGGGAAAAGAATGTGTACTGCCGACTCTACCGCCATATAAGGGTGTCAATGGACCCACTCATCCCCATCTAAACCAACCTTAAATTTTTGGGGTTGGATATGAATTTCCAACCTAACAAGAAAATTATGTCTGATTTGGGCATTAGTTTTGAACGTGATAGATTTGGATATATTTATTTCCGATTACTATATCCAAATAAGTAATACGTTTATATTTTTCTTTCTGGAGGCCCGTTAAAGAATTTGTTTTATGTGAAGAATCCAACCCCCCCCCCCCCCCCCCCCCCAAGGTATGTGTTATGTCCAGTGTTGATCATGATAACAGTTTTATCAACCAAGTCAATCTTGCATAATATTTTTGTTGCATTCTATATTTCAGTCATGATTCTTACATATCTGACACCATGAGTATAATAATAGACTTACTGGTTAAAGAAAATAGTAGATAATTATGTCAAAAGAGTGCTCAATAAACTAACCAGAACCTAAACTGAAATAAAATGGGTAGGATAGAGTAAGAGCACCCTTAAGCTTATTTGGTTTAGGTCAGGATAGTTTAAAGCATGCTAGGTTTAAATGCAAGTACAATATGTATATGAACTATTGCCATCCAAGCAACGTGGACGTGGACATGCCAGCATTGTCATGACACATTATGACACACCCACACAAGAGATCCTATAGTTTTACACACCAAATAGGATGGGTTATGTCCTATATGCTATGTTGCATTAATCCTTAAGCGAAAGATATATTCCCATATCCCATATGTATCGGTACTCGGATACTCTTATACTTGATGGATCTTTGCTTATACTCTTTATAATGTATCCTAAAATTTGGAATGTACCCCATACATTGTATTAAAGACAGATGTATCCAAGACTAAAGATTTAAAACCCTAATGCATATGCCGTCATAACTCCATTTTATTTGCTGATACATTTATATGATTTGTCCACATCTTAATTTTGAGTTATCAATATTTTGGTAACTATTGGTTTATATTACATGGAAATATATTATATTTTCTGACTTGTGTTTTCTTAACCATTATAATCTTGCAAATCTATGCTACAAAGAAATAACTTTTAACTCACATATACACATTTATATTTATTGATGTATGCACAAGTGTCTATATCCTAGATTTTTTGAGTTTTTTCTGTATTTCTGTAACAGTATAGTATTGCATCTGTATCTCATATATGTACTTGTGCGACCTAGCCTATATGTGTCCAACATGATATGCTTTTACTGTAGAAGTAACTGCGCAATATTGGTAAGCAATGGCCGTGCTATATGTGTAGGCACCCTTGCTATCACATCTGCTCTTCTCTTAGTGCGACTCTCTCTCTCTATATAGATTTGTGTCATTCTGAAAGGATTTGAGGCCGAATCCTTCCCACTCATACAACCCTACGACATCCGTATGCAAGATCCACTCTATTGAAGTTGATCTACATTATTTCAAGTAACGAAAAATTAAAAATCATATATTTTCAATACTTTTTGCCCATCCATCAATTAGGCGTAAAATGGACGGCTGAAATAATGAGTTGGTTAGTTTAACGGTATATAATATTTGAAATCTAAAAAAATGGCATGTGAGGGTTTTTAAGTGTTTAGATCATGATGAAATGGTCGGATCGAGAATTTATATGTCTAAAGACGTAGATCTAAGCAATATGCTATTTTCGGCTGTCCATTTTGTGCCTACTTGATGGATGGGGGAAAAATATTCAAAATACATGATTTTTGATTTTTAGTTACTTCAACGAAATGGATCTTGTGTTCGGATGTCATAGGGTTGTATTTGAGTCACTGTTTTAAATATCGGTCGAGTCGGCCGATATCTCATTTTTTGCCTGCTGTCGATACGATATGGGAAAATTATTCACCCATATCGTTTGCAGAAAAAGACAGCTGATATTTGAAATATTGGCCGATAAATCATCGCCGATATGAGTCGGCGCTAAATCGGCCGATATGGATTTATTTTAATTAGGTTCGTTTTTTTAACCTATCAACATTGAACCCAAATCCGACCCGTCACCCGACTATATAAGTGTTTGCATCGTTAGGGCTCGATAAAAATTGAGCCCTAATTTTTCTCTTTCGTGAATTGACGGCGACGATGCTTGCCTCCCTTTCATTCCCCAAGCGCGATGATCACCCCCGAGCGCGACTGTGTGCAAATGTACATTATTTTTTTCCCGTCTTTGCATACATACTATATCATTTTTATTTGGTAGATGATATCTATGACACTAAACCAACTTTTAGTTATTAATATTTCATTATATATATGTTCGATATGAACACCTGATATGCGCGTGTATCCCCGATATCTCCCCCGATATCCGATATCCGATATGAAAAAACCCCATCCGATACGATCCCGATATCTTATATTTAGAACCTTGATGTGAGTGGGAAGGATTTAACCTCGAATCCTTCCGGAATGACATAAATCTCTCTCTCTCTCTATGTATGTATGTATGTATGTATGTATGTATCCACCTCCTCCTAGACTTTTGACTCTCATCTCTCTGTGCCTTTGTTCTTTCGGTAGAAAATTCTATAATCACTAGGCGATGGCAATAGGTAGGGAAGGGTCTTACCCTAACACATAACACTTGACTCTTATTCTAATGAGTTACTTAATAATGCACGTTACCTACCTTGAAGGGTAATTTTTTTAAACCTATAGGTGAATGGGTAGAATGTGTAACATGGTGAAAATGTTTTTCGTATAAAATCTTAAGTTTAAATAAAAAATCCTGATAAATATATGGGTAATGAGAAGATAAGACATAAGAAATAAATACAAACATTTTCCAAATGTTTGAGAATTTGCTTTTGGTTTCAGATGCTTTAAAGTGATAAGTCTCATTAGTATTGGATGGCCTCATTGCAAGTATTAGTTTTGGCTTGTTAGTGAAAAAAACAAGTATCAGTTTGGGCAAACAGGCATACACGTGCAGGTATGTTGATATTTATTTATGCATGTATATATACATGTATCTCTGTGTGTGTATTTATAGATATATTTAGCTTTCATTATTAATAAGTACATACTCATGTATATTTATGTGTATATGTATAAAAATATTACATATGTGCGTGCACTTATCTATTTATTTGGATATATACAAATATATTGTATTCCCATTATTTATGCATGTAGGTGGGCTTCTCTGACTTATACTTTATACTTTCATTAAGATGCATTAGTTATTGGACTTCTTTCTTCAACATTTTTTAACAATTTTATTTGAAGTTCTGGCATGTTTCATTCCGAAGCAGAGTGTAATGAATGCTGATGTAGGTCCTATACATACCTGATACAGTCTGGAACATTGTCCATACGAATTGAACATCGATCTTATGCACCGAAATATTGCCCAAACAGGGAGGTATCAGCTGAAATCGAGCTTATATAGTATGTTTCCTATCGTTTCTCAGTGAAACCAAAACAATATGGCCAAAACTGATGCATTTTGATCTAGACCTCACTGCTTAGTTGACACATAATTATTGAACTAGTCCTTACGAGTTTTTGTTAGTTCGAACTTTGAAGTAGTCTATTCATAATTTTATTATTGATGTTTCACTATAAACTTATAAAAGTAACTCCTGGAATAGATGGGTAAATTGGTGAATTGGGTGGGAATAAAACTTTTATCCTTATCCTATTTATTCACATCAAAGGGCATATGCCTTACCTCTTTATACCAAACAAGTACTTTTACCCTTACCCTAGTAATTTGGGTAAATGGGCATTACCATTACGCCCATTATCTATACCTGTTAAATATATTCTATAAATGTAAATTATGATATAAATGTTTAAATTATGATATAAATATTTAAATGTCTTTTATAGATTTTATTGGTGCTATTTTGTTATTTTATATTCTGTGCGGAAAATCTACAACATTCTTTAATTTTTCTATCCACATAAGAAAATCTACATGGACTTGGAATGTGATATACCTAACATATGTTGTATTTATGTATCGTTTATTAGACTCTTTCACGATGATGTGATTTTCTTTTGGCTATAGTAATAATAAAGTTAAGGATACGAGTAACATTTGTTTGAGATAATGGAACACTATTGTAGATAAAACAAATACTTTACAACTATGAAGATTGTTCTCAAACTTAAAGTTAGCATGTTTTAAACAAATATAGGACTAATGTCTTTCATATAATACCTTTCAGAGATTCATAATGCAACTTAGGGAACCAAGAATCTTTTTAATAGTTCTACCAGAAGTCACCTAAATACAGTATTTCTCAGTTAAATTGTAGCATATTTTTTTTACAATGTACCATCCTTTACAAAATACATTGCATAGTTGTTTCATAGCCAATTTTAAGATAATACATATTGATATTACAATGTGTAAATATTTCATGTGTTATAGGCTTATAGCCTATATAATTTTTTGTGCATAACTATGAAAATAGTCACATTTTACCAACTATAATACATGTAAACTAGCTATGGATAATTTTAAGTATATATGAAAATAAAATATAGAATTGCATATATGGATATTACATGCATTAGTTAACCCTTCTGCCCAAAAGGTTAAGCAGATCGATTGGAGTCTATGATGTATATCAAGCAAATATAATTCTTAACACTATCCTTCATGCTAGGCCTCCAGCTTAAATGTGACTTGCTTGGAAATGCATGATAAATAATGGTTACTAAACATATTAAACTGGCAACAGTTAGGTTTGACCAAAGGCCTTTTGAAGTGCCCACAGATGAGATATGTTATGTACTTGTTGACACAACGAATCAGTGTTCTAAAATCGGTTTCATTATTCGTGCGGTCCAACACTGAATACTGATTAATCGGATTAATCGGAGATTAAGCGGGATTAATCGTTTTTGAAAATTTTAATATATTTAATTATATTTATACACAACTACTTATGAATGTATACAGTTAATTATTGAAAATACCTAAATATTATACAAGACAATATCTAGATGTGAAGTTATGAGCCATGATATGATGAACAAGACAATGTGAATAAATAGTAAAAAAAAGAAGTAAAAGAACTTATCTCTTCACATTAGTAATTCAAGATTTCAAATTTTGCAACATAAATATAAATCAAAGAACTTACTTCAAAATAAGATAAATAAAAAAAATTAGTCAATTTATCAATCAAAATAATGAACTCTAAAGAATGATGGAGAAAGATTGCTAAATAAGTTAATTTGAAAAATAATCAAAAATAATAAAATATAAGTATTACTTTATGCAAAATATACAATAATAGAATATCATAATTCATCTACTATTTAATAAATAACAATTCATCTACTATTTAATAAAAGATCATAATCAAATCATCAATATTACAACATAAACTACTTAGCGATCCAACACACACAAAGTGAAGTTTTTTAAATAAAAAACATATGAAATACCTAAATAATTAATCGGGGATTAATCGGGGATTAATTGGATTAATTGGGCATTAATTGTTTTGGACCCGATTAATCGCCCGAGCGCATAATCAGAGCGATTAATGTAATATTAAGCGGTTTGTCACCGAATAGGATTAATCGGCCGATTAATCCGATTTTTAGAACAGTGCAACAAATTACATAAACGTAGGATATGTGGACATGGCAAGCCACAGACAAAAATATTTGCATTACATACCAAAGAATACCTAGTACTGAGCAAGGAACAGGACAATCTTTATCAAAAATAGAAAGAGAACAAGATTAACCTGAATGTAGCATCTATGGAGTTTAATCTTAAGCCAAATAAATATAGTTGGATGTCCAATCCAGTTAGTGACCTGTATAAACCCATCAGCCCCAAACCTTCGAAGGTTTATAAGTTGTGTAAAAATAACTTCCAGTCGTTATCAAAGTGTTTGATGTTTATTTAGACTATACATGGCTTTGACATGCCCGGCATGCAATTTTTAGAACTTTTTAGTGACACACTTTCAAGACATTTCAAGACATTCTTTTAGCTCTTTAAAAACCATCAAGGCTCTGGTGTGTTCGACACATTGGACACAAGATTCACATTGAAGTGTCCGTGCTTCATAGATTCGTTGATAGTACTCCGCTATAAAACAACCTGGCTTGCCATAAGCTTAAGCTGACGGATTATTGGCTCTGTATGTCAAGTAAACTTAACAATATCAAATAAAATGATGATGATGATGATGAGAGTTAGACTTGTTCCCGCATTTGCGGTTTAAGATTTTCTATTGTTTTCTCGGCAATCACATCTAGCGATTAGAACCACATGAAGTTGTGGTCTAACATTTTTACTATTCTGGTATAGAAAATGATGCTGGAGCACATTAGGAACTAAAAAGAGTTCTTTCTTTCAGATTTAAGTGTTCTTTTGCAATTGCCAGTGTATTTTATTTAGGATCTGATAGAAATTATTAGGAAAGTGAAAACATAAGGTTGGTTAGTCGACTGAAATTCCAACAATATAGATCTGCTTAAAAAAATTACCAAACTGAAACTCCTCAATTGATTGGTCGGTGGTGGAGACAGACCAACTACTAAGTAAAAATCCATGCAGTGAAATTAAGATCCTTACACTTGCGCTTCCATGCAAAGCACATTATCTAAAACCGTTGTTGTAGAAGTCGCTTGTCTTGGTTCAATGTGAAGGCTCTCTTGTTTTTTAATCAGGAAAGTGAAAAAGATAAGGTTGGTTAGTTGACTAGTCTTCAAATAATATAGATCTGCTGTAAACCAGTACCCAATCAAAACTCCTCAATTGATTGACCGAGTGATGAAGACAGATCAACTAAGTGAATTCATAGAGTGAAATTAGGATCCTTATACTTGGTCCCCATGTAAAGCAGCACTATCTAAAACTATTGTGGTAGAAGTTGCTTGTCTTGGTTCAATGTGAAAGCGTTGATTTTGCTATACTTCTTCTCCTGTGTTAGTAAAAAAAAATCACACAAAAAACTGGAGGAAGGCTTTATTCTATACTCAAATCCCATTGATCTTTATATTCTTTAAGTTCATAAATTTCATCTGTCAATCTCTGATGGAACTCTCATGTGTCAGGATAAGTTTCAGCGAAGTCATTTAAGCTTTCATCTATCACTTGAAGCTTTAATCATCAATATTGTGGTCTTGATGTATTGAGTATGGTCTTCTTTCTAATCCTTCAATGATGAAATCTTTTTGGAATAATGATAACTCTAATTCACCAGTATTAACTAGAGAGATGGAAACAAAAAGAAGCGGTGAAAAAAAGAAAAAAAATTAGGGGAAAGAGGACAAAGATTAGGATCTGGATTCTTAGTACCAGGATAATACAGCCATGGGTTTACTAGATAGAAAGAGAATTTGTGGTGGATTTTAGTGGATATAGGAAAATATTTAAGGGTCCTTGTTGTCTAGATAAAGAATAGTGGAGAAAGTAGTAGAGAGAGAAGAAGAGAGAGGGGGGCTGGGGGGCATGGTTCAAAGTCTCGGTCTCGGCCGCCGACTCGGCCGGCACCGAGACGGATCGGTCTCGCGGACTCGGACGATACGCGCAAAACGCTACATAGAACGCCAAAAAAATTATGAAAAAATCATGACAAATCATAAAAAAAATGTAAACATCAGAATTCATGCATCACATATTCAAAACATATCACCTAACACTCAAAACATAACATGAAAGCATAAATACAAGCGTCGTCGGTAGAAACTAAATTAAATGAAACTAAATTAAATTAAACTAAACTAGTTTATACTAGATTAACCTACACTAACTTAATTACTTAACTTCAATAAAATTATTAAATTACCTAACTTAATTATAATTACAAAATCTTATTAAATTAAGTTGACTTAAATTAACTTTAACTAAACTAAACTAAATTAAATTACATTAAACGCAAATTAATTAAACTGAGAGAGAGAAAGGAACAGAGAGAGGGAGAGAGACGGAGACAGAGGAGAGAGGGAAACACAGTGGAGGAGAGAGAGACGGAGAGAGAGGGAAAGAGAGACAGAGAGGGAGAGGGGGAGAGAGACTGAGAGGGAGAGGGAGAGAGTCCGACAGAGAGAGAGACAGAGAGAGAGTCCGACAGAGAGAGAGAGATACAGAGGGGGAGAGAGAGATAGACAGAGAGAGAGACGGAGAGAGAGAAAGATAGACAGAGAGAGAGACAGAGAGAGACGGAGAGAGAGAGACTGTCCGACGGGGAGAGAGAGACAGAGAGAGACGGAGAGAGAGTCGCTGCGGGAGAGAGACGGAGAAAGAGAGGGAGAGAGGCACAGAGAGAGGGAGAGGGGGGAGAGAGACTGAGAGGGAGAGAGGGAGAGGGAGAATTACCTGCAGACGACGACGGCGAGGGCGACGCGGGGGGACGGCGAGCGAGCGAGAGAGAGAGATCAGATCTGATCTCTCTCCCTCAGCGCTTTTAATCGGGGGTCATGGGCGCCGAGTTGACCGAGTCGCGTCCGAGTCGGACCCGATCCGGGTCGACTCGGGCCTCCGAGACATAGCGGAGGTGGCCGAGTCGGATACGACTCGGCCGAGTCGTATCCGACTCGGCCGATACTTCGAACAGTGCTGGGGGGCGGGGGTATGAGATATCAGAGACCTAAAAGACCATTGCATAGAAGTTAAAATTCATTTAATAATTACCTTCTTTGAATTACATCAGACATCATGAGTATTTTCTAAAGGTATTTGCAAAAGACACCCAACAGCTTCCTACAGAGGACTAACAGTTACCCCATCTTTTGGGGAGTTAGTTAACTCCCTTCTCTTAGCTCTGTCCTCAGTAACCCCTCCCTCCCAAACACACCAAAACTAAATGTTTTTTTAAGGGGTTGATTCCTATGAAAGGTTTTGCCAAGAAGGGTAGAACATATAATATAATATTCGCTTACGCAGGATTCATTATTATTATCTAACAACAATCAATAATATGGACGCCATTGTTATGCCTAAAATGTAACCAAAATATGAATAACAGTTGAAGTTATACTCACCTTACATTCGGATGTAATCTAATCGTTCTTGGGATCTCTCTTTGATATGACTTGTGATATTCTCTATCCTTAATTCATACCTGTCAACTTCTTCTTCATGGCCATGGATCACTCTATGATATGTTGATGTCAGCCCTCTATGCTGCGTTTAACTAGCAATTCGGCGGATGAAAATGTAGGAGAAGAAGATTTCTAGAGCCCTACTTTCTTCTCTAAAGAAGAACCTTACCATGTCTGTACAGAGATGAAATCTCTTAGATTTGCATTCTATTCTCTGTGCTCCCTCTCCATAAAGATATATTTAAAAAATTACCATATCTCTAGCTAACTAGGAAACCAAGTGTGGGTTGATCTTATCCACTCGCTTGATCCCGTTAGAGTCTTACGCCAACTTAAATTCTTTCTCCATTTCCTCTACTTAAGGAAACTCTTTAGGGAGAAAGGGTCAGCCTATTCTAGGCCAGTTGGGGTTTGTGTTGGGTCATATCTGAGTCAGGACAGATCCTACACCCCATAACTCAATATATTGATTGAAGAGAATTAGGGGTGATCAGTTGTCGCTAGCAGGAAGCTGACAAGAACATGAAATTGGAAAAGATTTCCTCCTAAAGAAAAAAAAAGATTCTATAAACAGAGAAGAGCGGTGGATGAAATAACATATCAAAGGAAATTAAAGGAAAAGAAAACATGGATGACGGGAGGAAAGGTACGATTAGAACTAGCTATTTGATAACTCAGGCTAAAGGAGGGGTGCGTGCACATGTGTGTTGATGATTGTGGGAATGTATATGTGTGTTGATGGTGTGGGGTAACAGTTGAGAAACTGGGTTTGTTGATAAATTATTGGAAAGTTTCCAAAAAAGATTGCTACTTGACTGCATTGAAATTGCGCAACAATATATCTGGGTTTCATGGAATAGTTGAATATCTTCAGTTGGTCGTTACAAGTTTTGATTATCAGAATGATACACCAATGGGGAAGGGAGTGTATACTTTGGAAGTGGGAGACTGTTGTCAGTAGCGTTGGGAGCAAAGGGATCTGACAACTCAGGCTAGGAAACCCGGGGGGGGGGGGTGTTGTTGTGCATCTATGTGGATGATCGTGGGGGTGTGTATGTGTGCGGATAGGCGTGAAGGTGTGCAACAATTGAGAAACTGAGTTGGGGTAAATGATTAGAAAAGTTTCGGGGGGTGTGCGTCTGTGTGGATGATCGTGTCTGTCTGTGTGTGTGTGTGTGTGCGTGTGTGTGTGTGTGTGGATGGGCGTGAGTTGGTACGCGACCGCATTGAAATTACACAATGATTTATTAGGTTTCATCGAATAGTTGGATATCATCGATGCTTATTACAAGTTTTGTTTATCAAAATCTAACGGCTGATATGCCAATGGGGAAGGGGGTGTCTATTGCGGAAGTCGGAGATTGTGGTCAGTAGAGGTTGGATTTGTAAAGACTTGTCCCACTTGTGCATGCTTTGGATATCTGGTTAAGCTTTACATCAGTGTTTCATAGAGTAACAACAATCCACATGCTGCTTTTAGAAAAGTTTAAACTCAAGAATTTTAGCTAGAGCGCGACTAGTCATATTATATCTGTTTACCAGGTTATTTTCTTTCGGTGTAAATCCAAATTTCTTTGCTTGAAGGCATGTCTTGTGGACTAAATTAAACCATTTTTGTGAAAACATATCAGACTGGGAACGTACTGTGCCCACATCCATTTCTGTGCCTTCAATGCTGCATTTCAAAGTCATTAATCCAGAATTGATGGTTTATCTCAATTAGATGTATAGTTCTTGCTTTCAGACCTAGGACGTTGCCTTAGCTAATAGTCGTTTCTTACATTATATTATTGATTCGAAACTAAGATGTTCTAGAGGTTTCTCGTAGGGGTTCACAACCACCTTTTAATGTCTGGCCTTTACCTCTGGCAAATTATTATGCCCACAATAGAATGTTGTGATTCTTTTTTTAAATTTCTACCAACCTATCACTGAACTGTTCCATATTATTACTTCAAGATATCTTTCTGTGGCATGTGAATATGTCAGTATGTATCTATTTCTATACAGTTTTTGCTTGTCTGCAGTAACAAAGAGCACAGGTTTATATTTCTGACAATAACTTTATGCTTTGATAAATATATCTAAATGCAGATGTTCCTGGTGGTCCTGAATTGGTTGGTTATTATCCTCGCGATGAAGAGAGAGTCATGCACCGTGGAGGGACGGACAGTGAAGCAGTTGGTGCATCCTATGATCGATATCTGCGAAATGGGGTATGGTGGTAGATGTTTGTTTGTCTGATTCTAATAGTGAGCATATTGCCTATAGAGATTTATGAATGCTAAACTCTTCAGCCACTATCTTCCTACGGAGCTGGCGAATCTGCTAGGTCTGGGCTTGTAGAAATGCCTCGCCATCCTGTTGATGATGGGCGAACAATGGGGATTGGGGGCATAGATGTGCGGACAGTTGAATTCGGAGGGGGCAGACGGGAAAAACCTCTTCCTCCTGATGCATCAAGCACACTGTTTGTGGAGGGCCTCCCTGCGAACTGTACACGCAGGGAAGTGTCTCGTATCCTTTCATTTATGACCTAATTATCTCGTTATGTATTTTATCTTTATTTCTGTTTCCTTCACTACTATTTCCAGATGTTTTTCGTCCTTTTCCAGGTTTCCGAGAGGTTAGACTTGTGATCAAAGAATCTAGACATGTAAGTTCTTTTCATTTCTGTACTCTTTTATCTAGTTTTTTTTTTCCAGTCTTGTTCTAGGTTAGCTACTTGTTGTTTCTCTGCAGGCTGGAGGTGATCCATGGGTTCTTTGCTTTGTTGATTTCTCCACCCCAAGTCAAGCTACAGTTGCTTTGGATTGTTTGGAAGGTGAGATTGACACGCTCAATATTCTATTTTTAGTTTATGAATTTGTTAATATATTTTTTTGACTTGTTTTACTTCTTGTTGGAGCTATTTTTTATGTCTTGGGAGCTTTGTTATGGCCAATTGTGCACCTATTTGGTCCTTGCACATATACTTCGAATTACGTGCCCAGCTGGCTAACATGTTAGTAACTTCCTATTAGAGTAGATATGAGATTCTTTATTATAGTAGAAATAGGATTTTTTCTTCTTTATTTTGCATTCTCCTACTCCAAGTAGGACATTATGTCTTCTCCTAGTCCTACTAGGACATGTATTTCTTCTCTATAAATAAACGACATCCTAATTGAGGGTACATGGTTTTCTCTTCATCTTCTTCACCTCAACATGGTATCAGAGCCCTAGGCTTTATATCAAATAAATTTTAGTTCTTTTCTTACTCTATCATATTAATTTTTTTCTTTTTTCTTTTTCTTCTTCTTCTGTTCTCTTGTATCTCATCTCCTTCAACCGACCCCAGAAACCCATGAAACCCATCAACACATCCCCTCTAAAACTCGACAACACCAACACTTCTTTATCTCTTCTTCTCCTCCCAAAAAATCTGCTCTTTACCACATTAGGCCGACCACCACCCAACTTTGCTCCGACCTACAACCTGCATGATCTCCCCTTGTTTCCTGAAACCTGAAATCAGAATCTGTGATTCAAAAATCCTAACCTGAACCTAATCTCACTCAAATTCACACCCAAATCCAATTAGATTCAGATTTGAAATCTAGAGCTGAACCCTATTTCGAACTCAAATTCACACCCAAACCCAATCCTAATTTAGATTCTGATTTGAAACCCAAACCCAAATCCAAACCCGATTGAGACCCAGATTAAAACCTAAATCCGACCCAGATCTAGATTTCTTACAACGTGGAACACGTTTGATTAGGATTTAACGGAAAAATTAGAGAGAGCACTAAATCTTCTTCTCCAGTAAAATTTTAAATTTTACTGTAATAAATATCTCATTCTCGTTCTTCTTGTTCTCATGGTTAATATCAAAGAAATCGAAGACCTCGTCAATATTTAAATTATCACTATGAAGTTGCATGGTAAAAACATTTTGTTATGGGAGAAATCTTTGAGTCTTCCTTTATGCAAGAGGCAAATTAAAGATAGTTATTTCTGCAAAACATGCCTCTACAGAAAGGACATTTGAAGAATGGGAACGAGACAACTGTTTGATGGTGACTTGGCTTTGGAACATGATGGCTTGGCTTTGGAACATGATGGAATCCATAGTGATTGCCAATTTTATGTTCTTAGATACTGCAAAAGAAATTTGGGTAGCTGTTCGTGATACTTATTCATGAAGAAGAATATCTCGAGTTATTAAAGTGTTTGAGGACCTGTTTAGTTTATGACAAGGTGTCAAGAGTTCAGAAAACTACTACAACCACTTTAAGAGTATGATCAAACCAGTATCATCCGGTTATTAATGATATTGAATCTTAAAAAGCAGCATGAAGAATTATATGTTTGTAAGTTTCTTTCATGACTTAGTTCTCAACTCAAAGCACTTCAAGGACATATACTAGCAGGTGAAGGGAGGATTCTCTCTCTGCAGAATACTTTCTCATGACTATATCAGCTTCAGAATTTTCTACAACTTCTGACCCCTCTCCAGTTGAAGGCTCTGGCTTAGGTTTTCTCAACTGGACGAGGTTACACTTTTCGAGGCCGTGGTGGTATGTCTTTTTGTGGTTGTGGTTTATCCACTAGAGGTCGAGTTTTTAATCGTGGTCAGGATAATTTTCGAAAGTGTACTTGTTGTAATCAAATCATCACACTATTGATCGATATTGGGAGTTGTATGGCAAACCTTCTTGGCCTCCTTGAGTTGCTTATTTGTCTGGTACTGCTGGATCATCTGCTGCGCATGACTAACACTTTTGGTACTTTTGCTCACGAATATGTGATTCTATCAAAATTTGAGTATGATTCTCTGCTTCAAAAGATGCATTCATTCTCTACTTTAGATATTACTACCTTGGCACATCCAGATTTGTTCAACGAGTTCATCTTCATCTTGAATTATTAATTCTGGAGTGTCAACTCACAAAACTGGTAAATCTACATTCTTTTTCACTTTTCACACATCTTTTGTCTCTTTTATAGTTTTTGCCGATGGTAGTTTCAAACGTAATAGTGGCACTGACAATCTCACTTCTCTCGCATCACTGATATTAATTATATTCTATATGTTTCTTTTAATCTTGTATTTATGAGTCGTTTGATTAAAGCTCTTCAGTATTTTATAACTTTTCCTTCATGTACTTTTCAAAACTTTCAAACAAAAAGTGATTGGGGGGGTATGAGTAAGATGGTATATATTATTTTCAATGCGGTGTTCACTACTCTGGCATGTGATGAGTCTGCGATACCGTGGCACTTACGTTTAGGTCATGCATCTTTAAAATTCTGTTCAGATTGTTTCTAAATTACAATGTAAGTCATGTCAGTTTGATGAATATCATAGAAGTTCTTTTTCATCTAGGGTAGTTAACCGATGTAGTTCTCCATATGAAGTTGTTCATATTGATATTTGGAAGTCATACTTGAGTTAAAAGTGTCTGATTTTTCTTATTTTGTAATGTTTATTGATAACTATTCTTGTATGACTTGGTTATTTTTAATGAAAGACCACTCTGAAACTCTCTATTTTTCAAAGCTTTCATAAAGAGATTAGTACCCAATTTAATTGTTCGCTTAAGGTTTTACGATCTGATAATGCTTTGGAATATGTGCAATATGTTCTTCAAGATTATTGTATTTTTCATAATATAATTCATCAAAATTTGTGTTCATACACCTCAACAGAATGCTATTGCTGAAAGAAAAAATCGTTATTTCCTTGACATTGCTCGAACACTAATGATTCATATGTATGTTCCCAAGTGTTTTTAGGCTTACACAATTCTTTCTGCTTGTCACTTAATTAATAAGGTTTCTTCTTCTGTTTTAGATGAGAAAACCCCATTCTCAATTCTTTATTCTGGAAAACAACTGTTTGATTTACATCTAAAGGTTTTGGGTGTATATATTTTGTTCAAATTCTCAAAAAAAAGACATGATAAATTAGATCCTCGAGCAGTTCAGTGTGTTTCTAGGATATTACCGGACACAAAGGACATCAATGTTGGAATCTCGCATGCAGGAAGTATGTCATTTGTGCGGATCTCATTCTGTGAAAACACCTTTTACTTTTTAACCTCTCTAGGTTCCACTACAGCTTCTTCGACCATTCCTGTTACTCTTCATGTACCACTAGAAGACTCGCCTCCACTCCAAGTTTATCAACGACGCAAGAAGGTTATCAGTTACCTCCTCATCAGTCAATTGCTTTCATGAAGTGTCTGAGCTTCCCCTAGCTTTTCGAAAAAGTACTCGTTCTTGTACTTAGCACCCTATAGTTTAAGTGCTATCTTTCTCTCATTTATTTCTTTCATACTTTAGTTTTGCAATCACATTATCTTTTATGTCTCAAAATCTTATCGTGGTGCTATGTTGGATCCTGAATGGAAAAATATTATGGATGAAGAGATTTCTATTTTGCATGCTAATGAAATATGGGAATTAACTTCTTTATCACCGAGAAAACAAATTGTTGGTTGTCGATGGATATACATTATTAAATTTCTCCCCAATGGACAGATTGAGCGCTTGAAAGCATGGTTGGTTCCAAAGGTTATACACAGACTTATGATGTTGATTATTTCGAGATTCTTTCCAGTAGCTCGTTTGCATTCTCTTCACATTCTTTTACCGGTTGCGGTGGTGAAGTAATGGCTTTTGTTTGAGTTAGTTATTAAAAGTACATACTTGCTTGAAAACTTTGAGAGGTGTATGTTTCAGCCTCTCGGTTATGAGGTTCACAGGGAGACGAACAAGGTCTACAAACTTAAAAAAACAATCTATAGTTTGAATCGATCTCCACGAGCATGGTTTGACAAATTCAGTACTGTTGTTGCACACTATGGATTGAGTCAAAGCTCCTCTGATCGCTTTATATTTGTAAGACATTCTTTTGTCGGTACTATTATTTTTGCAATTTATGTTGATAATATTGTTGTTAATGGAGATGATCATCAAGGTGTTATTCAGTTAAAGCTTATTTGAGTTCTCATTTTCATATGAAAAACCTTGCTCTCTTGAGGTATTTTTTTTAAGGATCGAGATTGCTCGCACTCCGAAAGGGCTTTCTTTGTCTCAAAGAACATACCTTACTGATTTGTTGGAAGTAATTGGTACATTAGGATTTAAACCTATTGATACTCTTATGGATTCTAATCTTCGTTTGATCAAAACTTAGGAGAATCGCTTGCTGATCCCGGAGAGTAAAAATGATTGATTGGTAAACTAATTTACTTTACTGTCACTCGACATGATATTACATTTGTTGTAGGTGTGTTAAGTCGATATATGCAAAGTCCGCATCAGCTTCATTAGACCACTGCTTGTGTATCTTGCGGTGTCTTAAAAGGGCTCCAGGTAAAAAGTTGTATTATCATTTTTCATCTTATAAAAATATCGTAGGATATTCTCATGCTGATTGGGCTGGTGACTCTATTGATTGTCGTTCTACTACTGGTTATTACACTTTTATTGGAGGCAATTTGGTGACATGACGATGTAAAAAAAACAAAATGTTGCTTCATTCAGTGTTGATGTTGAGTATAGAGCCACGGCTCATACAACTTGTGAATTGATGCGGATTCAATCTCTTTTTTCCGAAAAAGGCATCATTTACAACAAGCCAGTGGTGATGCATTATGACAATCACGCGACTATGTTTATTGTCAATGATCCTGTTTTTCATGAACGAACGAAGCATATTGAAATCGACTGTCACTTTATCATAGACATGATGCCACATCGAATAGTCACTTCGTTCATCACATCGAGTTGTCAACTCGGAGACATCTTCATTAAAACCTTATCTATAAAGAGTTCAATTTTGTGTAGCAAGCTGGGCATGACTGAGATCTATGCTTTAGCTTGATGGGGAGCACTGTTCTAAAAATCGGATTAATCGACCGATTAATCGGCCGATTAATCCTATTCGGTGACAGCTCGCTTAATATTACATTAATCGCTTTGATTATGCGCTCGGGCGATTAATCGGGTCCAAAACGATTAATCCCCGATTAATCCTCGATTAATGCCCGATTAATCCGATTAATCTCCGATTAATCATTTAGGTATTTCATATGTTTTTTATTTGAAAAACTTCACTTTGTGTGTGTTGGATCTCGCTAAGTAGTTTATGTTGCAATGTTGATGATTTGATAATGATCTTTTATTAAATAGTAGATGAATTGTTATTTATTAAATAGTAGATAGATTATGATATTTTATTATTGTATATTTTGTATAAAGTGATACTTATGTTTTATTATTTTTGATTATTTTTCAAATTAGCTTATTTAGCAATCTTTCTCCATCATTCTTTAAAGTTCATTATTTTGATTGATAAATTGACTAATTTTTTTATTTATCTTATTTTGCAAGTAAGTTTTTTGATTTATATTTATGTTGCAAAATTTGAAATTTTGGATTACCAATGTGAAGAGATAAGTTCTTTTACTTCTTCTTTTTTACTATTTATTCATATAGTCTTGTTCATCATATCACGGTTTATAACTTCACATCTAGATATTGTCTTGTATAATATTTAGGTATTCTTAACAATTAACTTTATATATTCATGTAGTTGTGTATAAATATAATTAAATATATTAAAATTTTAAAAAACGAATAATCCCCGATTAATCTCCATTAATCCGATTAATCATTATTCAGTGTTGGACCGCACGAATAATGAAACCAATTTTTAGAACACTGATGGGGAGTATAAGTGTAGAAATAAGATTCTTTGTTATAGTAGAATTTTTTTCTTTATTTTTTTCTTTATTTTGGATTCTCTTACTCCAAGTAGGATATTGTGTACTCTCTCTGTCTTATTAGGATATGTATTTCTTTTCTCTACAAATAAACGACTGCACACTAATTGAGGGTACATAGTATTCTCTTCATCTTCTTCACCTCAACACTTACAATGTTTTAGTTTTGGTGCATATTTTCTGGATTTCTGTTAGAAATTGATTGTTAGTATAAGTGGTTATTTTGTCTAATCAGGTATATAAATTTTTTTAAGTATAAGGTATCAAATTTTGTATGATCCGGTGAAAATGAAAAATCTTTAGTGGCCATGTCATAGAACCGCTAAACATTACTAAAAACACAGACTCGTTGTGGAAGGGAAAGAGTTTTTCTAAAAAGTTCCCGAGCCTCTTGCCCAGGCGGCGCGGTCATCTTGTTGCCTTGCCTAGGGCATGCGTGGCCAGGGGAGGTGGCTTCTGCCTTGATCTAATAAGTAATGAAAAAAAGATGAAAGGAAGGAAGACAAAAAAAAAAAAAAAATTGAAATGAAATGCCCATGATCATTGATGAACTCATTCAGCCAGAGTTCACCATGTAATATTCTGCCAATATCCCCTCCTGTTGACATGACTACTCACAGGCATGATTCTGTACTCCTGTTTAAGTTGCTCTCTTTGTGTTTTTTTTTTAAAACTCATTGAACTGAAAATGAGATGACCTACTCGTAGGGAAATTCAAAAAAACATTTTTTTCTTTGTAATTGTCAAAGTAGCAACAGAGATTTGGAAGAGAGAGATGGTTTGAGACCTCTCAATTATATTTTAGATACAAGAAAGTCTAAATCACTCCTATTCCTATTCTACTCCTAATACAACTCATGTACCAATACAACTCCACTCATTATACAATTCATATTCCCTAACACTCCCCTTCAAGCTGGAGTGTATATATCATACATACTCAATTTGTCACAAATAAAGTCTACTCTTGTTTACCAAATCGTTGGTAAGAAGATGTGCTAACTGGTGTCCTGATGATAAATGCTTCGCCACAACAGTCTTATCCTTAAGCTTCTTACAGACTATATGACAATCTCAATGTGTTTTGTTCTCTCATGGAACACGCCTTTTTTAGCAATATGTATTGCTGCTTTGTTGTCACCTTGTAGTCTCGTGAGACACTCTGGGAGGAAACTAATATTTGTCAATAAATCTTTGATTCATATGAACTCTAATGTCACATTTGCTATTGCTCTGTACTCCGATTCTGCACTGGACCGAGCGACCACACTCTGCTTCTTGTTTTTTCATGACACTAGATTTTCTCCAAGAAAGACATAATATCATGTGGTCGATCTCCTATCAAAAGGCACCCTGTCTAGTTCGCATATGAGAAACCTGCTATTCGAGTGTGTCCATGATTTAAATAGAGAAGTCCTCTCCCTGAAGCTTTCTTCTGATGCCTCAAAATTTTCATTACCGTTTGCAAGTAGTCTTCGGTGCTGACAAAAATTGACTCACCATGCTGACTGTGAATGCGATATTCGGTATGATCACCGTCAGGTAGTTTAGTTTTTCCATCAATCTCATGTACCACCCAACATCCTCAAGAAGCTCCCTTTGATCTGGTAGTAGCTTGTGTTCACATCCATCAGAGAATCAATACTCCTACATCCTACCATCTCAGCCTCTAAAAATAAGTCAAGCACATCTTTTTTTTGTGACAGAAGAATGCCTTTATTGGACCTGGCCACCTCAATGCCTAAGTACTTCAAAGATTCAAAATTCTTGGTGAAACTGCTTCTGCAAGTACTTTTTTAGGCTATCAATCCCCTTCGTATCATCTCCCATGGTCATAATATCATCTACATATACAACTACCACGTTCCTCTTCCCATGCTGTATCTGCCAAAATACAGAGTGGTCTTTTTCTGACTGACAGTCCAAATTCCTGGATCACTGATGCAAAGCGCCCAAACTAGACTCTCAGAGAATGTTTCAGACCGTAGAGTGATTTTTTCAACATGCAAACTTTTGCACTCTCCCCCTAGCAACAAAACCCATTGGTTGTTTCATATAAACCTCCTCATCAAGAATACTATTGAGAAAAGCATTCTTAATGTCCAAATGATGAAGTGGCCAATGGTATATCGCTACTAACGACATCAGGATCATCACGGATGTCATTTTCGCCATCGGTGAGAAGGTATCCACATAATTTAGTCTATACACATGTGAGTATCTTTTGATTATCAATCTCGCCTTTAAGCGAGCCAGAGATGTATCTAGGTTTAACTTGACAATGTAAACCCATTTGCACCCGACGACTTTCTTCTATGGTAGAAGTGTGACCAACTCCCAAGTATCTCTATGCTCTAAGATAGTCATCTCCCGCATCGCTGAGTCCAATCTGGAACAAACAGTGCTTCTGATGCATTCTTGGGAATTGAGTGTGAGTTCAAAGAAGAAGTGAATGAACAAAAAGAAGCTGATAAATGAGAACAAGAAACAAAATTGCTGAGTACAAGTACGTTTTCTTTTTCGAAGTGCAATGAGAAGACTATAAAACGTAGAAATACCAGGTACTTGAGCATTAACATCCTTGACTCTTGTGCAGGACTTGGTACTGGGGTTGGCAGAAGATGAGTGGTTCGTCGTGTGTAGGTCAGAATCAGATTCTGAAACTGAGGTGGATTTTTACAAGTTACATTTTCAGATGTTGATTCACCACTATTGATTAATGTCTCCTAATAGAATAGATAATCATAGTCATCATCTGATGCCACAGGAGAAGAAGACTGGAAATCCCTGATTTAGAGTCAAAGAAGGTTACATCGGCCGATGGGATATATCTACCTATAGATGGACAAAAATATTTATAATCTTTCTGAGTTCTAAAGTAACTAAGAAAAATCCTTCTAAGAGACTTGTAATTAAGTTGTCTTATGAGATTTATAACTATGGATAAAACATATCCAAAATTTTTTTGAGGTAGAGGGAACAAATCCATATCTGGGTGTAGAATGAAATATGGGATTTTATTTTGCAATACAGAGGATGACATTCGATTTATCAAGTAGCAAGCAGTCAAAATGGTCTCACTCCAAAATTCTTTTGATGTCTATGAAATAGAAGAGTCCTAGCAGTATCAAGAAGGTGTCTATTCTTATGTTCACCTTTCCCATTCTGCTGAGGGGTATAAACACATGATGATTGATGAAAGATTTCATTTTGTTAAAGATTTACTAAAGTGGTTATCCAAATATTTTTTAGCATTATCAGATCTCAAAAATTTAATATTAGATTTGAGTTGATTTTTCATTTATGAATAAAAAATTTTGAACATGGAAAACACTTCAGAATGAGATGTTAGCAGATATATTCATGTAACTCGAGAACAATCATTCACAAAGCTGACAAAATACTTAAAACTCAATTTTAAAGGTAATGGACATGGAACCCATATATCGGAATGAACTAAATCAAATGGCTTGTCAGATCTCTTATTGACTTGACTAGGGTAAGACACACGATTCTGCTTCCCTAAGTGACAAGACACACTCTAAGGCTACTTGATAGGATGCCAACTCTAGTTCATGCCATCCATTTCGCTCACGTCCTGTGCCAAACGTCTTCCTCGTTCCAAGCTCCTGAAATACACAATGTGTCGGAAAAAATGTAACTGTACAATTCAGAACTTCGATAATCTTATTGATAATAGGTTGAAAGGGAAATGAGAAAAGTAGAAGATAGATGATAAAGAAATAGTAGGGGTGGTAGTGACAGTGCCAATATCTTGAATAAGTTTGTGAGAGCCGAGTATAGTTTTAGAGTACAAGACATGAGTGAAAGAGGACATAATACCGCGATTCTCAGTCATGTGATCAATTGCCCCAGAATCTATAATCCAAATATGAGAAGTAGACGATGTAAGACAAGATATATGATTACATGTTTGAGCGAGAGTGGCAGAGAAAGAGGAAGACCGACTTTGTGCATTCTGTTGCTGTTGGAATAGCTGAAACTATTCAAACTGATGTTGCAGCTGTTCGTCATCTGAAATAGTGGTAGAAACATGTATACACTATTGCAAAGAGCCAGATCATACAAAATATCAATGCCCCTTCTGAAAGAAAATCAACGCTCTCGTTGATTTTCTTTCAGAAGGGGCATTGATACTTTGTATGATCTGGCACTTTGCAATAGTAGCAATAAATCACAGAGCCATCTTGTCCTTCTCGAGGACCTCCTTTTTCCCCTCTGGTACCACTATGGCCACCAAGGCGTCCACCAGTATAGCCCCTTCGACTCTTCCATGTTAGCACGACCTACTCCACGTCCACCAGAAGTCTGCCTCTCTTGTGCTGCTGTACTCGTGTCAGATTAAATATCAGGAACGACATTCTTCAAGAAGTGATGTCTCCGGTAGAGACCTCACAACAGAGCTTCTCATAATCTGAGGCCTGACCAAAGAATAAACAGGGTCGAGGGTACCCAAGTAAGTACCATCAAAATATTCCACTGGTTCTGCATTTGCTTCACATCAGACATGATCAAAAATATGCACCGAATCTCCTCTGCTAGGCGATTATACTTGCCATGATGATCGTTCATGGGTCGACCATTCTGTTTCTTTCAAACAGCTCTTGTATGACATCATAAGCTTTGTTGTTGATATTGCTTCCTCTGTAGAGATCTCGCAGAAAATCCCATTACTCAACATTCATGCGATGAAAAATCAAGTCTTGAATCTTCGACTCCATTGTGGTCAATATCTGATATAGTAGGACGTTGTAATCCAGTGTCCAAGCACGTCACTGGAGTAGGAGGGTCAGCCAACAAATGACTCATCTTCTCCTGACCAACCACATAAATCTCAATTACTCGCTTTCCATTGCAAATAATTATTCCCATCAAGTTTTTGATTTGTAATCCTACTGGAAACTATCTCTGAAATTCTCGTCTGCGCCGTCGTCCCACTAGACTCACCCATCTTTGTCTCAGTAGAGTTGGCCATCATAAAACAGATGAATTTGAAAAAAAATCCTCCTAAAAAAACACACAATTCCTAATATACTTCAAAAAAAATGCTAATACTGACTTTGTTTCATCTGTAGCTCACTCTACAACTCAATATTGCTGTTCTACATTTCCCAGTTTTGCAGCTGCACAGTGCCTGCTCGGTTGCAGCTCAGTTCTGCACAGTGCCGGCTCGGGTCGGAGCCGTCGGCTTGCCGGCTTGGGGTCGGCTCCGTGGCTCGAGTTGGCTTGTGGTCAGCTCCGTGTTCTTGGTCGGCTCACTTCAACGCGACGACATGATTTTGAGGTGACTGCAGAGGACATGTGGTACACAAGACGACGACAGAGATGAAGGTTGCGACTGCAGATGAAGGTGGTGATGAGATGAAGACGAAGACGGCTCCGCGACGATGAGGAAGACGAGATCGCTGACGAGATCTCTAAACGAGATCGAGAAGGTCGAGGAGATGAAGGTGACGATAAGATGAAGACGAAGACGGCTCCGTGATCGCCGACGAGATCTCTGGATAAGATCAGCGTTGAGGCAGCGGCGACCTCGGCTGGACGAAGGCGACGACGAAGATGGGTTAGGGTTTGTGGGGGGCATCGGGTGAAGACGATGAACAATATTTTTTTTTTTTTTTGGAAGAGAGAAATTGGGAATAGGGTTTATTTGAGGGTCTCTGATACCATGTCAAATAGTATCAGAGATTTAGAAACGAGATGGTTTGGGATCCCTCATCTCAATTATATTTATAGATACAAGAAAGTCTAAATCTGCTCCTATTTTTATTTTACTCCTAATACAACTCATATACCAATCCAACTTCACTCGTTATACAATTCATGTTCCCTAACTATAATACAATATCTTTTAACCCTTATATAACCAGTATTTAAGGACCACTAAAAATGCATTGAAGTTGGTATTTGTTTCATTTCATGGTTATTTTCTGGGAGCTCCAAGGAACACCAGCAGGCCCTAAGTGTTTATCAGTAGTTTTTATCCTCTTGTTCTTCTTTTTCTCCCCCTCTTTTGCTTTTGTCTTCTCCTCTTTTTCTCTTCTTTGCTGCCTTTTCTGCTTTGTTTTTGTTTCCATCACAGAGAACATAGACCAAAGCAGAGTAGATACACCTTCCTGGCTGGTCTTCTCCCAGACCAAACTTGCTGACTGGCCTGCCGATACAGAACAGGTCTTAAGTTGATGGATAAGGATTTTTCATTTTTAATCCTTGTCATTGAACTGAAAATAAGATGACCTACTGATATGGGGAACTTCAAAATGCGTGTTTTTTTTGGAATATAGTATATTTTATGGATCACTAAAATGCACTGAAGCTAGGATTTGTTTTATTTCATGGTTATTTGGTGGGGACTGTGATAAGCTTTTAAGTGTTTAACTGTAGTTCTAGTCCTATTTTCTTTCTGCACCTTTCGCTTTATGTTCTCTTCTTTCTATTCCTCTCGTTCTTCTTCTTCTCTGATCTACAGCTTTTCTCCGCTTCATCTCCTCTCTTTTCGCTGCTTTTTCTGCTTTGTTTTTGTTACCATCACAGAGAACAGAGGCCAAAGCAGAGTAGAGATATCCTGACTGCTCGTCTCCCAGGCTGAACCTACCGAGTGGCCAGTACATAACTGAGTCTGCTGGCTGCATGCAGGAGTGAGGTAAGAGAGAACACAAGAAGAAGATGAGAAAGCTGTTTCTTTTCCCTGTTCCTCTTATCTCTTTTCCTTCTCATCCTCCTTTACAGGCGGACACTTGGCTGCTACGGTTAATATGTCTGGATATTTCTGTATTTAATCATTATAAGCCAATAATCAGGTGCTATGGAGACCCATAGATATAAGAAAAACCCATGATTGGTTTATCCTTCCTTTTCTTTGTGATTTCTCCCCTCCTTTTGTCTGCTCCTTTAGGGTAGACTCTTAGTATGGTTCTGCTGCTAACCTACTGAAGTCCTCATATCTCCATAATCATTATACCCAAACAGTTTGTTTGGATCCCCATAGATGTAAACCACAATGTGATCCAGATATCCAGTTGGCAACTGATGTTATCAAGGGATATTGAACTGGAACTCATTGTATGTTCACGCTAGACCGATGATATGCAGGTGAGAGTGCAGAGTCCACTTCTCCTGAACAGTCTCTACATACAATTGAAGGCACAATGGTCTTTATGGACTTGAGATACTTTAAGTATAGAGGGTGCAAATTACATATGTATGCTAGCAGTTGTATATAGAGGCTATGCAGGGAAGAGCGCAGAGTCCACTTTTCACCCACAATCTCTCCATACAATTGAAGGTACAGTAGCATCTCCCAATGTAAGCTATTTAAGTAAAAAAATAGTGCAGATTTTATTTGTATAATATCCGTTTATATCTTTTTTGCTGTGTAACACTATTAAGTTAAAAAGATACAAATAATAAGGTGATGGTATCAATATATAGTTCATCTACCATATTTGATGCAATGTTTTATTATGGATGCTGGCCAATTTGCTTTTGCTTTAATCCATTTTAGGATGTTTGCTTGATTTGGTTCTTATGTTCAAATGTCCTTGACTAGCACCAGTACTATGTCCAATGCTGCCCCCTTACAAGAATTCAATCATAGTTATCGTCCCCCATCTGGAAATATTTATTTGTACTGGTATCTTATTGACATAAAGAAATTGTGATGAATCCGCTTGTGTGCTATGTGTCACGAGACACTTCTATTCTGAAGCCATCATGTGGGAGTAAACACGTGCTGGAGTATCAGACTTGATACTTACTGATTTTTTTGTATATTTTTTAGAACTTCCCAGGTGTGATGTGTTGTATTTATCTTTGTGCAACATAGCTAGCATGTTGATGCTAACACATTCTTAAAAACTCTAAATATCTCTCTGTTTTGGGAAGTTAGATTAATTAACCTGGTCTTGTTGGATGAGGGTTGGGGTTTTTGGTATTAGATGGCTTCTTTTTGAATTTCTTCCATGTACCCTTATTAAGGTTTAAGGTTCTTCCATGTTCCACAGAAACTCAACCCCTAATACAGTGGTGGTGATTCAATTTTTTGCAGGTTATGAATTTGATGAGCATGACCGGGATTCACCAACTTTGAGGCTGCAATTCTCTCGCTTCCCTGGTCCAAGGTCTGGTGGTGGGCCACGCGGTAGGCGTTGAATCGTGGGCCCTTTCTTCTAAGAGGTGGTGGATGTGAATGTCAGCGGTCTAGGCTATACTCCCACCTGTGGTTTTCAGTTGTCTATGCCTATTCGCTCACCTTAAATACATCATGTCATCATTGAGCTGCATTATCACCTGTAGACACTGTTGCCTGGATCCTTTTTAATCAGGAAGCACTCTGGAGCATGGTACCTTCTGTAGTTTCCATGTTAAAGAGTAAAGGGAAATACGATCAATGGTGCTACTTTATGTTTTGTATTGCTTTCACCACAAAAATTTGGTACCTCATGCTATTTCGTGCTTATGTAAGATCTGGCAACAAGGAATTATTTGCTGGACATCATGTATATCATGTTCGATTTGCTTCAAGCTATTAGTTCCATAGGCAGCAAAGAATTGTTACTGATCTAATATCATCCACGCTTGTGCTGATTATTTACTTTGAAATCTTGGCTGCTTCACATCTCATCTGTTTATGTGTTCCTTCTGCGTTCTTTTCCCATATGTTACTACCTTCTGAATGCAAGAACTCTGTGGCCGCGGTACACTGAGAGTTTATTTGTCTTGTTTGATGTGTTGATGATACAAGTGCCTATATCTGCTTTAATTTGTTTAAATGTTTATGCTGGTGTCTTCTCTTGCTCGACATGTTAATATTTTGTTTCTTGTTAGCCTTGTTGCTTGTTTAACATCCACTGCTTTTGTTCCTCATAAAGCACCATAGTGAGAGCTGCTTCTTAAGAGTGAGTTTAGAGAGAACATTCCAATTACTTGATTGATTGAAGAGATTCTAATAATAGCTTGGTGCCAGAGCTCTATGGGCTACTGATGCACCAACATTCAGGCATTAAGCTTGATATCTGATTTCTTGCATTCCTTGCCTTGATCACTGGTTTACAAAAAAAAAAAAAAAAACTTAGAATTCTTATTCTTAGATGCATCCGTGATTTTCTTCAACAGCTAAACAGCTCTTATCTGTTGCAGTGATCAAACCAAAGCAAATTATGCTTCTTGGCATACATAGTTTATAACATGGGAACCCCCAGTATGCCAATTCCTCATCCCATCACATCGGTTGCTACAGAAATGGCTGAGGGAGATGAGATTCTGGGGTTAAAAAATGAACCTAAAACCAAGTCCAACCCGAAACAACTCAGCTCATGATTTTTTTCTTGGACAAATTTGGAGTTAGATTGACTTGCCTTATGGACACTTCAATTAGAAGCTGGGATTTCAAATCCCAGTCTAAGTTTGAGTCCTAGCAACCAAATCAATCACAAATCACATTTGTGTCATCTAAGAAGAATCAGGGAAAGATGCCGTAAGCCATTTTAAATTTGATAAAAACTACTGAACGTTTTCCTCAGTTTAATAAAACAACAAGAGGTTCTTTTTATTTATTTCAGTAAAATACCAGGGTTTTAAGAAAAACTGATGGTACAGAAACCTTTTTTCCTGCAACCTTCCCTTTTTATCTATTTTTCTCGAACGAAGCAATAATGAACTCCTGTTTTTCATGTGCTGCTCCTGTTTCTTTTCCTTCTGGCACCTGTGTGTGCATAATACATTTCTATTTCAGAAGGATGTTTTATTTTTTTTACTTATTAATGTCGTGCGAAGTGGAGTTCTCTCTCTTATTTAATGGTTTCCTAAAACTCTAGAACTCTCTGACTATAAATTAAGGGGTATAGCCCTCATGAATTGTATCTCTATAAAAACTTGTAATTGATTACTGAATCAATAAGATCTCTCTCTCTCTCTCTCTCTTGCCCCGAGGACGTAGGCAAATTGTCGAGCCTCGTTAAATATTGTGTTTGATTTTTCTCTTATTTAATTGTTCCTGTTTTTGGGTACTTCTCTGGTGCATCTCTCCCTGTTAGTTGGAGTTTTTCATTGGTTGTTGCCCCGGCGCGCATGGTATCAGAGCATCCCAGATTCATCGTGGGATCGTGTGTCAATTCCAAGAGCATTGGTGGCTGTTTGACGGAGATCGTGTGCCGATCTCGGAGCAGCGTTAGGACTGTTTGTGGGATCGTGTGTCGATCTCAGAACAGCGTTTGGATTGCTCAAGGAATCAAATTTGGTGGAGTAGATCATTTTAGAAACTCTCATAGGGTTTCACTTTGAGGTGAAAATTCTATCTTTATTTAATTTTTGATCTAAGTCTGTATTTCACATTATTTTGAGAAATCTATTGAGAAGATGGTTGAAGATAGTATATTTACGGTGAAAATCATGAATCCACATACATTGAAGATTGATGTGGTGAAGTTTGATGACAAGAACAACTTTGGGTTGTGGAGATGTGAGGTGATGGATATATTGACGGCATCAAACCTCGAAGACACTCTACGGTTGGAGAAAAAGTCAGAGGCTACTTCTGAACAGGATTGAGATAAGATGAATCAAATGATGTGTGTTCTGATAAGATTTTATTTGACACAAGACATCAAGTATCATGTATTATATAAAATATCTGTAAGGTAGTTGTGGGAGATCCTGGAGAAGAAATATCTGACAAAAAGTATTGAGTCGCGTTTGCAATTGAAGAGGAGGTTTTATCGTTTTCAGTTAAAGAAAGGACTCTCCATTGATGAACATATGAATAATTACACCAAGCTTCTTATAGACTTAGTTAATATAGATGTAAAGATCAAAGAAGAGGATAAGGCGGTGATTCTACTGAATTCTCTTCCTGATGAAGAGTATGAGACCTTCACCTTAACTTTGATCAATGGTAAACAAACACTTAACTAAAGTGATGTGTCGACTGCTTTTATAAATTATGAAGTAAGAAGACAGGACAAGCTGTCTTCTTTTGAGGGTACATCAACAGAGACATTGACGATAAGAGGCAGGAGTTCTAATCGGAAAGACAAAGGTCATCGTGAGAGATCAAAGTCCATTCCAGGTTTTAGAGATCTGAAGAAGAACCAGTACGCCTTCTGCAAAGAGGTAGGACACTAGAAGATTGATTGTCCAAAGGCCAAGAGTAAGAAGGAGTCAAAGACCGAGGCAAATCTCGCAAAGATGGTCAATACTTAAGACATTACTTCACAGGCAGGTGGATCAGACTCAGACTCATCAGTATTCTCTTTCTCCATTACTATTTCTATTGTTGGTTACTCAGAAGACTCTGAGTGGATATTAGATACTGAAGCTATCTATTATGTATGCCCAAATAGGGATTAATTTTTTAAACTTTGAGAAGCTAGATGGAAGTTCTGTTATCATGGGTGATGATCACCGATGTAATACAGTACAGTCGAGATTAAGATGTTTGATGGGATGGTGCGAAAATTAAAGGAAGTGAGATATGTACTTCAACTTAAAAAGCATCTTATCTCAGTTGATACTTTAAAAATATTAGGTCTTGAGGTATCTATAAGAGATGATATTCTCAAGATGACTAAAGGCTCAATGGTGGTGTTGAAGGGCGTCTGCCGAAATAACCTCTACTACTTGAAGGGTAGTATAGTTACAGGTCAAGTGGTGACTTTTACTGATTCAGATGATGATTCTACCAGGCTGTGGCATATGAGGCTCAGACATACAGAAGAAAAGTCTTTGCAAGCTCTTGCAAAGTAAAGTCTGTTGAAAAGTGTCAGAACCTACAAACTAGAGTTTTGTGAACATTGCATCACCGACAAGAAGACCAATGTGAAATTCGACATAGCGGCTCACTACACCAAGGGATTCTGGATTATATTCACACCGATGTTTAGAGACCTACCAAAACGGTATTTATTGGAGATAACCACTACTTTGTGACTTTTATAGATGATTATTCTAGGCGATGTTGGGTATACACCATGAAGCACAAAGAGAAAGTCCTAAAATTGTTTGTGGAGTGGAAGAAGAATATGAAGAAAAGTACGGGAAGAAAAATCAAGGTGCTTTGGTCAGATAATGGAGGTGAGTATAAGAGTAATCTTTTCATAAAGCTATGCGATGATGAGGGCATAGAAAGACATTTACAGTAAGGAAAACACTACAATAAAATGGGGTAGCTAAAAGGATAAATAGGACCTTGCTAGAGAATGTCCGATGTATGTTATCCAATACTGGATTATCAAAAAAATTTTTGGGCTGAGGCTTTGGCATATGCTTGCTATCTCGTTAACAGGTTGACTTCCCTGCGATAGGAGGTAAAACTCCTCTGAAAATTTGGTCAGGGAAAGCTGCTCAGAATTATGATTCACTAAGGGTATTAGGTGTCCAGCCTACTGCCATGTTAAGAAAGATAAGTTAGACCCAAGAGCGAAGAAAGGTGTGTTCGTAGGATTCAAGAAAGGAGTAAAAAGCTACAAGATTTAGGATTCTAAGGAAAGAAGTTTATCCTCAGCAGAGATGTCACGTTTAATAAGGCTTCAATATTGAAGTCCACAATCTCTCAGCGGGCGGAGATTGAAAAGACTAAAGGGATATCGTAACAGGTGGAGGGTGATGCTACTTCACCATCTTTAGAAAGTTCAGTATCATCAGAGATCATACCCACGTGACACATGATAGTGATCATGTTGCCGATCAGGATACTGATGATGATGAGGATCAAGGACAGGCTATGGGTAATGTCCATGAATCCATTACAGTTGGAAGAACCAGAGAAATTCATGTAAGCTTAGTTGGCTCACTACAGATATGATTGTGGTTTATGCTCTTTCAGTCGTTGAAGAGGCGATCCCGTCTATATAGAGGGAAGCTGAAATCAGTTCAGTGTCCAAGATATGGAAGGATGCCATGGTAGAAGAAATGAGTTCTCTATACAAGAACGACATTTGAGAACTTACAGAGTTGCCCAAGGAAAAGAAAGCAATTGCTGTAACTGGGTATATGTAAAGAAACAAGGATCTCTCAAAGAAGATATTATACGCTATAAAGCCAGATTGGTAGCTAAAGGCTACACACAACGAGAAAGTATTTACTACAATGAGGTATTCTCACCTGTTGTAAAGCACTTGTCGATTCAGATTTTGCTAGCACTGGTAGCACAATATGAGTTGGACCTTGACTAGCTCAATGCGAAGACCGCCTTTCTCCATGGTGATCTTAAAGAAGAGATCTACATATCTCGGCTGATGGGGTTCAAAACTGTAAGAACAGAGAATATGGTATACAAGCTGAAAATTATTGTATGAATTAAAGCAGTCTCCTAGGTAGTGGTACAAGCATTTTGACAGTATCATAAGAGGAAAAAGGTACACACTTAGCCATTATGACCTATGTGTGTATTACAATAAGCTACTCAGTGGAGAGTACATTTATCTACTGTTATATGTTGGCAACATGCTCATCGCTTCTAAGAGCAGATTCACAATAGATAAATTGAAGAAATACTTGTCTTCCGAGTTTGAGATGAAGGATCTTGATGAAGTGAGGATGGTGCTAGGTATGGAGATTGAGCGAGACCGAATGAGTGACAAGGTTAGCTTGATACAAAAGGGGTATTTACAGAAGGTACTTCAGAGGTTCAACATCAACGGTGTTACAAAATCTGTAAGTACACCATTGGCTCCTTATTTTAAGTTAAAAGCCACTTTGTCTCTTACTACTATTGAAAAACGTGAGTACAAGACTCATGTACCGTATGCTACCTCAGTTGGTAGTTTAATGCATGCAATAGTGTGTACAAGACCTGATTTGTCACAAGCTATCTTGATGATTAGCAGATACATGCATGATCTCGGTAGGGGTCATTGAGAGTCAGTAAAGTGGGTTCTACGGACATCAAGGGTACTATAAACGTTGGTTTAGTGTTCAAGAAGGATTCTACGGGTAAGCAGGAGTGTGTCAGATATGTTAATTTCGACTATGCGAGAGACCTCGACAAACGCCGGTCTATAACAGGTTATGTGTTTTATTGTCTCAAGTACTGGTGAGTTGGCGTTCTATTCTACAGTTTACCGTTGCATTATCTACTACAGAGGACGAGTGCATGGCTTTGATGGAGGCTATGAAAGAGGCAATATGGCTTTAAAGGTTGCTTGATGACTTGGGAATTGATCAAGATCTGTTGAAGATCAACTGTGATAGTATGAGTACTATCTATTTGACAAAGAACCAGGTGTATCATGCAAGAACGAAACATATTGACGTCAGATTCTACTTTGTTCAGGAGATTCTTAATGAAGGTGACATTGAGTTACAAAAGATTCACACAAAATATAATCCCGCTGATATGCTTACCAAGATAGTTTCATGAGTGAAATTTACACATTGTAAAGAGATGCTCTATATCTTTCCAGTTGCTTGAGCTCGGTGAAGCTCGTTTGAATGAATTACAGATGTCTTGATTCCTTGGGCAGTGACATAGGCAGCCACAAAGGTGCAACCTCTTTCGCGTTGACATGTACTGTGTTGAGTTTGGCTCAGATTTGAGAAATCTTCACCGAGATGGAGAATTGTAGGGAGAGAAGATAAAAGCTTGATAGAAGAGTTTTTTAACTCATCAGAAGAGAAAGTGTAGGGATCGGAGTCCAAAAGGAGCGAGAACACAGTCTATATGCAGCCATAACTGAGGTCGGTCGATCGTCCCGTCGACCGGCATGCACAGCGTGCACAACAGCAGTTTGGTCAATCAAACCAGTCGATCAATGAAAGGAACAGTCAACTGAGCGGTCGACCGATTGGCACGGGCCAAGTTTCTATCGGGATTGGTCGACCGTTCGATCGACCGAAGGACGTCGACTGACTTGGTCGACCGACAGAGGGATCTGCTGATTCCTATTAGGATTCGAACTCTGTTTCTGATCTGGAGTTGAATCCAATTGTGGTTTTCTAAAACTCTAGGACTCTCTGGTTATAAATTAAGGGGGTATAACTTCCATGAATTGTATCTCTAGAAAAACTTGTAATTGATTGTTGAATCAATAAGATCTCTCTTTCCTCCTTGCTTCGAGGACGTAGGCAAATTGCCGAACCTCATTAAATATTGTGTTTAGTTTTATCTCTTATTTAATTGTTCTTGTCTTTTGGGTACTTCTCTGGTGCATCTCTCCCTATTGGTTGGGGTTTCTCATTAGTTGTTGCCCCGGCGCGCGCAACATTTACTTCCAATTAGATAACCTAGCTTGCCTTTGTCTATAATATACCCAGTTCTTAACATTATTATCCTCTGATTCATAAGTTTGAATGGACATATGGCTCAAAGTTTGTCTTTTACTAGCAGAATAGAACTTATCAGGTTTGTTCTTTTAGTATCCTGACATATTGGATATACTCATTCCAATTTCCTGTCTCAATTCACAAAGGAAATAGGGAGAATTGTGCTAATTTTCTCTTGAAAGGATCACTGCATACTTCAAATTGGGAGGATATTGTAGGCCTAAGAAAGAGGGAGGTGTTGGCATTATGAGGCAGTATTACTTATGTTTTGCTGTTGGATTAACAATGATATTTAGGCATTGTGCAATAAAGTCATTATAAGTATCTAAAGGGAGGAATAATATGGGATGCTGAAGCTCAACTACTAGATTCAGGAATCTGGAAGTCATATAATCTAGCATGGCCATTGGTCTCTCACTGAAGCCTCACTCAGTAATGATATTGTACTAGACAATACAGAAACATTTCATTAGACTAGTTTTTGCCTCCTTAGTCAGATCGAAGTCCGTTTTTTTACATAGCAGAAGATCAAGATTGTTGTGACTCCCAACCCAACCCCTTTATCACTCAGCCAAATCTCAGTGAGGATATTCCCTATTGAAATAGTTGTATGAGCCCTTACACATTTGATACAATTTATGTAAAGTTATTGAATGTTACTAAAGGCTGAGACTTTAGTACTTTTAGGGCATAACTAACTTAGTTATATCCACCTACAAAAACATATAAATTGCAATAAAATTTGATGATTCATCACATTAGTCTTGACTTACTTATTTTGAAAGTTCTATACAGAAAAAAAACATGCAATTTGAAGTTCATTTTTCAGCGCTGTGGCAAAATAAACGGTTGTCTAACAATCAGAAATTGTTCATTTTACAATCACTTGATGGATGAGAAATTAGCTTCAAAACGCATGACCTTTTATCTATTAATTTTTTTAAATATTCAAATCAAATTGAATAAAATAGATCGTCCAATTTTTTTTGCATGTTATACATTTTCATAGACAGGCACAAGTATGCCCTAACTATTAAAGCCTCTCCTACTAATAAAACTTAATTATTTTTCGTGTTGACACTAGTTGTAGGTTATCATGTAAGGCACTTACACACAAATTGTTATGATGGACATTAGTCATATATATATTCCGATCCCCCCCGATGTACATCATGAGTATGTATAAAAATATGTATAGTTTAGGATCATGTTTATACTCTCAAGACAAGTCACTAGGATGTGATAACCAAATCCTTTAAGACTGTGTTACGGCTTTTAGTTTACAAATAACTAGTTTTTATGTGTTTCAAATCTTGTTATCTAACGAATTAATAAACCTTGGTTATTTGAATAGTTTAGCACAATGAACATCTTGATGAAGGTAGAAAATCTCGTATATGAGTGGTTTAAAAAAGAAAATTTTCAATCTTCTTTTATGATAAAAGTACCACGTGCGCTAGCAGAGAGTGTAAAATCTCCAATATGATGTTAAATAAAAAATGAATTATCAACTTTCAGTTTCATCATACTAAGTTTTTAAAGAACGAGTTTAAAAATGTCGTTATAGCTCAATGGGGAAAAAGAACAGAAAAGGTGATAATGGAAACGCTTGTACAGAAATACAAGTAACAAGTCATGTTATCTTTGACTACTGAGCTATTGTTATATCACAATGAAGAAAAAATTGGTTTGCTTTGGTTCTCAAGTTTGATCTGTGGTTCAGTTTGATTTGTTGTTGAAAAATTGGTTTGTTTTGGTTCAATCCATACATATGTCTCTCTTGAAATATTTCTAAGAAACGTGTTGGCAACTTTTCTCATCTATGGTAGTTTCTTGATCTCTATGCCTAGTTAAAAGATTCTGAAGTATTTGAGAAATTGATTAGTTCAAACTTCATGCTGAAAAAGTTTTATGTTAGATTCATGGGAAGAAAAAGTTATGCATGAAAATAATCAGAGAGTCAAGGTGACCAGTTGCAGTATCCATCCTGTGTAATATCGTCAACCACGAACAACATGAACTACATGGCTATCTGAGAGGACATCCAAACAAATAATTACATATCAAAGTTATCGAAACATCAAATTACCAGTATACACAAAAAATAGAAAATCAAGAGTTCCATATTAATTAGTACTATCAAAGCGAAAAAGCAGAAAGCGGGTCCTGGGTCCGATAGTAATCCTGAAAATTTAGTCAGAAGATCGGTATTTAGGAACGATTCAGCAAAGGTGAAAGTACTAAGAAAAAATTCGAGAACTCTCCAGCAGCAGTTCGGAACATATATGTATTTAGTAGCCATAAGAGACGATGTGTAACAGATAATGTATATATGCATAATAATGCAAAAGCCGCAAGGATGCAACACCAACAGTAGTGCTTGTAGCATTTTAGTCGCATAAATGTAGTATTTCGTGACTCAAGCTTCAAATTCCTTAATAATTTGCAAATTAATGAATTATACGTTATTCATACAGATAATTATTCTGTAAAAGTTTGCCTGGCTGAACAAATCATGCATTAATTCGATTTTTGAATAATTCAGGAATTCTATCACTATGCTGAAACAAGTTTGAAACCTTAGGTTTTAAGTCAACCAAAAAGAAAAAGGAAAAAAACAATAATAGAGGAGGAGGAGGAGGAGGAGGAGGAATGAAAAAGAAATTTCTCTCAGAGTAGTATAGTTCTAGTAGTACTCTTCATTATGCTCAAGTGATCTCTACCGGCAACCTTCAATAGTTGGTATGACTTTCTGAAGAAAATTCAGAAGCTCAAAACAGTGAAGCTTTACGACAGTTAATTAAGTTGATAAAAGATAAAATATTTATGCGAGAAAGTAATCAATCTAGTAGTACTCTAACCTGTCTCTGATCGCAAAGAGGAGTATGTTTGTGTCATGAACTTTAGCAACATGAACTCTACTATCAGAGATAGGTTAGACTCCTACTAGATTGATTACTTTCTCGCATAAATATTCGACCTTTAAACAAATATATCTGAGCTAAGCATACATGAGTGATATTGGTTCGGCTCACGTCTATTCTCAAACCTTATAGGACAGAAAAGAAATGAGCCGATCCAACATCACGCCATGTCGTCTTCCTCATCTTCTGTTGTGCAGAGGACCTGGACTTGCTTGAAGGATCATATAGAGAGAAGAAAACGATTCGAAATATAAAATAGAAGGAATCCCGCAGAAAATAAAATAAAATAATGAAAAGGACGAGGTAGGACACCGCAGTCTCCAAGAAGCATGTGAAGAAATAGCAACCCTAGATTGTGAGATCTAGCTTTCACTAAGCTGACCCGCTCAAATCCAATTAGCTTCTAAAGCTTGTTTAGTGGAATCCAATTGGTGGAAGGCCTGAGAGAGACTTTGACCCATCAAAGGGAAACGTTTGTATGCTGTTTGTGTTTCTATGCTAATTATTAAGATTAGAAGTTAATCACTTGCCCTTCCTAATTCTTAGGTACATAATGGTGGTAGCTAGCTAGATATATAGAGAGAGCTGACCCCAGCCGAGCACGAGGCCACAAAAATGTTTATCAAAAGGCATTCTGCCTCTCATCCTGGAATTTAAACAATAATTTTTATCAAAGGCATTCTGCCTCTCATCCTGGAATTTAAACAATAATTTTCATTAGGCATCTAGATTTATGATATCGGCAGCTCATGTGAGAGAGCAATATGCACAGACAGAAGAAAATATAGGAAGTTCAAATTAAATTTTATAATTTGGTCATGCCTGGAAAAATCAATGTTACAGGAATAATAATGCAACATTTTCACTAAGATCTGTTTCAATGGAAAAACATAAGGTTAAGTTATAAGAGGTGTCAAGTTTAAGACCAGATTACGATCTTTATTTAGAAACAATCTAAATTTTACTTATAGGAAAGTTAAAGAGATTAAGACATTACTTTTGAGATGGAGAGAGAGAGGGGAAGAAATGTTCATAAAGAGTATGATGTGTAAAAGGTCGGTGTGGAGGGAAAAATCTCACCGATTTGAGGTGGATGAGTCTCCGCCACAAGCAACTGGACGCTCCCCGATCTGACCTGCTAGAACACATAAAGAAAGAACACATTTCGGGTTAGGAGCATCAGTTCCAGCCTAAGACTTTCGGACGTGAGAATCAGTAGAACTACTACAATATATGGATTAAACGTCACCAATTTCACGTCATTTTTTCTTACAAAACGGCATTGAAAATCAGAGTGGCGATAATGTAATTAAAAAAATTTACTACATCGGTTTTTAATCAAACCGATGTTAAACAACCTTTAACGTCAGTTTTGAAACCCCGACATTAAAGGATGACCTTTAACGTCGGTTCCTGTAGGAACCGACATTAAAGGTCTAGGATTTAACGTCAGTTCTACAGGAAGTGACATTAAATCCTAAGGATTTAATGGCGATTCTTAATGAATCGTGGTTAAATCCCACTTCGAATTAAAACCCTAGCCTGCCCCTCATTCTCTCTCTTAAATTAAAACCCTAGCCCTAGCCGCCCCCCCTCTCTCTCTCACAAACCGAGCCCTTGCCTTCCCGCAATCCCCCTCTCTCCCCTCTAGCGAACCCTTGTCGCTCGCCCCCTCTCTCCACCCAACCCGAGCCCTCGCCTCGCGCCACCCCTCCCTCCCCTCTCGCGAGCCCTTGCCTCCCACCACCCTCCCTTCCTCTTCTCTCTCCCCCAACCCGAGCCCTTGCCTCTTATTGTCCCTCTCTCTCCACCCCCGGCAAGCCTTCTCCATTATAACCCCCCACACCACGAGCTCTCTCAGACCACGATCCCCGACAAACTCTAACTTGCCATCAAAGCTTCGAAGTATCACTCTTCTCTATATTCTCATATTTTACTTAGAGAAAAAATTAGTTTAGAAAAATTTGTGAAATGCTTTGGTGCTAAATTGGTGAAATAAGTGAAATTTCGCTAAGAAAAAGTTTAATTTTTAATGGTGATTCTTTATAAAATCGATGTTAATGGTGAATGTGAATGTGTGTGTGCGATGTGTGCGATGTGTGTATGTTCATGTGTGCATGCGTGCGTGTGTTTGTATGTGTGTCTAATGCGTGTGTGATGTGTGCGATGTGTGTGTATGTGTGTGTTTGATGTGTGTGTGTATGTTCATGTGTGTTTTTGTTTGTATTTTAGATTAAGATTTTGCTCGAGAACTAGTAAAAGATAGGTATGAGAGTATGATGAGTGTGATTTGTACACATATTTTATACTATTTTTTATACCTATTATTTGCCATATTTAATTCTGCATGGGTGTTTTTGTTTATATTTTTTCAGAAATTAGGTCAAGAGCACAAATTATACAAAAAGAGAGAAAAACGATAAATCGATACATCAAGAGACTTTTACAGAGAGATAGATGTAGAATTAAATACTTAGTGGAGAAACTGCATAAACCTACATAGTCTACATAGTGAGAAGAAGAGAATGCCAAAATATGGACTTCAAATCTCTGGTCAAACGACTGTCCAGCCGTTGACCATGACTATGTAGCCGTTGACCAGTCAACAGATTACCAACACAGATTTTCAATGCAGTTCAGACTCAGAGCTTAAGGCAGCACAGTAGTCGGCCGTGTAGCCGAAATAGCAGCCGACCTTATTTGGCAATTCATGATGTAATTTTTTGTGGACTCGTATTAAATTAGGAGAGTACTATGTGAATGATATTAGGGTTCTGGATGACTCTGCAGCCTATAAAGAATCTGCAAGTCTCTCGTAAAAAGGATATCTTTCTCTTGAATTTTAATCTTTGAATAAAGTTTAATTGTTTGGTTTCTAAAGAAATTTTGCTAACTGAGAATTTGCGTTTTGGAGAAAAAGAGCAGCAAGGATTCAATCCCTAGTGTTTTCTATATTGGTCCTTTCTTATCTTTTCTTTTCCAGTTTATTTTGCATGATGACGTTTATAATCTTATTCTTACTTTACATCTTTATAATTATGAACTAATTTTCTTTAGTTAGGGCATTTATGTGGGTAGATATTATGATGATATAGATTAGTGTTTAGGGTTAGTATTATGATTCTACAACCATTTTAAATTTCTACGTTGGTACTTTATGTTAATAATTGATGACCACAATTATTTAGATGACTAGATTTGAGACCGAGAGGAGATAATCTAATATAGCATCATAAAAATAGGAAGCACAACTTGACACGATGAGATCGAGAGTAGATACGTAAGTTGTGCAATAATATTAGGAAGATTCACCGTACTTAATACTTTCTCTAACTTATAAATCTACTAGATCGAGAGATTGTAAATTCTTATATTAGAAGTTAGAATTAATATTGCTCACGAGAGAATATTACTTAAGATATGGACTTTCGATTGTTAACATGAGTAGATGATTAATTTGCTAACATAACACTTGTTCTATATCTAATTTTATCTATCAAAATCAATTGTCCTAACTTATTTCTCATACAAGTAATTTTCGTTAGTTCTAAATAATTTTCTTTAGATTGTTTTATTAATTATTCTCTATAAAATTAATCTTTTCAAATAAAACTAGGATAAATAAGTTTGGTACTTGATACTACACAATTCCTGTGGTTTCGACACTCTAATTTCACTTTATTATTTGCATATGATTGGTACACTTGCCAATTTTACCATCAAGTATTTGGCGATGTTGTCAGGATTGTTTAATTTCATCAATATCAATGATATTTAATACTGATTTCGATTTGAATTCAGTCTGCAGATAATACATATTGATTTTCTTTTCTGCAAGCTGCAGAAATCTGAATCTCAAAAGAAAAAGGAATTTGGCCGACTAGCCGATTTTTCGGACACGCAGCCAAACTTTGATCAAAGCAGAGGTTGATCTTTCAAGAACTGCTTCTTAATTGGTTCAAGCGATGATCCAGGAGTAGCGAACCACTAGATCCTGATCCAGAGATAAACATGACCTTTCGACGCTTGCTTAAAGAAAAGAAAGACCGAGAAGCAGCGATGGCGGGCCAAGAAGAAAGAAAAGCACTGAGGGACTATGTTGTTCCCTCCCCGACAGGAGCTATCTCATGCATCGTCCTACCGACAATTCAATCAAACAACTTAGAGCTCAAGTCGAGATTGATTTAGATGGTATAACACACATGCCAATTTGGAGGCTTTCCCAATAATGGTCCTAACGAACATATCCCAAGTTTTCTCGAAATTTGTGCTATGCAAAGGATCAACAGTGTGTCAGTGGTCGTAGTGAAACAGAATCCTTTTCCTTTCTCTTTGAAGGATAAAGTAAAAATATGGTTTAATTCTTTGCCAAAGAACACAATTGCTACATGAGATGAGATGGCGAACAAGTTTCTCATCGAATACTTTCCACCATCAAAAGCGGCAAAACTCTAAGGTGATCATACTACCTTTTCTCAACTTGATTCTGAAAGCATTTTTGAAGTATGGGAGAGGTATATAGGATTAATTAGGAAAGTTCCACATCACCAGTTTCTCGCTTGGTTGGAGATTCAATTTTTCTACAATGAAATGACTCCAAATGCTAAGATAATTATTGATGCGGCTGAGGGAAGCGCTCTTATAGGTAAAGATGTGATGAAGTATACGAGCTTCTAGAAGAGATGACGTCAAATAGCTATCAATGGAAATTAGAAAGGGTGAAACTAAAGAACGCGATCCCCAATAATTAAGCGCCCACAATCGCAGCAGTTATAACAATTCCGCACGTGAAGATCACTGCAGTTACGCTAATCTCGCCATTGTTTCATCTGCCTCCAGGCCAATAATTCAGTACAAAAAGACCTTCTCCTCGAACGAGAAAGGCGATAGGATCTAGGAGATTATAACCATAGGAGAGCTATGTAAAATTCACCGTAATTTCTTGACAATAGTGAATTCTCTCTCTCTCCACCCCGTAATTTTTCCCAACTTGAGTTTCCTCGTAAAAATCTCCTGTCTTTGCTTTCTATTTAAAATCTTGATCGACTTTCGATAATCCAGATCTCCTCAATCTAGTGGTGTGAGATTGACTGTTCGATCAATCATGTCGGGAAATCTCCCACCACAACGATACTTACACATAAATTGTTATGATGGACATCAATCATATGTTTGGTGTTCCCCTGATGTACATCATGAGTATATATATAAAAATATGTATAGTTTAGGATCATGTTTATACTCTCAAGACAAGTCACTAGGATGTGAAAACCAAATCCTTTGAGACTGTGTTACGGCTTTTAGTTTACAAATAACTAGTTTTGATGTGCTGCAAATCTTGTTATCTAACGAATTAATAAACCTTGGTTACTAGAATAGTTTAGCACAATGAACATCTAGATGAGATACGAAATACTCATGTGATAATTATGTTCATTTCATTGCCTCTAGCCCATGAACGTAGGAAATCACGTATATGAGTGGTTTAAAAAAAAATTTCAAATCTTCTTTTATTAAAAAAACACCACGTGCACTAGCAGAGAATGTAAAATCTCCAAGATGATGTTAAATAAAAATGAATTATCAACTTTCAGTTTCATCATACTAGGTTTTTAACGAACGAGTTTAAAAATGTCGTTATAGCTCAAGAGGGGAAAAAGAACAGAAAAGGTGATAATGGAAACGCTTGTACAGAAATACAAGTAACAAGTCATCTTTGACTATTGAGCTATTATTATATCACAAAGAAGAAACAATTGGTTTGTTTTTGTTCTCAGGTTTGATCTGTGGTTCAGTTTGATTTGTTGTTGAAAATTTGTTTGTTTTGGTTCAATCCATACATATGTCTCTCTTGAAATATTTCTAAGAAACGTGTTGGCAACCTTTCTCATCTATGGTAGTTTCTTGATCTCTATGCCTAATTAAAAGATTTCTGAAGCACTTGAGAAATTGATTGGTTCAAACTTCATGCTGAAAAAGTTTTATGTCAGATTCATGGGAAGAAAAAGTTATGCATGAAAATAATCAGAGAGTCAAGATGACCAGTTTCAGTATCCATCCTGTGTAATATCGGCAACCACGAACAACATGAACTACATGGCTATCTGAGAGGACATCCAAACAAATAATTACATATCAAAGTTATCGAAACATCAAATTACCAGTATACACAAAAAATAAAAAATCTAGAGTTCCATATTAATTAGTACTATCAAAGCGAAAAAGCAGAAAGCGGGTCCTGGGTCCGATAGTGATCCTGAAAATTTAGTCACAAGATCGGTATTTAGGAACGATTCAGCAAGGGTGAAAGTACTCCAGCAAAAATTCGAGAACTCTCCAGCAGCAGTTCAGAACATATATGTATATAGTAGCCATAAGAGACTATATGTGTAACAGATAATGTATATATGCATAATAATGCGAAAGCAGCTAGGATGCAACACCAACAGTAGTGCTTGTAGCTTTTCAGTTTCTCACATAAATGTAATATTTCGAGACTCGAGCTTCAAATTCATTAATAATTTGCAAATTAATGAATTATACGTTATTCATACAGATAATTATTCTGTAAAAGTTTGCCCGGCTGAACAAATCATGCATTAATTCGATTTTCGAATAATTCAGGAATTCTATCACCACGCTGAAACAAGTTTGAAACCTTAAGTTTAAGTCAATCAAAAAGAAAAAGAAAAAACAATAATAAAGAAGAAGAAGAAGAAGAAGAAGAAGAAGAAGAAGAAGAAATGAAAAGGAAATTTCTCTCACAGTAGTATAGTTCTAGTACTCTTCATTATGCTTAAGAGATCTCTGCAGGCATCGTTCAATAGTCGGTATGACTTTCTGAAGAAAATTCACAAGCTCAAAACAGTGAAGCTTTACCACAGTTAATTAAGTTGATAAAAGATAAAATATTTATGCGAGAAAGTAATCAATCTAGTAGTACTCTAACCTGTCTCTGATCGCAAAGAGGAGTATGCTTGTGTCGTGAACTTTTAGCACATGAACTCTGCGATCAGAGACAGGTTAGACTCCTCTTAGATTGATTACTTTCTCGCATAAATATTTGACCTTTAAACAAATATATCTGAGCTAAGCATACATGAGTGATATTGGTTCGGCTCACTTCTATTCTCAAACCTTATAGGACAGAAAAGAAATGAGCCGATCCAAAATCACGCCATGTCGTCTTCCTCTTCTTCTGTTGTGCCGAGGACCTGGACTTGCTTGAAGGATCATATAGAGAGAGAAGAAAACGATTCGAAATATAAAATAGAAGGAATCCCGCAGAAAATAAAATAAAATAATGAGAAGGACGAGGTAGGACACCGCAGTCTCCAAGGAGCATGTGAAGAAATAGCAACCCTAGATTGTGAGATCTAGCTTTCACTAAGCTGACCCGCTCAAATCCAATTAGCTTCTAAAGCTTGTTTAGTGGAATCCAATTGGTGCAGGCCTGAGAGAGACTTTGACCCATCAAAGGGAATAGTTTGTATGCTGTTTGTGTTTCTATGCTAATTATTAAGATTAAGAAGTTAATCACTTGCCCTTCCTAATTCTTAGGTACATAATGGTGGTAGCTAGCTAGATATATAGAGAGAGCTGACCCCAGCCGAGCACGAGGACCACAAAAATGTTTGTCAAAAGCATTCTGCCTCTCATCCTGGAATTTAAACAATAATTTTTATCAAAAGCATTCTGCCTCTCATCCTGGAATTTAAACAATAATTTTCATTAGGCATCTAGATTTATGATATCGGCAGCTCATGTGAGAGAGCATATGCACAGACAGAAGAAAATATAGGAAGTTCAAATTAAATTTTATAATTTGGGCATGCCTGGAAAAATCACTGTTACAGGAATAATAATGCAACATTTTTACTAAGATCTGTTTCAATGGAAAAACATAAGGTTAAGTTATAAGAGGTGTCAAGTTTAAGACCAGATTACAATCTTTATTTAGAAACAATCTAAATTTTACATATAGGAAAGTTAAAGAGATAAAGACATTACTTTTGAGATAGAGAGAGAGAGAGAGAGGAAGAAATGTTTGTTGGTTCTCTGCTTAACAGGAATCAATCTGACAACTAATCAAGATCACTGAGATATCAACAATCTAATTGGCCAGGTCGGCAAATATCAGGCGGGAGGTTTCCGTTCAATAGAACGTTCCTTAATTTAAGAACCACCTTTCAATTTCCTTCCTTGGTTAAACACCAATTAGACTGAATCTAAGTCAGTCTCGATATACTGAATATCAGTATATTCCCTGTATAAAGAAATTAATTCACTTATACAGTATTTGGAGTGAGGTACGCTTAGAGCGAATCTCCTTAAGACAATTACGTCCCCCGCACCGGTGCTAACGGGATAATGGACGCTGGTCTCCCAAGATACAACACTCCTTCACGGTATTTGGATAGCACTACCAAATCACCGTACGATCGAACCGTAGTCAACCAGTACCTTCACAGGATCGTTGAAGCAGCGGTACAAGGACAAATTTCGGATGAATATTTGCCTTTACTTTTGAGTAGCACCCACTGTTGAGGATGAAGGAAGGTTGAAGAATATTCTTCTTCAGAAGTCCCAGATTCAAACAACAATTCTATTAAAAGAATCTGTTGAATTTCCTGAGCCCTCTTTCAGAATAAATTTTGCAGAATCTCCTTTGGAAGTCGCTTCGGATTCCCACTTCTCGCTGGAAGTCGCTTTGGAACTCTACTCCCCAGTTCAGAACGCAGACTTGCTTCTGCTCCAGAACTCAGGTAGAAAGAGAGAGAGAGTTCACTGTTGGTGTTGGTGTCTTTCAATTGAGAGATGTGAGCGCTTTATATAGCGCTCCAGGAGGGGCCAACAGGTTCGAACCCAACGAAATGTTGCAACGGTTCGGTATAAACCGTTGCAACGGTTCGACCCAACAGTCGCACCTGTTGGCTGTCAAACTGGAGCTTTGGATCCAGATAGCGGGTCCGGTTCGGGTAGTGGAGCGGATGCTCGCAACTCATACCCGGAGACCCGATTCAAAAAGAACCAGGCCGGGTAGGGAACCCGAACTCGAACCCAGACCCGAGCGCCAGCGCCGGCCGGCCGGCCGCTGCCAACGGCGGCGCGCACGCACGCACGTGCGGGCATAGATCCCTCCTTTTCGCGCGCGAAAACTCCAAGTACCCAAAAGGCACTCCCTTTGTTCTCAATTTTCTCTATTTATACACCACAAACTTCCATCCCACGCCTAATGTGGGACTAAATGCTTTTAGCTACCTTTAGTCCCGTTTTGGCTTTGAATTAGGCAATCTTTAGACTTGAATATCTCATTCATTCGAAGTCGGAATTGAACATGTGAATATACCACGTTCATCCCCAATGGAAGGAGAACACACTCCAACCATCATCCAATTGATTCGATCAACGGATCTCGCCATAATTCAACTCAAAGATTCATACTTATATTCTTCAATTCCAACAATGTTCATAAGAGTATGATGTGTAAAAAGTAGGTGTGGAGGGAAAAATCTCACCGATTTGAGGTGGATGAGTCTCCGCCACAAGCAACTAGACGCCCCCCAATATGACCTGCCAGAGCACATAAAAAAGAACACATTTCGGGTTAGGAGCATCGGTTCCAGCCTAAGACTTTCGGACGTGAGAATCAGTAGAACTAGTACAATTTATGGATTAAACGTCACCAATTTCATGTCATTTTTTCTTACAAAACGGCATTGAAAATCAGAGTGGCGATAATGTAATTAAAAAAATTTACTACATCGGTTTTTTAATCAAACCGATGTTAAAACACCTTTAACGTCAGTTTTGAAACCCCGACATTAAAGGATGACCTTTAAGGTCGGTTCCTGTAGGAACCGACATTAAAGGTCTAGGATTTAACGTCAGTTCTACAGGAAGTGACATTAAATCCTAAGGATTTAATGGCGATTCTTAATGAATCGTGGTTAAATCCCACTTCGAATTAAAACCCTAGCCTGCCCCTCATTCTCTCTCTTAAATTAAAACCCTAGCCCTAGCGCCTCTCTCTCTCTCTCTCTCTCTCTCTCTCTCTCTCTCACAAACCGAGCCCTCGCCTTCCCGCAATCCCCCCTCTCCCCTCTACCGAGCCCTTGTCGCCCGCCGTTCGCTCGCCCCCTCTCTCCACCCAACCCGAGCCCTCGCCTCCCGCCACCCCTCCCTCCCCCTCTCGCGAGTCCTCGCCTCCCGCCACCCCTCCCTTCCTCTTCTCTCTCCCCCAACCCGAGCCCTTGCCTCTTACCGTCCCTCTCTCTCCATCCCCGGCGAGCCTTCTCCATTATAAACCCCCACACGAGCTCTCTCGGACCACGATCCCGACGAACTCTAACTTGCCATCAAAGCTTCGAAGTATCACTCTTCTCTATATTCTCATATTTTACTTAGAGAAAAAATTAGTTTAGAAAAATTTGTGAAATGCTTTGGTGCTAAATTGGTGAAATAAGTGAAATTTCGCTAAGAAAAGTTTAATTTTTATTGGTGATTCTTTATAAAACCGATGTTAATGGTGAATGTGTATGTGTGCGTGCGATGTGTGTGATGTGTGTATGTTCATGTGTGCATGCGTGCGTGCGTTTGTATGTGTGTCTAATGTGTGTGTGATGTGTGCGATGTGTGTGTATGTGTGTGTTTGATGTGTGTGTGTGTGTTCATGTGTGTTTTTGTTTGTATTTTAGATTAAGATTTTGCTCGAGAACTAGTAAAAGATAGGTATGGGAGTATGATGAGTGTGATTTGTACACATATTTTATACTATTTTTTATACCTATTATTTGCCATATTTAATTCTGCATGGGTGTTTTTGTTTATATTTTTTCAGAAATTAGGTCAAGAGCACAAATTATACAAAAAAGAGAGAAAAACGATAAATCGATACATCAAGAGACTTTTATAGAGAGATAGTTGCAGAATTAAATACTTAGTGGAGAAACTGCATAAACCTACATAGTCTACATAATGAGAAGAAGAGAATGCCAAAATATGGACTTCAAAAATCTCTGGTCAAACGACTGTCCAGCCGTTGACCATGACTATGTAGCCGTTGACCAGTCAACAGATTACCAACACAGATTTTCAATGCAGTTCAGACTCAGAGCTTAAGGCAGCACAGTAGTCGGCTGTGTAGCCGAAATAGCAGCCGACCTTATTTGGCAATTCATGATGTAATTTTTTGTGGACTCGTATTAAATTAGGAGAGTACTATGTGAATGATATTAGGGTTCTGGATGACTCTGCAGCCTATAAAAGAATCTGCAAGTCTCTTGTAAAAAGGATATCTTTCTCTTGAATTTTAACCTTTGAATAAAGTTTAATTATTTGGTTTCTAAAGAAATTTTGCTAACTGAGAATTTGCGTTTTGGAGAAAAAGAGCAGCAAGGATTCAATCCCTAGTGTTTTCTATATTGGTCCTTTCTTATCTTTTCTTTTCCAGTTTATTTTGCGTGATGACGTTTATAATCTTATTCTTACTTTACATCTTTATAATTATGAACTAATTTTCTTTAGTTAGGCATTGATGTGGGTAGATATTATGATGATATAGATTAGTGTTTAGGGTTAGTATTATGATTCTACAACCATTTTAAATTTCTACGTTGGTACTTTATGTTAATAATTGATGACCACAATTATTTAGATGACTAGATTTGAGACCGAGAGGAGATAATCTAATATAGCATCATAAAAATAGGAAGCATAACTTGACACGATGAGATCGAGAGTAGATACGTAAGTTGTGCAATAATAGTAGGAAGATTCACCGTACTTAATGCTTTCTCTAACTTGTAAATCTACTAGATCGAGAGATTGTAAATTCTTATATTAGAAGTTAGAATTAATATTGCTCACGAGAGAATATTAGTTAAGATATGGACTTTCGATTGTTAACATGAGTAGATGATTAATTTGCTAACATAACACTTGTTCTATATCTAATTTTATCTATCGAAATCAATTGTCCTAACTTATTTCTCATACAAGTAATTTTCGTTAGTTCTAAATAATTTTCTTTAGATTGTTTTATTATTTATTCTCTATAAAATTAATCTTTTCAAATAAAACTAGGATAAATAAGTTTGGTACTTGATACTACACAATTCCTGTGGGTTCGACACTCTAATTTCACTTTATTATTTGCATATGATTGGTACACTTGCCAATTTTACCATCAAGTTTTTGGCGATGTTGTCAGGATTGTTTATTTTCATCAATATAAATGATATTTAATATTGATTTCGATTAGAATTCAGTCTGCAGATATTACATATTGATTCTCTTTTCTACAGGCTGCAGAAATCTGAATCTCAAAGAAAAAGGAAGTTGGTCGACTAGCCGATTTTTCGGACACGCAGCCAAACTTTGATCAAAGCAGAGGTTGTTCTTTCAGGAACTGCTTCTTAATTGGTTCATGCGATGATCCAGGAGTAGTGAACCGCTAGATCCTGATCCAGCGATAAACATGACCTTCTGACGCTTGCTTAAAGAAAAGAAAGACCGAGAAGCAGCGATGACGGGCGAAGAAGAAAGAAAAGCACTGAGGGACTATGTTGTTCCCTCCCTGACAGGAGCTATCTCATGCATCGTCCTATCGACGATTCAAGCAAACAACTTAGAGCTCAAGCTGAGATTGATTTAGATGGTATAACACACATGTCAATTCGGAGGCTTTCCCAACAATGGTCCTAACGAACATATCCCAAGTTTTCTCAAAATTTGTGTTATGCAGAGGATCAACAGTGTGTCAGTGGTGGTAGTGAAACTGAATCCTTTTCCTTTCTCTTTGAAGGATAATGCAAAAATATGGTTTAATTCTTTGCCAAAGAACACAATTGCTACATGAGATGAGATGGCGAACAAGTTCCTCATCAAATACTTTCCACCGTCAAAAGCGGCAAAACTCTAAGGTGATCATACTACCTTCTCTCAACTTGATTCTGAAAGCATTTTTGAAGTATGGGAGAGGTATATGGGATTGATTAGGAAAGTTCCACATCACGGGCTCCTCGTTTGGTTGGAGATTCAATTCTTCTACAATGAATTGACTCCAAACGCTAAGATGATTATTGATGCGGCTGCGGGAAGCGCTTTTATAGGTAAAGATGTGATGAAGTATACGAGCTTCTAGAAGAGATGACGTCAAATAGCTATCAATGAAAATCAGAAAGGGTGAAACCAAAGAACGCGATCCCCAATAATTAAGCGCCCACAATCGCAGCAGTTATAACAATTCCGCACGTGAAGATCACTGCAGTTACGCCAATCTCGCCATTGTTTCATCTGCCTCCAGGCCAATAATTCAATACAAAAAGACCTTCTCCTCGAACGAGAAAGGCGATGGGATCTAGGAGATTATAATCACAGTAGAGCTGTGTAAAATTCACCGTAATTTCTTGACAATAGTGAATTCTCTCTCTCTCCACCCCGTGATTTTTCCCAAATTGGGTTTCCACTTAAAATCTCCTGTCTTTGCTTTCTATTTGAAATCTTGATCGACTTTCGATAATCCAGATCTCCTCAATCCAGTGGTGTGAGATTGACTGTTCGATCAATCGTGTCGGGAAATCTCCCACCACAACGATACTTACACATAAATTGTTATGATGGACATCAATCATATGTTTGGTGTTCCCCTGATGTACATCATGACTATATATAAAAATATGTATAGTTTAGGATCAAGTTTATACTCTCAAGACAAGTCACTAGGATGTGAAAACCAAATCCTTTGAGACTGTGTTACGGCTTTTAGTTTACAAATAACTAGTTTTGATGTGTTGCAAATCTTGTTATCTAACGAATTAATAAACCTTGGTTACTAGAATAGTTTAGCACAATGAACATCTAGATGAGATACGAAATACTCATGTTGATACATTATGTTCATTTCATTGCCTCTAGCCCATGAACGTAGGAAATCACGTATATGAGTGGTTTAAAAAAAAAATTCAAATCTTCTTTATTAAAAAAACACCACGTGCGCTAGCAGAGAATGTAAAATCTCCAAGATGATGTTAAATAAAAATGAATTATCAACTTTCAGTTTCATCATACTAGGTTTTTTAACGAACGAGTTTAAAAATGTCGTTATAGCTCAAGAGGGGAAAAAGAACAGAAAAGGTGATAATGGAAACGCTTGTACAGAAATACAAGTAACAAGTCATCTTTGACTATTGAGCTATTATTATATCACAAAGAAGAAACAATTGGTTTGTTTTGGTTCTCAGGTCTGTCTGTGGTTCAGTTTGATTTGTTGTTGAAAATTTGTTTGTTTTGGTTCAATCCATACATATGTCTCTCTTGAAGTATTTCTAAGAAACGTGTTGGCAACCTTTCTCATCTATGGTAGTTTCTTGATCTCTATGCCTAATTAAAAGATTTCTGAAGTACTTGAGAAATTGATTAGTTCAAACTTCATGCTGAAAAACTTTTATGTCAGATTCATGGGAAGAAAAAGTTATGCATGAAAATAATCAGAGAGTCAAGGTGACCAGTTTCAGTATCCATCCTGTGTAATATCGGCAACCACGAACAACATGAACTACATGGCTATCTGAGAGGACATCCAAACAAATAATTACACACCAAAGTTATCGAAACATCAAATTACCAGTATACACAAAAAATAAAAAATCTAGAGTTTCATATTGAGTAGTACTATCAAAGCGAAAAGCAGAAAGCGGGTCCTGGGTCCGATAGTAATCCTGAAAATTTAGTCAGAAGATCGGTATTTAGGAACGATTCAGCAAGGGTGAAAGTACTAAGAAAAATTCGAGAACTCTCCAGCAGCAGTTCAGAACATATATGTATATAGAGTAGCCATAAGAGACTATATGTGTAACAGATAATGTATATATGCATAATAATGCGAAAGCAGCTAGGATGCAACACCAACAGTCGTGCTTGTAGCCTCTCAGTTTCTCACATAAATGTAATATTTCAAGACTCGAGCTTCAAATTCCTTAATAACTTGCAAATTAATGAATTATACATTATTCATACAGATAATTATTCTGTAAAAGTTTGCCCGGCTGAACAAATCATGCATTAATTTGATTTTCAAATAATTCAGGAATTCTATCACCATGCTGAAACAAGTTTGAAACCTTAATCTTAAGTCAATCAAAAAGAAAAAGAAAAAACAATAATATAAAAAAGAAGAAGAAGAAGAAGAAGGATGAGGAGAAAAGAGAAGAAAATGAAAAGGAAATTTCCCTCACAGTAGTATAGTTCTAGTAATACTCTTCATTATCCTTAAGAGATCTCTACAGGCAACCTTCAATGGTTGGTTTGACTTTCTGACGAAAATTCACAAGCTTAAAACAGTGAAGCTTTACGACAGTTAATTAAGTTTATAAAAGAAAAATATTTATGCGAGAAAGTAATCAATCTAGTAGTACTCTAACCTGTCTCTGATAGCAAAGAGGAGTATGTTTGTGTCGTGAACTTTTAGCACATGAACTCTGCGATCAGCGACAGGTTAGACTCCTACTAGATTTATTACTTTCTCGCATAAATATTTGACCTTTAAACAAATATATCTGAGCTAAGCATACATGAGTGATATTGGTTCGGCTCACTTCTATTCTCAAACCTTATAGGACAGAAAAGAAATGAGCCGATCCAACATCACGCCATGTCGTCTTCCTCTTCTTCCACTCATGTAGTGCAGAGGACCTGGACTTGCTTGAAGGATTATAGAGAGAAAAGAAAATGATTCGAAATAAAAAAAATAGAAGGAATCACGTAGAAAATAAAATAAAATAATGGAAAGGAGAAGGTAGGACACTGCAGTCTCCAGGAAGCATGTGAAGAAATAGAAACCTTAGATTGTGAGATCCAGCTTTCACTAAGCTGACCCCCTCAAAACCAATTAGCTTCTAAAGCTTGTTTAGTGGAATCCAACTGGTGGAAGGCCTGAGAGAGACTTTGAACGATCAAAGGGAAAAGTTGGTCTGCTTTTTGTGTTTTCTTATTGCGAAATTGATATGATTTGATACCAATTATTGTAAAATTAATATACTCTGATACTAATTGTTGTGACTCCCAGGATCAACGTTAGCGGAACTTGACAATATGAACAGTATTTGTAAAAGAAAAGCTTGATGTAAAGCAAACTAGTAATACCTAAATAAAAGAGTAATAAAGAAAGAACATAAGGATTTAACGTGGTTCGGTCCAAACTTAACCTACATCCACGGGGAGAGAACTTGGGCAACTTTATCAATAGACTTGGTACAAAGAGATCTAACCTTACTTTTGATGCAACAAGAGTATTCACCTTCCACTTGAATCTAGCACTAGATTACAAGGGTATACCTTCTATCTATGCACGTTCAACTTGTTCCTCTCATTTTGGTCTCTTTTACTTGAGATTCTCTGTTATAGAAACTCCTTGAGACTTGTTTGGTTGAGAAAATTACAATGCTTGGTTACAATCTTTATTTATAAAATTTTACAATACAACTCCTATTTGGACTATGAGATGATCTTGACTTTTAGATGGTAGAAGAATCTTGATTAATTCTCCTTGATCTAGAAGGATTCTACTCCTTTTAATCTTTAGAAACACCTTTATTGAATAGGAATTAAATCTTATTCATACTCCTCCTGAAAAAGAAACTCACAATCGCCTGAAAAGGAAACTGTTTCATATTTATTTGCTTCTTCTGCTTCAAACCATCGTCTTCTCCAACTCAATTGGATTTTCTTTGACCATCATCTCTTCTTGAAGGAAGAACAAGGCAAAATCATATTCTAATACATGTTGCCTTAAAATCTTTTTGTGTTGTTTTATTAATATTAAACTAAATACGAATATTTTATTATATTCACAGTTTAATAAAAAAGAATATAGGGAAGATGAAGTGGATGATATTCAAGAAGAGTGGGCCAAATTTGTTCTAGAGCATGCTTCGCTTGTATGGTATGATCATCGTAACTGATCTTTCTATTATTTTCTTTTGGTTTTCTGGATATGATCATCATAATTGATCTTTCTATTATCTTCTTTTAGTAGGTATCTCTTGAGATATCATTCATGGAAGCAGTACGTGCAGAAGTTGTAGAGGCTATCTGGAATGGTGAGACACTTTTTGTTCACAAATGGTTAGATCGATATTGATGGATTTCTTCTTATTATATCAGGGATTTTCTTATGGTGCATGTGTTTTCCTAGTAATATGGATGTGTATGTGTATTTTGTATTGGAATATAGATGTGTATTAGATGAGAATTTTATATTGGAATATGAATGTGTATTGGATAAGAATTTGTATTGGGGATTTCATTTTGGTGTATGTTTCATTAGTGGCTTAAGTGTCATTGGAGATTTCATTTTGGTGCATGTTTCATTAGTGGCTCAAGTGTTGGATATTATTTGTACGAATGTTTATAGGATGTGAAATGTGTATTATATATTAAGTGTCTGATATCTATTGTATTGAATATGAATGTGTAATGTACATGGATATGTGTGTTGGATATCTAATGTATATAGCCTACCATCCTTCCAATCCTCCTTCCTCCAAAAACAATATGCAATGAATAAAAACAATGAATCATGGCATTGCATATAAGCATGAAAATGGATATAGAATGTCAAAATAACTTAATAGCTCAAATATCTCTCCTCTTTTGTGTCATGCATCAAAGGGAAAAGACATCAACATGAAAGAGACATTAATTTGAAAAAATACATGTATAAAGGAAACAATTTCAAAACTTATGAATCCATAATACAAACATTTAACTCACCACAAATGAATAAAAATATATTATAATCTAGTGGTTTAGTAAAAATGTCCGCAACTTGAAAATCAGTGGAAACAAAATTAATTTCAATATCGCCTTTCTCATAGTTATCTCTAAGAAAGTGATATCGAATATTTATATGCTTGGTCTTGCTATGTTGATTTGTATTTTTGATCATATGAATGGTGCTAGTATTATCACAAAATATTTTAATATTATCATAATGCAAATCATAGTCAAAGAGAGTATGTTTCATCCATAGAATTTGTGCACAATAAGCCCCGCTGTAACATACTCCGCCTCGACGATTGAGAGGGTTATGAAATTTTGTTTCTCAGAAGACCATGAAATAAGGCAATTTTCTAAAAATTAACAAGTACCGCTAGTGCTTTTCCTATCCACTCTACAACCGGCATAGTCGACATCCGAATAACTCATCATAGGAAATTGTTCGATTTTTGGATACAACAAGCCCATTTCAGTAGTTCCCTTAAGATATCTAATAATGCGTTTTACTGTGATTAATTGACTCTTTAAGACAAGATTGAAATCTAGCACATAGACACACACTAAACATAATACTTGCCTACTAACCGTCAAATAAAGTAAACTACCAATCATGCTTCTGTAAAGTTTAATGTCTACTTTTATACCTTGTTTGTTCTTGTCAAGCTTTTTAGTAGTGGCCAAGGGAGTCTTGCTTAGTTTTGCATCTTCACGTCCAAATCTCTTGATGAGTTCTTTTGTATACTTGATTTGATTGATGAAGATCCCATCACTCTTTTACTTGATTAGGAGTCCAAGGAAGTAGTTTAGGTCTCCCATCATAGATATCTCAAACTCATTCTTCATGCATGATTCAAATTCTTTACAAAGCTTTTCATTCGTGGATCCAAAAATAATATCAACATAAATTTGAACAATTAGGATATCACTATCTACATGCTTTGTAAATAAAGTGGTGTCAATTTATCTTAACAAAATCGTTTGAAATTAGAAATTTGAAAGTCTTTCATACCAAGCTCTTGGAGCTGTTTTAAACTATAAAGCTTTATCAAGTTTGTAAAATCCAGATGTATAGGATTAACAAACCCTGGGGGTTGTTCAACATACACTTCCTTTTCTATAAAACCATTTAAAAACGCACTTTTGACATCCATTTGAAAAAGTTTGAAATCTTTAAAAGAAGCAAAGGCAAGTGTCATCCATATGCTTCAAGCCATACTACGGGTGCAAAGGTTTTCTTAAAATCAATATCTTCGATTTGGGTGTATCCTTGGGTCACTAACCTAGCTTTATTTCTAATAATATAAACCGACTCATCCAACTTATTCCTAAAGATCCATTTAGTACCAATAGTTGGTCTACAATGGGGTCTAGGAATAAGATGCCAAACTTGATTGTGCTCAAATTGATTGAGTTCTTCTTGCATTGCAAGCAACAATATGAATCGACCTCAGCTTCGAGGATATTTTTGGGCTCAATGTGTGAAATAAAAGCAAAATTCTCACATAAATCATGGAGTTTGGATTGAGTAGTTACCCCCTTGGGTACATCACCTATGATTAGGTCCTTGGAATGATTTGCAGTAAATCTTCAATTCTTTAGAAGTGGTTGTATTGGCTCCACTTCAACCTCTTGAACTTCACCTTATTCATCAATCTTTGGCTTTTCTTTTTTTATAGGTGAGACCTTTAAGGTTATCTTCTTTATATCTTCACCTAAAGAATCAATCTTTACAACATTCTTCACAAACGCATTAGATTCCTTAAACTTGACATTTATACATTCTTCAATAGTCAAAGTAGTTCTATTAAAGACTCTATAGGCCTTCCTAGTATTTGAATACCCAACAAATATGCCTTCATAGGATTTGGCATCAAATTTTCCTAAATTGTCTTTAGTGTTTAAAACAAAGCATTTACAATCAAAATTTTAAAGTAAGAAAATTAGGTTTTCTCAAATAGTAAATTTCAAATAAAGTTTTAGAAGTATTTTTAAAAAATAAATTTTATTTGAGATGTAACATGATGTGTTTACGGTCTCGGCCCATAAGTATTGAGGGAATCCATATTCATTTATCATTGTTCTAATCATTTCTTGAAGAGTACGATTCTTCCTTTCAAAGACTCCACATTGTTGTAGAGTTCTAGGAGATGATAGCTCATGTTTGATTTCATGTTCTTCACAATAGGTGATAAAGGAGTGGTTAATGAACTCACTACTTCTATCACTTCTTATACGTAAAATCGAAAAATCTTTTTCTTTTTCAATTTTTTTCTAAATACTTGAAAATGTGAAAAGACTTGATTCTTGTGTTCTAAAAAGAAAACCCATGTAAAACGATAAAAATCGTCAACCAAAACAAAGACAAAACGATTTTCACTTAGACTTTTGGTTTTAGTTGGACCAAACAAATTCATGTGAATTAACTCCAAAGGTCTTGATGTCATGATATCCTTAATTGTTTTGAAAGAAGACTTGGTTTGTTTTTCAAGTTGGCACGCATCGTAAATGTGGTCCTTTTTAAATTTCAAATAAGGAATACCTTTTATCACTTCCTTCTTATTAATTCTAGATAGATGGTCAAACGAAACATGGCCTAGTCTCCTATGCCATAACCAAAAGTTTTCATTAAATGCATTTAAACATGCAGCATTGCATTATAAATTTGACATATCAATCATGTACACATTATTTTCACGAAAATCGGAAAGCACACATGCATTGGTTCGTCTATCTAAAACATTGCAAGCTAAATCATCAAAAATCACTTTAAAATCTCTATCACAAAGGTGATTAATACTCAAGAGGTTATGCTTGAGACCATTAACTAAAACAATATTTTCAATTAAGGGAGATGGGCTAATTTTAATGTTACATATACCGATAATTTTCCCTTTGGAATCATCTCTGAAAGTGATGGTGCCACCTTCATGGTATCTTGATAGGGTTAAAAATTATTGATATTCCAAGTCATATGTCTTGAGCAACCGCTATTAAGATACCACTGCTCCCTACGTCTTGGAGTCTTGGTGTGTACCTACATCAAGTAACAAATTGGTTGATTTTGTTACCCAAAATTTCTTGGGTCCTATAATGTTAGATTTTCGAACCCAGATGTGATCATTAGAAGCATTTATTCTATCAAAATAAAATTTGGCTAAGTGACCTTTTCAGCCATAATAAGTGCATGAATAAATTCTACCATATATAAAAGCATGATGTGAATGTGGTGTGTGAACATGCTTGGTGTGTGTAGAATGTCTAGCATGACGTATATGTTGTGATTTAAGAGTATGGGTATGTGTAATATGATGAGCATATGTAGTATGAATATTTTCTTTGGAGTATGTTTCTTAGAAATATTGCCCCAACATAGATTTATCAAACTCACATTTCTTTAACACATCTCCTAAAGAGTTAACTTTATCTTTCAATCTCATTTTTATCAATTAATGAAAATTTTGTTTTGCATGAAATTTTATATGCATCGAAATCATTTTGTGTGGATATGAGTGTAGAAGATAAATCATCTTTTTCTTTTGAAAGTATAACAATTTTATTATGAAGAGTTTCATTTTTCTTATTCAATTTTAAATACTTCTTTTTAAGGAAATCATAGTTGTTAGATAACTCTTCAAAAGTCTCACCCAATTCATCCATTATTAATTCACTATCATCAAGTGAGGATTCGAATGTTACCTTAGGTGTGTTATCATTAGCCATAAAACACACGTGTCCGTATCCACTTCTTCATCGGTTTCACTCTCCAAGTCCCAAGTGGCTTAAAGAGCCTTCTTTTTGTAGGGCTTTTTAGAGGTTGAAGGTTTACTCTTGGTCTCCGGACAATCCGCAACCATGTGGCCCGACTTCCGGCAATTGAAGCATATGACCTTCTTGTCTTTTTTTCCCTTGCCATCTTCTTCTATTGTTAAACTTGATCTTGTTGTACATCTTCCTTACATTTTCACTAGGAGGGAGAGTTCTTCATCATCCTCTTCTTCATCATCATCGTCGGAGATGGTAGGAGTGGATTTGAAAGCGATCACTTTCTTCTTTTGTGGTGCCATCTCTTCTCTGCCTTCCTCTCCATTTCATGGGTCTTAAGGTTTTCTATAAGACCGATGAGTTCTATCTCTTCTTTGTCATTTAGCTCCTTCAATGTAGTAGCCTTGACTTCCCATGAGGGGGAAGTGCCCAAATGACCTTCTTTACTTTTTGATCATTATCAATGGCATTACCTAAAGAAGTAAGACCGTTAGTTATTTTAGTAAATCTTATTACCATGTCATCAATGGTGACATTATCATGCATGGTAAAGTTTTCATATTGGGAATGTAAGAGATCAACTTTTACTCTCTTAACTTGTGATGTTCCCTCGTGTGTGACTACTAGGTGTGTCCAAATCTCGTAGGCGGATTTGTAATGGATGACTCTAGTAATATCGTCATCGTTCAAAGCTTGAAGTAAGGCATAGTGTGCCTTAGCATTTGCATCAAACTTCTTAGTGACAATGTTGGACCAAGTGTCCTTATCACTAATGGGTACACTAAAGGGTTTAGTCATCGCTTTTGCAACCCGGCTTTCTAAGAATTGTAAAAATACGGTCATCTTAACCTTCTATATAGAAAAGTTAAGGCCATCAAATTTGGGAGGGGTCTTAATACCTTCGGCCATTTTTACTGAAGTTGATGCAGATGAAATTGTGAAAGAAGTGATTAGAAATTAGGATCTCTAAGGTTGTTAAGCCAAAAACTAGAGACCAAGGCTCTGATACTAATTGAAATATACCTAGAGGGGGGTGAATAGGTGTTTTGCTAATCAAATATAATTTTAAAACTACTTATGATGAATTATGCAAACGATCACTTAAAATAAGAATTGAAGACGAATTTCCCGTGAAGGGCTCTACAACTTCTCCTCTTTGATTCCTTTAGATAATGAGTTGAGGTGCTCAATTGCCTCCTTGTTGAAATGAGTATAGACCGGTAATGAAGGTGATGGAATGAAAGCAATTATAGAATGCATGATGAATAATTACACAAGTATGAAAAATGAAAAGCAATAAGAGCAAGACACAAGCAACCACAAGCACAAAAAAATTTATTCTGAGGTTCGAGCCATCGCTCTACGTTCCTGCCTTCACCACTATGAAAGATTTCACTATCCTTTAAGGGATTTTCCTCAAAAGGACCTTACATAAAGGAATTACAACTTGGTCTATATAAGACCGGAGTACACAACTCCACCAACTTAACCCTCTGCACAAGAGGTACCACAAAGACAATTGCGGTTACAAAGCTCTTGGTTATCTAACAAGGTCACAAACACTCTCTCTTACAACTTCCTATAGAGTAGGATATGAAGTGTAACTCAAGAAGTTAAATGAGAGATTAAATTCAGTTAGAAAGAATGGAGGAGCTTTAAAACCAACTGAAATTAGCTTTGGAAAGAAAGAACTTGAAGATTGGAAGCTAGAAAAAATTTTCTCTTTGGAAACAAACTTGAAAATTTTAAACTTGCGTATTTTTCTTTTTTGTCTAAAATCAAACCAATGACTCTTATATATAGGTAATGAATAAATATCATTTATAAATCATACTAGGTCATTTATGGTGTGTTTAGACACTTAGAATAAAAAATGTCGTTAAAATCTACTAATACACAAACATATTCAAAAAATAGCCGTTATAGCCATCTGGCAGGCTGCCGGTCGACCGACAGCTCATACTAAAAAGCGTCGACCGGCAGCTCATACTAAAAAGAGTCGTTGGCTCCCATACTAAAAAGAGTCGTTGGCTCCGGTCGACCGAGCGGTCGACCGGTTGGCAGTCTAAAATGAAAAACTAAATTGTTGGACAACACGGTCGATCGAGCGACCCTAACTGAGAGTTAGGGTCTCTCAGTCGGTCGACCCGCAAGGGTTAGCGGTCGAGCGACAACATGCACAAACGTGCACGCCTCTGGCCAAAGGCCCGGTCGACCGGGCGGTTGATTGTTTTGGCCTGAAATGGTCACCGGTCGACCGTTCTGGCCTGAAATAGTTTTCTGTATGGATTTTGAATTTCAAACAATTTTAAAAATATTTTGTATTAGTTTATGGGCAATGTAGTAATGTTTAGGTGATGAATACATGTTCTAAACTTGTTATAAAATTTTGAAAAATTATGAGATATGTATCAAAACAAAACATGCAAAATACCAATACTACCAAAACTTGTATTTTTTGAAATCGTGTATTTTGTGCGTGTAACTTCTTGAGCATCACTACGTTATTTTACACTTTAACAAACTAATTCTTATAAGACTCAGGTGATTACAAGATCTTCAACCGGGCTTCTTCACTAGCGACGTTGAGTGCTTTGAGCGTTAATCCCGTATTTGAGTCTTCTTGAGTCTCCATACCTTCCTTTAGAAGAAGAAAACTCCTTAAATCCTTAGAACCCTGAGATAAACTTAAACACTTGAACTTGATTAGTACAAATAACCACATATGTTTTGTTATTATCAACCATAAGACCGGGTGATTGTAACCTTGGGCCAACAGCTGGTTTTCTGGCAAAAACTGCATACCGCCTGCTGATGGGGAAGTCGAAATGGTCGTTTGGCCTACGGGCATTGTTAGATCTGCCCAGGTTCCTTCTGTCCTTCTGTCAGAATGGCTGCTTTACTGCCTTGTTCGGTACCTGGCTATTGTCCTTCTTCTCCATCCCTAGGCCATAGTGAGGACTTGGGCGCACACTTCAATTATTGCTGTTTGCATTCTACCATTCTCTAGAGTTACCCATATTAAGTTGTCACTCACTCCACTGGAACCGCCATAGGAAGTACGAGAACCGCTACGATCTCCCGGTCTGTCTATGTCTGAGTTGGTTGAAGGAATGAAGGAAAGAAGCTGAAAGGTAAAAGATAGAAGGGTCTTAGGATCCAGGAAATAGATTGCGAGGAAGAATAGATAATGTCGCACTTGCTATTGGAATGTATATCCAAACTCGTGCTCTCCAGCTGTAAATTAATATATCATTAATATGCTGACTGGTTGTACTGAAGATGTGAGAGCCTAGGCTCTGATGCCACCCTGTAACACCCCGATGCCGTGGGTACAGAGACTTTACTGCGATGTATATATGCAGGATGAAAATACCCTCACATATATACGCTAAACATCAGTACATGAAAGAATCAGAGTGCAGAAGCACAGTAGTATTATACATTCTAATAGAAAAGTAAAAGAACATAGTTATTATTACGAGAGTGATATAATATTACAGGAATATTACACCACCAGAGGAGACAAAAGTACGATTTATAAAGAGACATACATAATCAAAAGCTGAGAGGTGCTCACAATCAGCAAGAGGAGTCTCGAGAGCTAATTAGGAGAAGAGTTAGGAGGAAGAGCTACGGTGACGTCCAGCTTCCGCTGCGCTACTCTGATCGTCACGGAAGGATCCGCTATGCTCCTCGCTCCAAAATCTGAAAATACAGGTCCAGGGTTGTCAGATGCAACCCAACGAATACGAGAGATGAGGCCAAGTGGCTTGCATATCAGGCACACATGTACATGAAAGGTGTATCGTGAATATAAGCAAATATGAACATGAAATGAGACAGTAAGTAGAGTAACTATGGGGAAATCAGTTATACAACAACTAAGCCATTTGTCCCAAGTATTTGGGGTAGGCTATATGAACCAAAAGAGAATTACGCCGGATCGGCAGATGGATCAACTTTCTCCACTTATTCCTATCGAGCAATATGTCTTCACTAAGACCTTTAGCCTCTATAACTTATCGTATTTCCTCCATCCATGTTTTCTTCGGTCTTCCCTGCGCTCTTTTAACTTACCCTAAATTGATACGCTCTACTCGCCAGACTGGTGCATCTGAAAGTCTACGTCACACATGACCAAACCATCGTAGGCGATTTTTCTCATCTTTTCTTCTATAGAGGCTACACCTATCTTAGTACGATATCTTCATTTCTCACCTTATCTCTCCCCACACATCCAACAAAGCATGCGCATTCTCTTCTACCTCATCTTCTGAGCATGATATCTCTTTATAGCCCAACATTCTGTGCCATATAATAAAGCTGACCTAATAGCAGTCCGATAAAATTTTTCCTTCAGTCATAACGAAATATTACGATCACCTACAAACTCCTGTTGCGCTTCTCCATTTCAACCAGCCGGCTTAGATCTTATGGTTGGCATCACTATCGATCTCCCCATCCTTTTGGATAATAGAACCTAAGTACTTAAAATGACTGCTCATCGGTATTTCTTATCCATTTAGTCTCACAATACTATAATATCAGATTCCCTATTTACTGAATTTATACTCCATAAAATCAGTTATACAAACCGAAATTACCGATCTGTGAGATTAGTACGTTGAAGGAATAATCCTAACAAGAAAGCCCTCATATATATATATATATCCTACACCTCACGTCACTGTAATCTAAGTTTATATAACTTGAGTTTCCTTCACAATAACAGAATAAGGAAACGGTATGAAAACCCGAAAATAAGCAACTCAAGTGATTCAACAAAGTAGATATCATATGTAAGTGACGAGCAGGATAATGTATTGTGTCAAAGGTCTCACATGTATAGATCAAGTACGCCACTAATCAGATGTCAGTAACATGTTATTATATTATTAAGACTCGTCCGATTTGTATACATCGATATGCGTCCCATTCCACATACCTTCGCATACAGACCAAAGAGTAAGTTATTGAAAACTGATAGAGTTCAACGAACCGTGCTTAAAATTGGTCTCATACATGCCCTGGACAACGACCAAGGAGTATCCAGAGATGAACCAGAACATACCGCTAGGTACCGGGACTTATTGTACGCCTGAATTGGAGCAAGATATTGCTACATCCACAGGAATAGGCCCAGGGGCTTGTTGCGAACCTGGAAGGAAGTCAGAGGAGTAGGGGTACCAGCATACCCACGGAAATACTTGGTGGCCTCCAGTGAATCCCAAGAGTGTGGCCGCGCGACACTTAAGACCATTATAAACATGGATACTATATCGGTACTCATCAGTTTTTCCCATTACAGTGTAAGTTATCTAATTATTACAATTGTGTCCATAATGATCAGTCTACGAGAATTAATAAGATTGTTATAACAGGAGGAACATGTTAAATATAGGAGTACAAGAATTCAGGTATATGACAGGATAACAAGTGTCAAGTCCCCGTAAAATAATAATCATGTGTGGATAATAAGTGTCAAGTCCCCGTAAAATGATAATCATGTGTGGGCAATGAAATACAGGTGTCCGGTGTAATAATATCTAGTCTTGCGTACAATATTAGGTCAAGTGTATCAATACCAAGTATCAAGTGTCATGTATCAGGTGATAGCATGTCAATTGTCAGGTGTCAGATATCAAGTGTCAGGGTAATTAACATGTCCGTGTCAGGTAAGTTGAATACTGAGTCACAACATCATAGTCAGGTAATCATCCGGCCATGTAACATGATATAGGAGGACAGTATAATTTAACATTTCAAACTCTTCACAACCATATCTTATAATAATAAATTAATCTATTAATTAGCTATGTAAAGCCAAGCGAAGCGAGAGCATATCTAGGCATATCTAATACGAGTATAATACCAGTTCAATGGGTTATGATATGATCACAAATGAATAACAATATATAGGCCCGACCGTAAATAATAATACAAGCCCAAAGGGATCGCAAGTAACCAAGAATTTATACTCGCATAACATGCATCAAGCCCTAGAATAGAACTCGCAACACATGAAATAGCATGAGAAAAGCACTCGCAAAACATTTAGTAAACCCTAGAATAGAACTAGTAAGGCATGAAATAACACAAAGAAAGTACTTACCTAAAACCACACAACGCCAAGTAATATCCGAAAAATTTGCAAATACCATGCGCACGCACACTGAAAGAGGAGAGAGGAGATTCAGAGAGAATAGAGAGAGAATAAAAGAGAGCTAGAGAGAGTGAGAGTGACGTGGGGGAGGGAGAGAGTGGTGGCTAAGGAGAGGGTAAATTGGAAAATAAAAGAAGGGTATAAGAAAAGAGAAATAAAGAAAGGACATGAAAGGAGATAAAATAAAAGGAAGGAGAAGGAGGGAGGGGGAGGTGACAGCGGCTCTGGCCGTCGCCGGCCAGGGAGCGGCAACGTGCCGGAGGGGGCGGCGCGTGGCCTGTGCCCGGGAAGGAAGGGGTGGAAGGGTTTGGGTTGGTGTTATTGGTGATGTTGTTGTGAATGTTTGTGGTGGTGGTGGTGTGATGGAGAGGTTGTGGTGTTAGGGAGTTGGAAGAAGAGGTGGAGATGGTGGTTGGGTGGTGAAAGTGGAGGAAGTGGTGGATTTGAGGTGAATTTGAAGGAGGAGGTGAAGGCGGTGGTGATGAGTTATAATGAAATTAGAGAAGGAAGATGGTAGTTGAAGAGGAGAGGGGGTCTCGACGGAGTGGCGCCGGCCTCGAGGAGGGCGGCGGCTGGGTGGCGGTCATGGGGAAGGGAGAGGAGAGGAGTTGGTGGGAGAGTAAAAGAGATAGATGAAGAGAATGAGAAGAAAAAAGAAAGAAGGAAAGAAGAGAATGGGGAAGGGAGAAGGGTTTGTGTACAGTGGAGGAGGGGGGTTGGGCGGCTGCCGGGTAAGGGGGGAGGCAGGGGAGCAGGTAGGGGAGAAAGAAAAAGAAAAAGAGAGAAAAGAAAAGAAAAAAAAAGGAAAAAAATAAAGAAAAGAAAAAGAAATATGAAAATAATAATAAATAAATACATTATTAAATAATTAAATTAATCGAATAACATGGGAGTATTAAGTAGAGGAGTTGAGAAGGAAAAATGCAAGAAAAGAAAGGAAAGAAAAATAATATTATTATTTAAACCGGGTAAAAGTTGACTATTCCAGAAATGTTCTCAAAAATTCTCAAAAATAGAAAATAATATTTTTAAGGTACATGGTGAAATCAGATTCAAAAAATTCAATCTTTTTTTAAATTAAAAATCTTGAAATCCACCGGTAATACCGGTCGACACAAAACAGGTCAAATTTTGGTAAATTCAGAAAAATCTCAAAAAATGCATTTAGATAGAAAATAAGATTTTAAGAAGTAATGTGAAAGCCGTTTCTAAAATTTAAACTCCGTTCGAAACTAAAAAATCTGAGAATCGGTTAGCCATACCGAGCGACACCGGTTTTGAAGATTTTGTAGACTAATTCTGAAAAATTTCAGAAAATCATGAAAAATCTAAAATATTAGAAAATAGTGTTTGAAACTAAAATCGGTCAAATCAGACTATCAGAAAGGTCAAATCGGGTAGTACACGTCCCTGGTCAGACCAGGGCTGACTCAAAGTCTGAGAATCCAAATTCGATACCAAATAATATAAATAATCACAAACCAAAAACAAATATGGGAAGAAAATTGAAACGATACGATCAAAAAATCGGGACACGTATCTAGGTACGTATCCCAGGAACGGGTGCTACAGATACGGATATCCGCGAATAACCACATCCGTATCAACACCATTTCTTATGAAATTTTCTATCCTGACGAATACAAATACGAATATAGATAAAGATTTTGAAAATGTTTCAATACAGATTCAGTTTCTTTTTAAAATCCGGATAAAGATGCAGATATCCACATATATTGATCTATGAATATCCACAAGATAGTGTCGACCCTTCGCTAGAATGGGCATCTATCATTCTTACAAATTTTTCTTTTTCGACTTAGTTATTTATAATTCAATTAAATAAACTTACTTGCTTCTCGCATTTCTTAAGTTTACATAATACTTTGCTATTGCATAAATTATATTTTTTTTTAGTTAAGATAATAGTGATACGAGTATATCCGTTTTCCCTCATATTCAATTTGTATATGCATTTTATCCGCGATGTCTAATTATGAATAAGAATTTTTCTTATTTGTAAAATATGTATATCTATGTTTTCAGAGGAGAGTTGAAAGTAGATACAGATATGATAAATGTTATAACGGACTGACGACTTGACTGTAATTAAAAATTGCCAGCGCTTCATCTGATCTAGATCTGGTACTTGCAAATTACAACTCAACGGCCACGTGAGGACCACCTTCCACACTTCTCGGTGACTTTCCGTTGGCACGTGGGGGGCACGTGGCGGGAACAAGGAGACGCTCCTTCTTGAAGTATAAAGTAGATTAAAGGGATGGGATCTGTCTGTTTGCAGAGTTGGGGGCAGAGAGAGAGTTCTGAGAGATGGAGAAGCTACCAAGCGAGCTGTGTCTCAAAGTCTTCCACCTCTTGGATCATCACTCTCTTGCTTCTGCTCTCCAAGGTCTTCTCTCTCTCTCTCTCTCTCTCTCTTCTCTCTCTCTCTCTCTAATTGGGTTTTCTTTCATTCGTTGGGTCAAAATTTGATTGGAGCCTTGTCAGATTTGCAAATTTGATTAAATTCAGCTTTCTCAGGTAGTTGAATTAGAGATACATATGGGTTTTCTTGGCTCAGTAATTAGTTTGGATAATTATGATTATATTTAGAGAGAATTAATTGTATCACAGTAACATTTTGGATGATAAGGTAATGTATGATACATTCTGTAGATCTAGTGAATTTATAATTATGAACATAATTATTGGATTAATTTCATTAACTAAATAACCTAAATAAAAGCATCAAAATTAGGCAGGGGTTTCAGTCATTATTAACTTTGATTCCACCAAAATTAGGTAGGGAGTTATGGGTGGTTGATTTAATCCAAATTGTAGATTTTAGCCCATATTATATCTTCACTGGTCGAGTCACCTCTTGCTCATAACAATTTGTCACCAAGTTCTTTTTTTATTTATTTCAGAATATTATCAATCATACTGACACAAAAACTAAACATCGAAAATATATCAATCACACTGAAACGAAATTGATTTTTGAGAAATGATTTTCAGTTATCATCTCGCATGTACAGTCCATGGATGTCTTCCTTGTTGGGTAGTCATTGGGCATCCAAGTAAACAGGCTCAACAATTTTGCTCTGTGTTTGAAACTAGTTTGCAGGAAGTGGAACATACTGGCTTCTGAGAATGTCCTGTGGTGCAACCTTTTTAAAGAAAGATGGGGAGAAGATCGGGCAGCATTTTTTGCACCGCATGATGCAAGATCCTGGAAGGATGTCTACATAGCGCAAGACCGATGTGATCGTTACGGATTGTAAGTCATCACTTTCTTCACATTCAATTTCAAAAGCCAGTGTTGAATTTGTTCACCATCGGATGAGTAAAAATCAAATTGAAATCATGAAACAGCCGGGGAATTCGAATTTGAGACCGCTATTAAATTCCATAACCTGGATTTGTTAGGTTGAATCGTCCCTAACTTTTGATGAATCAAAAACAAATTGAAATTATGCGCAACAATCGGGGAGTTCCTGCATTTTCTATCGGTCATTATAATTATCAGTTGCCTTGAGTTTGATTATTCCCTTATTTTTCTTGTTCAGTTTTTCTTAACTTTGAGTACCATGTGGCCTTTGTTGAAATTGTATCGGGGCGAGACTGAATCATTGAGGCAAAATAATCTTACTAATAAGATGCTGCAAATCACATTCTACATGTGATTCTCCTGCATCTGAGGATTTAAATAGATCGAATAGAGAACATTATAGATACTGGTATTAACATATTATATCCATTTCTTGTAGTGGAGAAAGATGTATAATTTTCATGTATTGAACTTAGAATCTAAATTTGACAAAAATGAATCAGACCCCAAATATGGGATACTTGCCACATATTATTGAGTATAGCTGATAAATTAAAAGAAAAATGATTTAACATTTTATTTTGGACTTCTCTTGCATTACCTCTAGTATTAAATAGACTTAGATCAATATGCACGAAAGCACAGTCTTGGATTCTCAAAAAAATAGTCAGTTATTTGGATATTTATTTGGAATATCTCAGGTAGAGTTTACTGTTCAATGTATGTATCAATATATTAAGGGTTTTTTTTGATGTATACCCCCAAATATTTGAAAATTTAAAATTTATTCCCCAAATCTTTCATATTAGAAATTTACCCCTCAAAATCATACCACTTTTTTAAAATTACCCTTTACTGGTAAGATCTATTAAATTTTGAACAATCTAGTGTTAATTTGACTCTTTTGTTCCTAAACCCACATTTTTTTTATTTTGATTCATCACTAACTCAAACAATCAGCGCAATAAAAAAAAAACACCATGTTCTCATTCTTAGACCTAAATCAGAAACAACACCATGTTTTCAAGTCGAACTCGTGAGTACATTGGTAGGGATCTTCTTCCCCATCTCGCCGTCGATGTTCATCTCGTCGATGTGGAGAGCATGCTGCGCATCTCCACATGGAGTGAGACCTAAGCTAAACTTCATCTTCACCTTCAAATTTAATCACAGACTCCCCATTTTGAGCTGTGCCTTATTTTTGAGTTTGAATTTGTTATGAGTGCCAGATTTTTTGTGACTCAGAGAGAGGCTGTCATTTTCTTTTGGTTTTAATAAAAGTTAAGTAATCTGGGAGTTTGGATTGGGTTTAAGTAAATAGATGGGGCTTAGTGTTGATCTACTTTTATTCAACTCAACAGAATATTCTCTTTTTATTCCTTTATAGTAAGGGTAATTTTATAAGATGACGTGATTTGGGGGGTAAATTTCTAATATGAAAGATTTGGGGGCTAAATTCTAATATGAAAGATTTGAGGGTTGAATTTCAATATCTTGAAGATTTGGGGGTATACATCGAAAAAAACCATATATTAACAGACCGATTTTGGATTTCCATATTTGTCTATTACGGATGTGAAGTCGGATTAAATTGGGTTATTTGTAGCCATTTACATCCCTGCCTTATATGTGCATGATGTTTGCTAACCAAATAAGAACACAAGGTCAACTGAATCAATATTTCCATTTGCTCATGTATTTAGTGTAATTAGATAAATTGATTTGACCTTGGACGGGTCTGCTGATAATTGAATTAAATTATTTTTCATATATTATTTACTTGATTAATCTTATGAGAGCTTCTCAACTACGAAACCAAGTTCTTTCGCACCGGAGAACAAGATTCAGAGTAAGGACTCTAAGACTTTGGAAGATATCTCGAAAATCAATACTTTGACTAACTAGCATACATGTTTTAGTATGGGATATGAGTCATCTAAAATTTCTCGAATGTTTTGGAATACGAAATGATGTTATAGCATACATTAATACAGTAATATGCCCCCCAAAAAGAAATTGATAATTTATTGGATACAATCAGTGGTCAATGTACTTTGTACAGTTGTGCATGCATGTTCCATTTTATGTTTAAATTCTCCAAAAATAGGTGAAGGAACATAAATAAGGATTTTAACATGTGGTAGGCATGAAGCATTTAAGAATTTGAGCCATATAATTCAAGCTCCTGTAAATCTTAGGATATTGCAAGATAAGATAGATTTTGCAATATGTAGTGTCCTGAATTAATAAAGAACATGGGGAAAAAAAATTCAGCTTAATTTGTAGGTTATGCCAGAATTTACATTTGCCTAAGATTGAGTAGCCAAATTGTTTTCGGCCAAAAGATGCCCATAAGAATGAAGTTGAGCTTCAATCTGATGTAATTGTGATAACGTTGACTGAAGCTCAAGTTACAAATTTAATTTTAGACTATTTGGGAAATAGGGAAAGAAGCATATGTTGTTAAAGAGCCACAGTAGTCAAAACACATCCAAAATGAACTTGTTAATGTTTTTTCTTTGTAAACTCAGTATGAAAATTTTCTTACACACACACACACATATTGTTGTGCCCTTGAGCCAATCAAGACACGTACACACATTCTAAGATATTATTTGTTACTTCAGCAAGTGCAATAAATCCAGAATGGTTTTTTGCCCCTGATAGTTGCAACTTGCTACTGATATATTGACTTTATTGTGAACTCGGGAGACGCTCCCACGAGCGGATCGACTGGGGCGGCACAGCGAAAACTAACCACAAGTTCTACTAGGACAACGAGAAGAAGAGAGAAGATATTCCTGAAGTAGATAGAAAGCCAACACACAATATAACGTGGTTCCACCGTTCAAACAGATCGTGTGTACGTCTACGAGAGAAGGGGGAGAAACTTTATTAAATTTTGAGGAAGCACAATAAGAATTATTTAAACCTTACGCTGAGAAGATTACAAGCCCTTAAATGCCGCTAAGAGCAGCAAACTCTTCTGGATAAGCTTCGCTTACGAATCTCTCATCTAGATGAATTACACTCTTAGGAATTATAAATTCATTAGATTACATTGAAGGTCACCCCAAGGGGTTATTTATACATCATAGAATTCTCCTAGTTCTAAATAATTTCATCAATATGAACAATCACCGTCTCAGAATAAAGAAAACTCGAATCCAACTTGAATCTGAAAACAGATCCCAAAAAAACTGTCAGACCTACCATTAGTCAACTAGGGTGGGTACTACTCTGACAATACTAGTCGACTACTCTGACAAAATTCGAGAACCCCAACGCTCTGTTGGCCAACCTAATCTATTGTACAATATATTATCGACTAATCCATGTGATTAGTCAACTATACTCAGTATTAGTCAACTGGTAACGTGCACAGCTCCTTGTGAACGTTCATTCTTTGATTTCCGTAGTTACGTCTATCTTCATAATGTATTCCAGTCACAATTCCTAACAATCTTCCCCTTGACTCGAATATGTCTAAGTTCGAGAATAGCCACCATGTTCCATGTGCTCGCATCCACGCACAATTGAACAAATTTTGATTTCATCTCCTTCTCACTCCCTCTTCTTCATAACCCTCTCATGGGGTTCACAATTTGATTAGGTCGAATAAGTTCAGACCAAATTTGAACTTTATAACCCAATGATTTTCTTAATCCACAGAATTTGCTCCACCATAGGAGTAACGATCTGGACTTTCTTGTTGCGCGTCTAGTCCCCATCTCTCTTCAGGGTACAACTGAATATCCGATCTCAAAATCATGGTAGTCTCTGATTATTGTACAACCGCCGCTTTTGAAGCCGAGGATAACTGCAATCACCAACTGTAACATCCAAATTTCGCAACATATACACATTATCGACACGTTCGGCCTGAAACTTCACATGGGCCTCTTTGGAGACTTTTATAAGATTACCTTCAAAACTGAAACTGAATCCCTCTCCTTGTAGGGCTCCAAGAGAGTTGCGATTATACCTTGAATCGGGAATATGATGAATACCTTAAAGAGTAGTGATGCATCCATCATGAGAATGAAACTGAATTCTTCGCCAACCACTTTGCTTGTAGCAGAATTTTTCATGAAAACTTCTTTCTCTTGAGACGAAGTGTGAGAAGAACATCTCCTCATATGCTGTGAATATCTAGAGTCAATAATTTATCTATTTTTGTTACCAATTGATCTGTCTGTAACAGATAAAATATCGCACTTATCTTCATCTTCTCCAATCAGTTCAGTGACATTAACATTTGCTTGTTTCTTCTTTCGAAGCTAACAATCAGCTCTAATGTGCCCCTTCTTGTGACAATAGTTGCACGTCAAATTCTTATGTCTTGAGTTACTCGTAGAGCGTCCATTATTACTCATCCTCTTTGAATAATGAAATTGCTCGGAATCATCATGATGAGACTCACTCATCAACTGGGTATCAATTTTATCCTTGCTGAGCAGATGCTCCTTGACCTCATTGACCTATTGTTAACTTGCTTCCATAAATGATAGCTTTTCTAAAACTCTTATATGAAAAAGGTGAAGAACACAGTAATAGAAGTGCTTGATCCTCATCTTCTATTTTAACATTTATCTTATCTAGATCATTGATAATAGAGAAATATTTTGCAATGTGAGACTTGATAGGTGTACCTTCATGTATACAGAGAATAAAGAAATGCTGCTTCAGAATCAACCGATTCGCCTGCGACTTCTTCAGATAGTAGTCCTAAAATCGCTCTCACAACGAGGATGATGTTTTCTTGTGAAAAACTCATCCAACACTTCGTCTGCCAAGCAAAACTGAATAACCATCAAGACTTTCTCATCCAACTCCTTCCAAGTTTTTTCTTTCGTGTCTTGAGGCGCTCTCTCTCTCTCTCTCTCTCTCGTAGTGCTTTCTTCAACTCGCTATAGGTAAGAATGACGTTCATCTTAATTGTCACCTGCTGAAGTTGATGACACCATTGAATTTCTGAATATCAAACTTAATTATAGACATTTTTACGTTGACTTTGCTCTGATACTAATTGTTGGTGAATTCGGGAGACACTCTTACGACCGGATCGAGTGGGGCGACGCGTCAAAACTAACCACGTGATCTATTAGGACAACAAGAAGAAGAGAAGAAGAAGATATGCTTGAAGTAAATAGAAAGTCAACACACAATATAACGTAGTTTCACCATCAAACAGATCTTGTGTACGTCCACGGGAGAAAGGGAAGAAACTTTATTAACTTTGGGGGAACAAATTTTTTCTTTTTCTTTTTCTTTTTCCACATTCATCCATCACTTGCATTACTTGCATAATCAGGTCTTCTTCTATGGTATGTTGGGTCATCTTGTCTTCTCTAAAATCAAATTTAGGTTCTTATTGCTTTCTTCTCAACAATAAGTTTTGCTATCTCTTCATGTGGATTTGCTCATCTAAACATTTTCTCAAGTGACATCTTGAATAAATTATTTTCATTCTCGACTTCACATCATAAAATACTCAATTTGTTTTAGAAATAGAAAAAATTACTCCTAGATGATGGCGCTTTGGTGCTTATCATATAGTTTTGGCTTTAAGTCCCAGAGTAACAAATGTTGGCTTTAATGTCTAGCTCATTACATGACCTTCTCATGTTTTGCGTGTTTCCTAAAAAATTTCTTGTGTTACCCCCGTTTGTTACTTGAATGACTTAAAACACACTTTTATTATTTACATGATAGTCTTATTTTGAATTGCATGAGAATCCTTGCTTCGTGAGTTTTTCTCGTCGGGCGTGTTTGATTGCAAGGCAGTGGGCGGAAGAAAGGAAATTAAGTATAATTGCTCACTTCCCTATCTATTCAAACACTGGAAAAGGAAAATAAGAAAACTCCTTTTCCTTTTTTCTTCTCTCTTTTACACAACCATTTCCTCACTTTCAGAGTACTACAGTTAATTCTGTGGTCATGTAAATCTCATTTGTAATGAGTTGTAGTATAAAACAGTTATTTTTTGTCATGTAAATCTCTCTTGCATTCTAATTACAGTCTATTTTTTATTTTTCTTAATTAATTTTTATTTTAATATTATTTTGCGGTCAACTTTGTAGTCAATTTTTTCACTTCCACTTTTCATTACCATCCAAACACCGGAAAAGACATAATATTTTCCAAACCATACTTCCCAACAACATCCAAATACCGGAAAACTTACTAACCAATTCTTAAGTTCCAAAGGGAACTATTACCACTTTCTCGCTTCCTTACTTCCTCACTTCCATCCTTAACCAAACTGGCCATAAATAGAAGAGTTTCTACACTTGGAAGTCTTAAGCTTCCATACTTCCCTGCGAAGAGTGCTTCCAGGCCTCTGGGTTCAGAACCCGTTATTTCTAATAAAAAATTGTCGCTTAATCCGATGTTAGTGATTTTCTGCTAAATGAGCTCATACATATATATCGAGCATTGCACTAAACTTATGAAGTATTTTCCTGCTACTGTGTACGATAGGGGCTTGAAGATTATTAGAGAAGGCAGTGACTACTATCTCATTCATCAAGGTGAGATCCAACGATACCTAGGCGGCTCGGGTAAGCCCAAAAATGACTCCAAGGGAGAGGAGAAGCAGAAGCAGCCCTCAGAGATTGCTGAAAGTATCCTCTTCTTCATTGGAGATCTGGAGTCTGCTTGTGCCTGCGCTAAACGTGCATGCATGTAAAGATGGATGCTGTGAATATATATTGTTTGTAGTGAATTATCCCTTCGTCTCTCTGGACGTATATTGTTTCTACTGTACTCTCCTGTCCCAACACCCAAATCACAGGGGTTCCTCATTGGTTGTAAATTGCAATATGTATTCTGTTGCTTTGCTCTCATTCTGTGAGTATGATTGAACTGTATATTGTTCTTCCCGTAAATAACAAAGATCATTCATTTGTTGATGTTTGCTATTGTTTTTTTTCCCCCTTATATAAAATTTATGGAGGCTTGAATGAGCTTACAAAAGATAAATTTGGTTTTCTCACTCAATTTGTTATGCATAAATGAAACTACTTCCATTAACATTGTTCAACAAATGCTTTCTCATCAATGACAATCATAGCATTCTCATTGGTTTTCTCATTCAAGTTGTAACAGGGCAGCCCAAATTTTCTGTATGTTTCCAAGTCTGGTGACAAAGCAATCCACTTTCTCCATTCAGGCCTAGCTCATTGGTAAAAGAGGGTTTTGTTACAGTTATGGGAGGAATGTAGAGAGAGTGAGAGGAGATAAATGAGCTAGAGGAGATAGCGCAGAGATTGGAAGTCGAAGGGAGCGAGAACGGCATTGAAGCAGGCCTGGACAGGGCCCGGTTGAACGGTGTGCACGACGTGCACAGACATGGTCGACCGCCCGGTCGACTGTGGCAGAAGAACGTCGACCGACTGACATGAGCCAGCTCTCGGTCGGTCCCGGTCGACCGACCAGTCGATCGAGGACAAGGGTCAGTGGACCGGCCGGTCGATCGATAGACGTGTTTTGTTCTCTTTTCTGTTTTGAGGTCGAATCCAATCAGGGTTTCCTAGATTCTTGGGACTCTCTGGCTATAAATATGGGCGAGAGCCCTCATGTATTTTATCCCTGAAATCCCTTGAAGTATCCCTCTTGTATTCGCTTGTATTGATTGTTGAATCAATAAAATCTCTCTCCCCCTTGCCCCGAGGACGTAGGCAAATCGCCGAACCTCGTTAATTATTGTGTTGGCTTGTTTTCTCTATTGTTTCTCTATTCTTGTCGTGTGGGTACATCTCCAGCTACATCTATCTCTAATTGGTGGATTTTTCGTCGGTTGTTGCCCCGCGCGCAACAAATAGTATCAGAGCATCCCAGGTTCGTCTGGGATCGTGTGTTGATTCCAAGGGCATCAGTTGTTGTCTGGCGAAGATTGTGTGATGATCTCAGAGCAGCGTTGGAACTGTTTGTGAGATCGTGTGTCGATCTCAAAACAGCGTGTGGATTTGCTCGAGGAATCAATTCAGAGGAGTAGATTGCTTCGAAAACTCTTCAAGGGTTTTGCGTGGAGGTAAATATCCTATCATTATCTAGTTTGTAACTCCGTTTGCTTTCGCATTGCTTTGAGGAATCAGTTGAGAAGATGGCTGGAAATAGTACATCTACGGTGAAATCCGTAAATCCACATCCATTGAGGATTGATGTGGTAAAGTTCGACGGTAAGAACAACTTCGGTATTTGGAGGTGTGAGGTGATGAATGCATTGACGGCATCAAATCTCGAAGACACTCTACGGTTGGAGAAGAAGCGTGATTCTACTATTGAAGAAGATTGGGACAAGATGAACCGAACGGCGTGTGGCTTGAGCAGGTCTTGTTTGATATAAGACATCATGTATCATGTGTTGCATGAACATCTACGAGGCAGCTGTGGGAGATCCTGGAGAAAAAGTATCTGATGAAAAGCATCGAATTGTGGTTGCAGTTGAAGAGTAAACTTTATCGTTTCTAGATGAAGAGAGGATGCTCCATTAACGAATACATGAATAGCTACACAAAACTTATTACAGACCTGGTTAATGTGGATGTGGAGATCAATGAAGAAGATAAGGTGAAAATTCTATTGAATTCTCTTTCTGAAGAGAAGTATAAGACCTTTACTCTTATATTGATCAATGAAAGAAAATCTCTTAACTACAATGAGGTGTATGCTGCTCTTATGAATTATGAAGTAAGGAGGCAGGACAGACTATCTTCTTCAGGGAGCACAACAGCAGAGGCATTGGCGGTAAGAGGCAGGAGTTCCAATCGGAAGGGCAGAGGTGATCAAGAAATATTGAAGGTTTAGATCAGGCTTCAGAGATCTGAAGAGGAACCAGTGCACCTTATGCAAGGAGTTAGGGCACTGAAAGGTTGACTGTCCGGAGACCAAAGGTAAGAAGGAGGAGTTGATGACCGAGGCAAATCTCGCACAGGTGGTCAGTACTCATGACAGTACTTTACAGGCGGAGGGATCAGACTCAGACTCATCGCTATTTTCTTTCTCTATTACTACTCCTACTGTTGGTTACTCAGATAATTCTGAGTGGATCTTAAATACAGGAGCTACCTATCATGTGTGCCAAAATAGGGATTGATTTTCTAGATTTGAGAAGCTAGATGAATGTTTTACTGTCATGGGTGATGATCATCCATGTAATGTAGAAGGGATGGGTACAGTCCGTATAAATATGGATGATGGGATAGTATGCAAATTGAAGGAAGTGAGATATGTATCTCAACTCAAAAGGAATCTTATCTCTGTTGGTGTTTTGAAAATATTGGGTCTTATGATATCTATGCGAGATGGTGTTCTCAAGATGACCAAAAGTTCAATGGTGGTTATGAAGGGCGTCCGTCGGAACAATCTCTTCTACTTGAAGGGTAGTACAGTTACAAGGCAGGTGAAGACTTCTATTTCTTCAGATGATGTTTGCACACAGGTCTAACAGATGAGGGTCAGACACGGAGGTGAAAAGTCTTTATAAACTCCCGCAAAGAAGGATCATTGGAAGGTGCTTCTACCTACAATTGGAATTGGGTGAACACGGCGTTCTGGATAAGAAGAAGGTGAAATTCAGCAGCACTACTCACCACTCTGATGGTCTTCTTGATTGTGTTCACGTAAGTATTTAAGGACCTGTTAAGACTGCATCGCTTGGAGGTATAGGTAATTTGTCTCTTTTATTGATAATTTATCTAGGCATTGTTGGATATATCCCATTAGACAAAGGTGTGAAGCCCTAAATATGTTGGTGAAGTGGAAGGATATGATGGAGAAGCAGACTGGTAGGAAGATCAAGGAGTTACAAATTGACAATGTTGAAAGATACAGAACCAATTCCTACGATTTGACCAAAAACACTGGTATTGGTACTCACTTCACAGATGGAACATAGGTTGGCTAAGAAGATAAATCGTTCCTTGCTGGAGAAGACTCGTTTTGTTTGTTGTCTAATGAACGATTAGACAAATCATTTTTGGCTTTGTGTATGCTAGCCATCTCATAAATTGATTATCATCGACTGCGATAGGAGGTAAAACTCCACTAGAAGTTTGGTCTGAAAAAGTTGCTCAAGATCATGATTTGCTGCGGGATTTGAAAGTCCGACCTACTTTAGTGCCAAAGATGGTAAGGTGAATCTGTGAGCAAACAAGTTTGTGTTTTGGGTGTCAAAAGAAATATGAAAGGCTACAGATTATGGGACCCTGAAAATAAGAAGATCATGTTAAGTCAGCATGTCACATTTGATGAGACTTCAGTATTGAAGTCTACCGTCTCTCGAAGTCTACGTAGGTGGAGAGGACGAAACCAAGAAAGTATCGCAGCGGTGGAGGATGATGCTACTCCACCATCTTCAGTTGGTTTGGTATCAGTGAGGACTTCATAGGATGTGACACCGGGTGGAGATCATATAGCCAGTTTTGATGCTGAACAGGTTGAAGATATTGATGAGAATGTCAAATTATTTGTAACATTGGAACCATGATAAAACCACAAAAGTGGCATGAATCTCAAGCTTGTGACCGCGACAAGCTCAAGTTGAAGGTCATTGTTCTCCATGACGGTAGTGAAGAGGATCCTATGACTCAGCCAGGTCGGTTCGCTGCTAAAGATTCAGTCACAAGTGCATGAGCTTGATGGAGCTCATTTAAATGAACTACGATTGGCTTGATCCCTTGGGCAAGGTATGTAGGTAGTCGTAAAGGCGCAACCATTTGGTGATACAACCCGTATGAAGCTATTTGAGTTCTCGAGAAGTTGATTGGGACTTCAAGTAGAGGTGAAGAGTTGGACTTCACGTAGAGGTGAAGAGTTGAACTTCACGTAGAGGTAAAGTGTTGTGATCTCGATGAACAGTTGATCTTCTGGTGAGAAGATGGTTAAGCTTGCATAAGGGGTGTGCATCCAGTTTGTTGAAGCCGATGATGGTGTTTGGTGTGCTCTACTCAGATTTGGTTGGACCGTCTTGAAGACATGATGGACTGGAGAGAGCCAGTCAGTTGAAGAATCAGTGGCGGCTCATGATAGATTCTTCTCGAGGTCAATTGGAATAGAGTTCCATTAAATTGCTGAGTTGGAGACACGTTTGTTGGTCGGCTCATATGGTATTTCTCTTCAAGTGAAGTGATGAGAAGGCATGTATGGTGCATTCTGTTTGAATAGCTGAGCTGAAGTTGGAAGCTTACAATTAATATTGGTTTGAAGAGAGTTGCAGGTGACAACGACAAACTCAATTTGGATCTGGTGAGATCAGTGAAAATCAATTGTACGTGTGTGGCGATTCATCTGAAGGAACAGGTTTCGACTGTTGGCTAAATCGAGATAGTGTGTCGATTTCACCGAGATCGTGTGTCGATTTCATTCGGAGCACTCAAGCCAAAATCGTGTGTCTATTTCGCCGAGATCGTATGTCGATTTCGCCAGATGTTTGTAGGAGTTCAGCTCAGATTTGAAAAATCTTTACCGAGGTGGAGAATTGCAGGGAGAGAGATAAATGAGATAGAGGAGATAGCGCAGAGATCAGAAGTCAAAGGGAGCGAGAACGACATTGAAGCAGGCCTGGACAGGGCCCGATCGACCTCCCTGTCGACCGATAGACAGAGCCCGGTCGACTGCCAGTCGACCGGTGTGCACGACGTGCACAGACATAGCCCGGTGACCGCCCGGTCGACCGTGGCAAAAGAACGGTCGACCAAGCAGTCGACCGATTGACATGAGCCAAAGTCTCGGTTGGTCCCGATCGACCGACCGATCGATTGAGGACAAGGGTCGACCGGGACTGATTGACCGACAGACGCGTTTTTGTTCTTCTTCTAGATTCGGACTCTTTTTTTGTTTTGGGGTCAAATCCAATTACGGTTTCCTACATCCCTGGGACTCTTTGATTATAAATATGGGATAGAGCCCTCATGTATTGCATCCCTAAAATCCCTTGAAGTATCCCTCTTGTATTTGCTTGTTTTGATTGTTGAATCAATAAAATCTCTCTCTCCATTGCCTCGAGGATGTAGGCAAATTGTCGAATCTCGTTAAATATTGTGTTGGCTTGTTTTCTCTATTGTTTCTCTATTTTTGTCGTTTGGGTACATCTCCGGCTGCATCTATCTCTAATTGGTGGATTTCTCGTCGGTTGTTGCTCCGCCTGTAACAAGGAAGACTCAGGATAAACTCTCTACCACTGTTTTGAACACTAACAGATGGTAAGGTGGATTTTAGCATTTAAATTTTAGGCTATGAAAGATTTGAAGGTAAAGCCAACATCTTCAAATGTAAAAGCAAATAGAGATCAGTTATTTTGAGCTTTCACTTTCTTCAATCATCTTTGCCTATTTCTCATTTAAAAAGTAATTTTGCTTTTATTTCTCATCAATTCTCCTCAACCACTTCTCATTAATACTTTCTAGATGGGAGAATCTAGAATTCAATTCTATAATCATTTAAATTCTCTTTCTTAAATTCTCTATCTTTTAGTCCCAATTATTGAAGATATTTATTTTATATTTTTATTACATAGAGTCTCATCTTGTATTATTTGATTTGTGATATTTTGCTTTACTGGTCCTTGCTGTTGTTTAGAAAACAAAACAAATCTTGTGATCTTATGAACCCTCTTGGTGAAGAGGAGAAAGTCCAACTCCGATGAAGGAGGTTGGCGGTTGTTTTCTCTTCGAAAGAAGAGTGAAAGTTCAAGCTCTTGGGTTAGAGTGTTGGCATTGTAATATCTTGTTTCGGGTTGAAAGTTTATAGTAAATTTAAAATCTTAGAGAAGATGCCTCTGATGGTAGATGTAAGGAGATATTTGAGCCACCCTTAAATCTGTGTTTTCCTCTCTCGCATTTTAAAAACTGTCTATGAGTGCTGATCTTTTCTTTTATTCATTATTATGCACTTATAACTCCTTTAATTATGCAGTCAGACATTTTGTAATGTAATTGTGGATTCTACCAGTATCTGGACCATTCTGTCAGCGCACCAAAGTGTATTTCTACATTTTATTAGATTTTGGTTTTCAGCCAGAAGTACTTTCAACTTTCAGGATATGGGTTATATCTGTATTCCCACTATCTCTCAAACCTTATCACCTGAATGTTGCTGCTACATATTACTCTAACTAATTGTTTATTTGTTGAAGCCGATGTTGCATTATGCCAGTAAACTTCTAGTTCATTTTACCATTTTACCAGCCCGACTGATATTCTACCAAAACAACTTGTTCTTGAAAAAATTTATGAATTAGACATTTTTATATTAAAAACCCTATTCACTCCCCTCTCCCTCCTCCTCCTCTATGGTTCTATACAATCACCTTAGGTTATTAGCCCTAGATCTATATGAAGTTTAGAGGGGTGCTAAACAACTCAAGAAAATCAATTCTATAAATTAGTCAATATGAAGGAGGTCATCAAACTCCAATCTTGTTCATTTTATGCAACAACCATAACATGCCTACATAGCATTTTCGGCAACATAAACTGAAGATAAGATAAAGTTAGGATCTCACATGTTCTACATGATCGAGGTAACCATGGTAGAATAACTACCTATAGATGCCCATCAAGATACCAATCTAGGTTATCACAACAATATATCTAATCAATAGTGCATTTGATGAAGGATGAGTAAGTAAATTTGGTCACTCTCATAGCATAAAAGTATCAGTTTTCTTGTTCCATAATCAAGATAACGAAAATACGATTCCAACACATCCTGCAATGTGAAAAATAGAGTCCGTATGCGAAAGTTATGATAGTCTTAAGTTTTTGGGGTAATTCTGCAAATTTATCAGGGGGTGATCCCTAAATTCCAGGCCATTTCCCTAAATCCTGAATTGTGCTGCTTTACAGCAAATTTCCTTCTTTTATTAGCTTCTTATTTCTATTAAGACTTTAGAGATCCTAATTATTATTTTTTAGTGTCTTACTTTACTTTCTTTTCTTTTTTTATTAGAATTTAATTCAGAATAAGAGTTTTATTTGAGATTGATTCTCTATAAGAGTGTTTTAGTCGAATTTCAGTAGTTTTAGGATTTTATGTATGAAAAGCCTATATAAAGGCCTAATTTAGTATTTTGTAGGCAGATTTGATTTAATTTTAATGAAATTTCAGCGAGAATTTTCTCTTCTCTAGTGCGCTAAAGCAGTATCACCGTTCGATTTCGATAACTGCTCAATAACGCTTTCGTGACATTAGTTGGTATCAATGGCTCCAGCGATAACCTTAATAAGGCTTTCATCCAGCGAGTCATTCATATTGAGGAGATTTTACAGAAACTCAATGAATCGATCGATGCCCTGAGTATTAGGGTGTCAATACTGATCGTAACTAAGAATAATCACGCGCAGATAGCTGCAGTGACAGTTATGACAAAAAACAACTGAGACGCATCTAAAAAATACAATATGAGGAGATGATTCTATTCTAGCTGACGAGTTTCTTAATGATGAGGATCAACTAGCCAGAGGATCTAGAGATCAAAATTATCACCAGCGAGTCAAAAATCTTTCTTTCTTTTTAGATTTTAATGAATATTGAAAACTTTCTTGATTTGCTTTGCAAAGTTGAGAATTTCTTCCTTTTTCATACCATTCCCAAAGCAAAGCAAATGTCGCTTACCCAATACAAACTCAAGGGAGGAGTTAGAGTTTGATGGAAGAATGTACAGAGGAATCATGAGCGTCAAGGAAAGGTAAAAATCACAGATTGAAAACAGACAAAACTTAAACTGAAGAAGAGGTTTTTACCACATGACTATGAGCAAATCTTGTATCAATAATTTCATAACTGTAGATAGGACAACATAATGGTAGAGGTGCGCACCACATATTTTCATAGGTATCAACGCACAATAATGTGATGGAGACCGAGACACAACAAACTGTTTAACATATCAATGGTCTTCGGCTAACAATTAAAGATAAGATCACAAAGGCTGAAAATAAATATATTTGCAGTCCAAAGAGGTTGAACAATTGTTCTTTAAGATTTTTATACCTTGTACATCAACTGTTACATCACAAATTTCATCATCGCTAATCTTGATTTCAACGTCTTCACCATTATTAACATCATTGGAGAAAGAGATTGCAATTGAACCAATTATGTCACCAGATGAACTAATATTTCTCACAACTAATTTATCATATTTTTCACCTCCACCTGAGTTATTATTCTCACTAGAAACTCTTTCTTTGCTATCAAAGAAAGGATGAAGAGGTTCAGATCTCGCGATTAGAAGAATCATTATCTTTATGGTTCATAGGGTTCAACAAGCAATCGACATCCTAAGAGGTTGAACAAACTATTCTTTGAGATTCCTACACCGCGTACATAAATTGTTATATCACCGACTAAATCATCGTCAGTATTGGTTTCAACTTCATCAATATTGAAATCATTGGATATTGTCTCACCACTTCGCATAATGACTCCAACATTTATGATCCTTTTCAAGTTCTTTTACTTAAGACGTTAAACTTTGAGGGAGAGAGAGTTGATACAAGTAGAAATTTTGCATCAATGCCAAGCTTACAATGAAACCTATTCACAGTCGGCGATATCACGGATGTACTCTTCATGCTACAAAATCAGGATTTATCGCAAGAGCTAACATCTGTATTTTTCTTTTGGCTTGTTAAAAGTTAGAATTCTAGGACGAGTTCTTTTTAAGAAAGAGAGAATGATGAAGGATGAGTCAGTAAATTTGGTCACTTTCACAGTATAAAAACATCAGGTCTCAGACAATCACGATAAGAAAAAAACGATTCCAAATGCATCCTATACCACGAAAAACATCTTGTATGCAAAAGTTATGATAGTTTTGATAGAAATTGAGGACTATATGTGCCTTCTGCTACTCTCTTCACGAGATGTTTTCATTAACAACTTATTCATGAAACACGGGAGAGCCTAAAGGCTTCACTGTTTATTTTATAAAAAAAACATGTACGATTTAACAGACCTATTGGCATATAGGGTTGACATGAAATGTCACTGTTTTCAAATTGGTCCCCATCATCTTGTAGTTGTTGCCTTTTTTTAATCATCTGAGGGGTTTTTTGGGGGGACTTACCAACATTACTTGCGCGATGAAGCCCTGGGCACTTAAGTGAAAATAAACGGCGAGAAATCAGACAGAATTTTTATTTCTTTTGAGAATAAAGGCAGAGAAATGCTCTAATCATAATATATATTACTCAAGCCAACTCTCAAATCGACAATGGTGGAAAATGAACCTGGAACCTTCCTCCTAAAACTGAGGAGTGACTGACCCGCTTTCACGAAATCCAATAGATTTTGGTGAGGGAATCATTTTGAATGCTGCAAAAGATGTTTAAATGAGTTGACTGAACTGAGGAATAACATAAACTCAATTCCTTCTCCTATAATTGCTTCTCTCTGTTCCTTAGAGCCATGTTTTACCTCGTCACACGGCCTGCTAGAAAGTTGGCCATCAGCCCATGAAAAGAAGTTAAAAGCCCTGCCTTCAACACTCATGAATCATTGTATAATGAAAAAACAGAAGAGTCGTCATTTTCTTTAAAAAAAATCAACAGTGAGCCACCTATGATGATGATGTTGATGTGGCTGGATTGTAATGAGGTCCATGGGCTTTTTTCTCTCTTCCTCAGGTCCCCCCACACAACTACTGTCTTTATAAATGCCAGAACTTAATCTCTCAGATTATCCTTTCCTTTTTAGAGCACAGTGAGTGCTTGGATGGACGCTCTGTCCTTGTAAAGCAAAGCATAGCAGATGAGATGGTCTCCAACTTTGTGATGGTGAGAAACGAACACAAACAAGCACCAGCCCATACTGTATTTTGTTGTTGTGTATTAGCCTGTACTGTATCTGTGGGCAGGCCGGCATAAATGAAATGAGCTGTATCTAGCTGTAAGTACGTATCTCTCAATGGTGGTTTAGTTCAGGTCTGCTCATGGTTGAATCCATAGTACTGTCTGTTGCAGCTCCAATTTTTGCAGGAAAGAAAGAAGTTGACAGTTCACTGATTCTCATGGTTCTTCATGTCTCTGAATCAAAGAAGGCAACTAATTCTCTCTAGTCTCAAGATCAAAAGATGAAAAAACATGAGCTAATTAGATTTCAGTCTTCTACAAATTGATCATCTGTGAGTTCATCATCCATTAATGTTTCCTTGCTGATTCTTTTGAATTAACCTGCACCAACACAAATCCATAGCAAGTGGATCGAAGGAAGATGTACATGATGGACATGTCAACGCGAGAGAGAGAGAGAGAGAGAGAGAGAGAGAGAGAGAGAGAGAGGTGGAATTTTAATTTCTTTTCCTTATATTTGGAGAATATTAGACGGAAATGAAATCCTTATATTTCTTTCCTTTTCAAAATGCTCATGTTTAAATTGGGTGAAATTTAAATTCTATGAATCCCCATCAAAATCAATGTTGCCCAAAACGTTCCGTGTTCGTCGTACTGTCTCTTTCGTGTCATATTATGTCATAGAGATTTATCTTCACAAGATTTGATTTAATTTGCTTTGATTACGTCACGTGGACAACTTGTCTTTGAGAGTAAAACGAGAAATTAACGTGTGTATGCATACATATATGATATATCTATCAATCGAGAAGCTAGAAAAGGTTACAGAATTAATAATTTAATGAATCAGATGATAACGACACTTCACAAACTCCACATTTGCGAGGGCTCGCGTTGACTCTTTCGCGTGATGATGATCCTTCGTGTTATGAGCCGTTCATCACAGTTGATGAACGGCTCGAAATAGGAGAGAGAAAAAAATAAAAATATGTTTTGTGAGTCTTACTATAAAATACGTTTTTGTTTCTCTCTTTTTGGGACCGTTCATTAGTTTCGATGGACAGCCCACAGTGCGGATACTCACTAACTGCATTGTTTTATATACTTCATAAATAAAAGTAAAGAGAAGGGTTGAAAAGAATTCCACCAAACTGACTCTTCTTGTTCAAAACTCTGACTGACCGGTGCCGTGGCTTTGAACCGGTAAACGAACCGGACAGCCCGAACCGGACCGTGGACACGGTCAGATCTTCTCTTCGTTGATGGCTCCGTCAAATTGGGTGGGCCATAATTAAGCCCATGGACTGAACCCAACCGGAGTCTTTTTGACGTACCTGTTCTTGCACTGCTAAAATGACGATGATGATCAGTTTTGGGTTTCATTGGCCGGTCTCATGTCCATGATGATGATGATGGATGATGGGCTTGCTCTTCTCATCGCCGTGTCAAAGCCTCATGTACATTGGGCATGGACGGATGGACCCAACCTTTGAGTTAATTTTAGCCATTGGATCTAGTTACTTATTTCCAATTTGGTGTGCCACGTCATTTTCAATTTTGGGGCAAAATCTGGGGAAAAGAATTTGGTGGCGCCACACGAGCAATTCAACAGATAATTAATTAGGAATGAATTAGCCTAATTAGGAATCAGCAGCGAGATTTATGAGTGACTTTCCCCTGAGGTTCAGCTTGTTATGTACGCGGTGCTTGTTTTAAATCCCTTTCGAAAATTTTCAATTCTCTCCTCTCTTCTTTTGACTCTATACGCGGCCGGCAACCAAACGGCGTCCCCAACAAGCAATCTCATTCTTCTCAATCCATAAAAGCTCCTCTCTCACCTGTTATAGTCCCACATCGCCCAGTTCCATCGATGATCACCGTCTCTAGTATTCTCTCGGCGGCAGCCGCAGTGGCCTGCGGTCTGCTGCTCCTGCGGGGCATCCTGTCCTTCAAGTCCATCCTCTTCCTCCTGGGCCGCTGCTGGCGGTTGCTGGACGAAAAGGCCCAGGCCTACCAGATCTTCAAGATCCCCCAGCACGCCGACAACGGCCAGCACAACCCCCTCTACCGCCGGGCCGCCGCCTATGTGGCCTCCCTCCCCTCCCTCGAGGACTCCGATCTGGCCCACATCTTCTCCACGGGCCGCAAGCCCAACGACTTCTTCTTCCAGCCCGACCCCACCGGCCGCCCCGTCGCCGACTCCTTCCGCGGGGCCCGCCTCCACTGGGCCCACCACCCCGGCTGCCTCCACCTCCGCGTCCGCCGCCAGGACCGCCACCGCGTCCTCCGCCCCTACCTCCAGCATGTCGAGTCCGTCGCCGACGAGATCGAGACGCGCAGGAAAGAAGTCAGGCTCTTCACCAACAAACTGGACGACGGCGAGAACTGGTGGCGGTCGGTGCCGTTCACACACCCGTCGACGTTCGACACGGTGGCGATGGACCCCGAGCTCAAGGCCCGTGTCAAGGCCGACCTCGAGTCCTTCCTCAAGGCCGGAACTACTACGCTCGCCTGGGCCGGGTCTGGAAGCGGAGCTACCTCCTTCACGGCCCGCCGGGGACCGGCAAGTCCACCTTCGTGGCCGCCATGGCCAAACTCCTCTGCTACGACGTTTACGACCTCGACCTCTCCAAAATCTCGGAAGGCACCGATCTCAAGTCTCTCCTTTTGCAAACCAGCCCCAAATCTGTGATCCTCGTCGAGGACCTCGACCGGTACCTGACGACGGGGAACAAGGAGGAGGTGGCGGCGATGCTGAGCTTCATGGACGGCGTCTTCTCCTGCTGCGGCGAGGAGAGAGTGATGGTGTTCACTATGAGCGGGAAAGAGGCGGTGGACCCGGCGGTGCTGCGGCCGGGGAGGCTCGACGTACACATTCACTTCCCCCTCTGCGATTTCTCGGCGTTCAAGACGCTCGCCAGCAGCTACCTCGGCCTCAAGGATCACAAACTGTACCCTCAGGTTTCAGAGGGGTTTCAGAGCGGGGCCCAGTTGAGCCCCGCGGCGGTCGGAGAGATCATGATCGCCAACAGGGGCTCGCCGAGCAGAGCCCTGAAGACCGTGATCAACGCCCTGCATGAGGCCTCCCCCGCGCGGCGGTGGGAATAGTCGGAGGAGGGAGGACGATGAGCGAGGGCGGGTCGGTGAACGGCCGGAGATTGGCGGAGCTCGAAGGGTGCGGAATTGTTGGCGGTGGCGGTGGATTCGGGTTCGGGAAGGACGCGACGGTCCGAGAGTTCAAGAAACTGTACGGGCTGATTCGGAGGAACGGGAGCAAGAGTGACGGGACGATGTCGGTGGAGATGGCTGCGGCCGCAGCGGCGGCGGCGAATGCCGCCGCCGCCGCCGCCGCCGCGGGGAACAGTATCAATAATGGGTCTCAGAAGGATGGATTGTAGCAGAACAGCTGTGAATGTGAGCTGGGGTCTGTTTGACAGTTGGTACTTTTACTTCAATTTTAGTTCTAGGTTCTCTGTTAATATTTATTGGATTGAAATATTTAGATTTTTTTTTCCCCTCTTTTTCTGAATTAGGAGAAGCTTTAGGATTTTTTTAGGATTAGGATTTCGGGGGAAGTCAAATGAGACGTAAAGGGTTATAAAAAATGAAAAAGATTCCTAATCTTTTTATAATGAACTAATTTTTACAGTTTCATCTGATAAATGCTCTCAGTGCTTGATTTCAGCTCAATTTTATTTGAAATAAACTGACTCTTCAGCAAGAAACAGAGTAACAGTGTGCTCTTTTAATTCATGAGCGGATATTAGCACCCACCAAATTAATAAAGATATCCAACTAATTAATACACTAAAAAATTGATAAAGACACTCTTTAATTTTTCTTAAATTTCCAAAAACACTCGTTCCACCCTCTTCCCCTCTCCTTCCTCCTACTTCCACCACCCTCGTCCCCAACCATCCCCCAAGATCTGGTGGCAAAGAGGAGGGAGGGAGAGGAGGCCGGCCCCTCTCCCTCCTCGCTCTCAACCCCTTCCTTCCTCGCCGCCAGATCAGGCAGTGAGGAGATGGTTGCAGGAGAGGGGGGCAGGGGAAAGATCGCACTCTCTTCAAACACATGGAGGTTGCTCTTTCACATTTAGAACAGAACTGAAGCAGAGAGAAAAGTAGAGGAGGCGATGGATTTGAATTTCCTCATATGCAATGGCAAGTGGCTCTGTCTCGGTCCTGCTGTCTATTTTTTCTTTCCTCCCCCAAACTTCACCTCTGCTACTACTACTACTAATGACCATCTCTGCAAAAGACAAACTCATCCTCTACTCTCGTCCCAATTCACTACTAAACCTCGCCCTCATGGCCATGCGAGCGATCAGACCACCCCTACGCCACTCACCGCCTGCCGCTGTCGCTCGCCGTGGAAGGAGGAGAAAGGAGAGGGTATCTTAAACTTTTGTCCGTGGTTAAATTTGTCTAAAAATTTAATGATATTTTTGCAGTTATTGAATGGGGGCTTTTATCAATTTTTTCGGTGCTAATATCTTCTCCTTTTTAATTCACGAGGAGATTATTATCTCTGATTTATGAGATGAACTATAATAATTGTGGGAAGAAAAACCTGGTTGTGGCTTCAACTACCATTTTCAAAGGTTTGCCCAACAACTTACGACCCTCCCTCTCTCTCTCTGGACGCTGGTGAGTTATTAGATGGGAAATGCATTGATGAGAATTGAATTCATGGATGTGTTGTGTCCTCAAAGTGGAGATCTCTCTCTTCCATGAATCATGAATCATGGTTGGATCTAAGTACTTATGGGAAAGTCTCGAAGTCCATTCAGAGTTGTGCTTGGGATCTTGTAGTAAATGTAATTGACTGTTGTGTGAGGCCTCTGTGAATCTACACTTGCCCATATCTCACAGCTAGAACTTACCTTAGATATTGAATACATTTTTTTATATTTTTTTCCGATGTCAAAATATTTGAGCATAAAAAAAAGTCTCTCTTGAATGGACTTCATGTTTTTTTAATTTTTTTTTTTTTTTTTTTTTTTGAGAACGGATGGGGTCTCAATCGAAAGCCTCAGCCGGCATTCATGGCTCCGAATCTTTATTACTTGCCTCTTTTTATGTCCCCAGCTAAAAGAACGCAGAACCAGGCCCGTAAGCGAAAGGAAAATTTTTACAAAAACAAAACCACCCATCACAAAATATACTCCATCAAGAGGAAGAGAAGTTTTTGTTAGTATTTGAGGGTATTTTAAAATTATGTAATGTTCTTTTAGTTTCATATTAGATAGGAAAAGAACTCTTTAGTGTTTATATATAGAGTCTTTTTTATGACGGGTTGTTTGGGTTAGAAACTAGGTGGTGCTCGCACGCACATAAGTCCATTGAGCCCCAGTGAAGAAAATTAGGTTACCGGGTTAAAAAAACCTTAATGCTCATGTGTGTGCGCCAGCATCGCATGCGCAGGTTTTACCAATTTTATTTTGGATTTAAAATCAAAATAAAATCTCTTCAAATTCTGTCACTTCAAATCCTGTCACCAGATTTGATCACGCTCCATTTCCTGTCATGTCAGAGTTAGCCGTTAAGAGCTCTCTGCCCAAGTTCTGCAGTGAACTCTGATCAAGAAAAGAAATTTTCTTTTGTTCAAGAATTGCTCTCTGCCCAAGGATTTCTGATGATGAAAAACTCCCTTTATAAAGAACCTAACCTCTGCTCTCAAAGACACAACTCAACCATCTTCTTTCTCCTCTGAAATTTCCTTAAACTCTTCAGTTCTTCTTTGTATTTCTGAAGGAAACAAAACCGAACTGTTCGAGGGCCTGTGCATTGCGAGTGCATGCCTTTAGGGTCAGTGATCGTTGAATTGTGAACGATAGGTCGCCACCAAACTGTTGCACCGAGATACTCTCTCAAAAGGGCGCGATTTACTCTTAAGGACATGCTCTGCACGTCTCGTTCAAAACAGAAAAGTCCCTTCTTTCTTGAAAATTTAACTTCAAATAGCTTAGCAGTAATTCATTTAGTATTTTCCAACAATCTTAAGAGTAGATATGGATTCTACTATATTTGCTGCTACTAATGTTAAGTCTCTGCCTGACATTTCTAGAATTGAGCCATTTAATGGAACTCAATATAAAAGATGACAAGAAAAAGTTATGTCTACACTTGATGTAAGTGATTATACCTTTGCTATAACTGATCCTAAACTAAAAAAAAAGACTTGCAAAATTGGGAAAAGACAAATAAAATCTGTAGACACATCATTTTCAGCACACTTAGTAATGTACTGTTTGATGTTTACTGTCCTTATAAAACTGCAACAGAAATTTGAGAAAGTCTTAATAAGAAATACATCCTTGAAGATGTTGGAACTTAAAATTTTGTTGTTGGAAACTTTCTGAATTTTTTCATGTCTGATGAAAAAGATATTTCTTCTCAAATTCATGATATCATGTTCTAATTGATGATCTTAAAAATGAAAACATCATCCTACCCAAAGCCTTTGTTGCTGGAGCCCTATTGAAAAACTACCCGACTCATGAAAAAATTGTTGGCCCAAAGGCCATTAGCCCGATATTTTGATGATGACAGACCATATTTAGTTATGTGTTTAACAATCTTGTTTAAAAGAATTTCAGGTTTAAAACAAGTTGATTTGACGGCTCCACATCAAGACTCACAATTTGGACGCCGCTAAAGATTTGCATTCCCAAGCCTAGCACGGTAGAAAAGCTTCGGGATCAAAACTTTGAAGAAAAGAATTCAAGATTTGTAATTTACTTTTATTTTTAGATATTTTGTCAAAACCTAAATGATAGAGGTAGAATATTTGGGATTGTCACTCACACACACTTAGTATTGCTTCATGGCTTCAAAAGAATTTTTATATCAGAATTTCTAACTTAGCTTTTAGAAATATCATGTTTTAGAAAAATCGTTTTTAGAAAAACAGTTTATCAAAAAAAAAAAAGGATTTTCACCAAAAATGATCTAACATGTTTGAGTGTTGATCTATGATCATACTCTTAGTTTTATTAGGTCTAGAACCTTATTTACAAATCCTTAAACCAAAATGCTTTAAACCAAAAATTTCCTTTTCTTTCTTTCTAGACTCTGTATAAACAGATCTGAGAGTCCGGTCGACCGACCCAGTCGACCGACGTGCACGGCTGTGCATGTGTGCACGTCGGCCGACCGCTCGGGTCGACCGGGCACTTGTCAGTGCTCTCTTTTTATTTCGGTCGACCGAGTCGGCCGACCGTTTTCCCCCAACGGTCAGAAATATGACCGTTGGCGGTCGACCGGCCCGGTCGACCGGTAGTTGTCAGAAAGTCTGACAGACTCCAACAGCTCTATTTTCTGACAGATTTTTTGTTGGAATCTCACCCCAACGAATCGTTTAAGCTGTAAAGTTGGTTTTTCATCCACTATAAATAGTGGGTCATTTCAACATGATAAGACACAAGATTTACATATAAGATTTATAAGTTTTCAAAAGCCTTTCATTTTAGAAAAGATTTTCATTAAAGCCAAAATTTTCAAACACCTACTTGAAGCAAATCCCTCTACTTCACTCTAGTCATTTTGCACTTCACAATCCCAACTACTATCTCTACATATTGGTTATAGGATTGTGCTAAGTGAGCTTTTTGTAATCAAGTGTGATCAATTTTCTTCTTGAGCGAAGTTGTAGAGGCATCGGCCTCAAGTGAGCTAGTGTGCTCCAAGTGGTGTTGCGGCATCACGAGAGATAGGACAAGTGTGTCCTTGTATTGGAGATCCAGTGGGATCAATAATAGTGGAAATCCTTCAAGTGTGAAAGCGGGGACGTAGAGCGTGGCTCGAACCTCGGAAACATATCCTCGTGTTTGCGTTTGCTCAAATTTCTTTAAACTCAATCTCTTTTATTGCTTTATATCTTGCAAGCATTTTAATTTGAGCTTATTGTTTTAAGCAGATTTAAATTCCGCATTATTGCCATATTTCATATAGCCATCACCTATTCACCCCCCCTCTAGGTGATTTCAATTGGTATCAGAGCCTAACCCTACTATTTGTTTTAACCACCTTAGGGAGATCCTTGTATTTGGCTATATCATTTTGTTGCATTCTTCATTTATTGTGCATCTTATTCATTATCCATGACTTCAATTGATTTTTCTAGCATCAAGTCCCCACCCAAATTTGATGGCTTGAACTTCCCTATTTGGAAGGTCAAGATGAACCTTTTCCTTAAATTCCTAGGAGTTAGGGTTGCTAGGGCCATAACAAAGAATTTATAGAACCTCTCACCGATGAGAGATCATGGTCCGAGGATACCACCAAGGACTATGAGGCCAATGCTAGGGCTCAATATGCATTAACCCAAGCCCTTAATGAAGATGACCTCTCACGCATCATAAATTGTAAATCCGTATATGAAGTGTGGAATGTTTTAATTGTGACTCATGAGGGAACGTCACAAGTCAAGAGATCCAAAATTGACTTGCTTCGTTCTCAATATGAGAATTTTTACATGCTTGAGAATGAGAGCATTGATGACATGCTCACTCGTTTCACCAAAATAACAAATGCTTTATCTTCTTTAGGTGATGCGATCGATAATGACCAAAAGATAAGGAAGGTCATTAGAGCTCTTCCCAAAGCCTGGGAAGTCAAAGCAACCACCCTCAAGGAGCTCAACGATCGAGAGGAGATGGACTTCTCCGGCTTCATTGGAAATCTCAAGACCCATGAGATGGAGATGAAAGTTAGAGAAGAAAGGGAGGCGCCGAAGAAGAAAGCCCTCGCTTTCAAAGCCACTCCAACCAACCATGACGAGGAAGACTCATCGGAAGACTACGATGAGGACTTTGCCATGCTTATCCGGAAGGTGGGCAAAATGTTCTATAAGAAAGGGAGGCAAAGCAACTTCCGAAGAGGGAAACCTCAAGGAAGATTCGAAAGAAAAAGAGAGGAGCCGGGTCCTTACTTTCATTGCAAGAAGATCGGACATCTCATCGCCGATTGCCCCGCTCTCCAAGCTACCACCTCCAAGAACGGCCCAAAGAAGAAGAAGGCTATGGTGGCCACGTGGGACGATACAGAGTCAGAATCCGAAGAGGAGAACGACGCCGCACACATGTGCTTCATGGCACATGGAGATGATGCTTCTAAGGTAAATCTCGACAACTCCATAGAAGATGATGAATTGACTATGGATGAATTAGCTCAATTTTTTGAAGAACTCCAACATAGATATGAGATCTCGCAATCTCATAATAAGAAATTAAAAAGAGAAAATGAGTTATTGAAAAATAAATATGATATTATTGAAAAAGAGAAAAATGATTTGTCTAATGCTTTTAAGAAATAAAGATTGATTTTGAAAACTATAAATTAGCTTGTAAAGGAAAAACTTCTATTTCTTCATGTAATAAAAATAATTTTGTTGAAATTCAAAAACGGGTTGATGTTTTAGATTCAACTCTTAAAAATGTGCATTTGACTTAAATAAATTTGCATCTAGATTTCCCAAAGGAGTAACCCAAGGGAAACACACTCACCATGCACGGAAACATGCACATACTCACAAGCATGCTCACATGTATGGTAGTGGTAGGATTTATGTTTGCACGCATTGTGGCCGCAAAGGCCATTTAGAAAATTTTATTTTGCTAAACATAACATGAATAATAAACATGTTTGGGTTCGCCCCGGTACTAATCCTAAAGGACCTAAAAAGATATGGGTACCAAAAGACACACCAAATTTAGTTGAAACAGGTGGGTCTTCATCCTCCAAGACTTAGGGGGAGACGATGCCCAGGTGGTGGATGCATCAAAGCTCAAAAATCACATCGCGCTTGCATCACTATCATGGAGGCACCTATTTTGAAGAATACCCTCGGTTTGGTAATTTCTCCATTTAAAAGCTTTTATTTTTGTTTATATACATATGCATAGGATTGTTAGTTTACCTTTGTGCTTCATTGATATGTGTTAGTGTAAACTTACATTTCCATCTTGCTTGTGTATATGCTTTGTTCTAATTCATGTTATCTTGCTTTATGTCATATTTTTGTTGTGTCCAAATATCTAATTTTGATCATATATCTATATACACATTTTGTCAAAAACTAAAATAAATATTTAAAATTCATATTTAAAGCAAATACATTAGAGATGGCAATTGCGCACCTCAACTCATATTTAGAGGAATCTCGAGGATGAAGTTCAGAACCCTTCACCGGGTATTCGGCTTCAACATCTCTAAACCTATGTTTTTATATGAAAAATAAAAATTAAAAATTTTTGTGTAAATCTTGTTTGATATTTATAACTAATAAAATTTAAATCATGTTTTAAATTTTTGTATGTTGAAAATATTCTTCTTATTATTTTCAGACAAATTTTAGATATTTTTTTGGGGTCTTTGCTGCTGACAGTTTTTGGGCAAGACCGGCCGACCGGAGCTGAGATCCGGCCGACCGACCTTGCCTGGAAGAATGTTTTTATCCTTCTCTGTAGCCTGCCGACCAGTGCGGTCGACCGTTTAGTCTGACAGAGCTCTCGGGTATTTTCGGCCGACCGCTGCGGTCGACCGTTTCATCTGTCAGTGGTCTCGGGTATTTTCAGTCGACCGGACCGGTCGACCGGGCGACGGGAATCTGCTTTTTACCCACCCTATTTAAAGCCCTTATCTCTCATTTCTCTCACTTTTCCACCGCCGACTCTTCACTTCCTCTCCCTCAAAAACCCTAACTACTCCATTCCATCTCAATCCAACCCAAATCCAAGCCTAGATCTCTCAAAAATTTCCTGGATCGTCACTCTCAGGCCTGATCTACATGTATTTTCAAGAAATTTTGGATTTTGGCTTCTTGATCTTTAATCCTTCAAGGTAAAAATCGTTTTTTTTTTATCTTGCATCTAATCTTGTTATCTTATCTAGATCTTGTCTTTCATCTAGCTTAGATCAAGCCTTTACCTTGTCTATTTCTTGAATTTTAATCTAGATCTAATTTTTAACCTAAAAATTATGCCTAAAAGATATAGAGCCGAGAAGGGAAAATCAGTAACCCCTTCTTCTTCCTCCACCAGGACTAAACCTCCATTTGTTTCCGATCTAGCAGAAAATCGGTTTATCCTTCTTTCGAGTAGAACTATTATTTCTGAGAGATGTGTTGTCCTTCAAGATTTTGAGCACCTCAATATCCCACAAATATTGAGGAACAATTTATTGGATCAGTTCATGGCTATTAGAGAACCGGTATACACCTCTCTCATACCCTACTTTTACACTAATCTTACTTATGAGGGAAACCGGGTTAGCTCTAGGATTCTTGGAAGAGACATAGATATCTCTCTCCAAGAATTTGCTGATCTGTTGCATCTCTCCTGTGGAGGAGTTGATGTCTACTCCTATAACCTGCATGATTTTGTATATCCGGCCGGTGAGTCTGCGCTCAACGCGTCAACTTTACTCCACGAGGATGACAACCCCGCTTAGTGAGGAATGAGGAGGTGAATAAATTCACACAAACCGCTCAAGTCCTTACTAAATTTGTATTCTATAACATTCTGAATACAGTCATGCCAGGGGTCCTGTTCCTTTGATTGTCTATTGCCTTCTGAAAGGCATTAAGATAAACATTCCCCGATTCATAATTTTTCACATGAATTCTGATCACGTCCTTGTCCCCACAAGGCACTTGCCTTTTGGGATGCTCATTTCGTATCTCTTAAAACAACTCAATTTTGACCTGTCCTCTGTGAGACCCACAGAACCCTCTGTGAACCTGAACAATACTCTCTTGAAGAGGATGCAAGTTAGGGTGCGTCATGATGCACCCCAACAGCCTGCAGTTCCTCCTTCTTCTTCTGTTTCAGGGTCTTCATCTATTCCAGGGTCTTCTTCTGCTCCAAGGTCATCTATTCCATCAGACCTTCAGGCCTTCATTTCTTCTGAGCTTCGTACTCAGTTTCAGGAGCATCAGTCTTGGGTGACCGCTGAGATCCAGCAGCGACTGACTCAGATTTCTGCGTCGGATGCAGCACATCGCGCGGAGATGGACTCTCGTTATCAGGGACTTCGCAATGATATGTCCTATTTTGCTGATTCCATGCGATACATGGATTCGCAATTTAGTGCACTCTTTATGAAGTGCAACATGCTTGGTCCAGACCCCACGCCATTTGCCTGACCGCTTCCTTCCTCCGGCCCTCCATTTCCAGTTAGGGCCCCTTCTGCTTCTTCAGCACCACAGCCAGGTGTTGCAGCTATTGATCCAGAGGATGAGGCTTCTGATGATGATGAGGATGATGATGATGATGAGGATGTGGAGATGGCTGCAGGTGATGCTGAGGACGACGATGAGGACGACGATGATGAGGAGTGACTTCCCCTTTTGATGATGTCAAAAAGGGGAGAGATATTCTTGAGAGACCTCCTTGGGCTTGTATTTTGTATCTTGTATTTTGTATTTTGTTATTTTGGACACGTATTTGTGTTTGTGTGGACATGTGTTTTCTATATGTTTTTATGTCTTGTATGAACATGTGTTTATTTATGGCATGAGTTATCTTTTCTAGCATAGACATGTGTATGGTTGTTTATTATTTGTGCCATTTATCTATGCCTGAGTATCTTTTTATTATATGCATGTGTTGAGGGGGAGCTTCACTTGAAGCCTCCACCCAAATTATTTGTAATAACTATGTATGTTTTGTCATCATCAAAAAGGGGGAGATTGTTGGCCCAAAGGCCATTAGCCCGATATTTTGATGATGACAAACTATATTTAGTTATGTGTTTAACAATCTGGTTTAAAAGAATTCAGGTTTAAAACAAGTTGATTTGACGGCTCCACATCAATACTCACAATTTGGACGCCGCTAAAGATTTGCATTTCCAAGCCTAGCATGGTAGAAAGCTTCAGGATCAAAACTTTGAAGAAAAGAATTCAAGATTTGTAATTTACTTTTATTTTTAGATATTTTGTCAAACCTAGATGATAGAGGTAGAATATTTGGGATTGTCACTCACACACACTTAGTATTGCTTCATGACTTCAAAAGAATTTTTATATCAGAATTTCTAACTTAGTTTTTAGAAATACCATGTTTTGGAAAAACCGTTTTTAGAAAAACAGTTTATCAAAAAAAAAAGGATTTTCACCAAAAATGATCTAACATGTTTGAGTGTTGATCTATGATCATACTCTTAGTTTTATTAGGTTTAGAACCTTATTTACAAATCCTTAAACCAAAATGCTTTAAACCAAAAATTTCCTTTTCTTTCTTTCCAGACTCTGTATAAACAGATCTGACAGAGTCCGGTCGAACGACCCAGTCGACCGACGTGCACGGCTGTGCATGTGTGCACGTCGGCCGACCGCTCGGGTCGACCGGGCACTTGTCAGTGCTCTCTGTTTATTTCGGTCGACCGAGTCGGCCGACCGTTTTCCCCCAACGGTCAGAAATATGACCGTTGGCGGTCGACAGACCCGGTCGACTGGTAGTTGTCAGAAAGTCTGACAGACTCCAACAGCTCTATTTTCTGACAGATTTTTTGTTGGGATCTCACCCCAACGACTCCTTTAAGCTGTGTAGTTGGTTTTTCATCCACTATAAATAGTGGGTCATTTCAACATGATAAGACACAAGAGTTACATATAAGATTTACAAGTTTTCAAAAGCCTTTCATTTTAGAAAAGATTTTCATCAAAGCCAAAATTTCCAAACACCTACTTGAAGCAAATCCCTCTACTTCACTCTAGTCATTTTGCACTTCACAATCCCAAGTACTATCTCTACATATTGGTTATAGGATTGTGCTAAGTGAGCTTTTTGTGATCAAGTGTGATCAATTTTCTTCTTGAGCGAAGTTGTAGAGGCATCGGCCTCAAGTGAGCTAGTGTACTCCAAGTGGTGTTGCGGCATCACGAGAGATAGGACAAGTGTGTCCTTGTATTGGAGATCCAGTAGGATCAACAATAGTGGAAATTCTTCAAGTGTGAAGGCGGGGACGTAGAGCGTGGCTCGAACCTCGAAAACATATCCTCGTGTTTGCGTTTGCTCAAATTTCTCTAAACTCAATCTCTTTTATTGCTTTATATCTTGCAAGCATTTTAATTTGAGCTTATTGTTTTAAGTAGATTTAAATTCCGCATTATTGCCATATTTCATATAGCCATCACCTATTCACCCCCCCTCTAGGTGATTTCAAAAATTACAAGAAAGAAGTTAGATATAAAAGAAAACAAATCAACCTTAAAGATATAATAATTCATATTAGAATTGAAGAGAAAAACAAAAAAAAGGAGAAAACAGAAAGGGCCAAGGAGCTTACTCCAAGGCAAATCTAATTAAAAGCAAACCTTCTCAACCAAAGAAACATTTTCATAAGCCAAACTTCAAATCAAATCAGAACCCTAAGATAAAAAGTAACCCTACTCTACTTTCAAGATGAAAGAAAACTATTTTGTGTTTGGCAACTCGGACAATACTCAGCACATTGTAGGTTCTGAAAGATTGGAGAGGCTCCATACAAACCATAAGCTAGCCTAGTTGAAAGTAACAGTATTGTTGCTGTAATATCTGAACTTAACATGGTTGCACATAATAAGAACTGGGTGATTGCTTCTCGGCCAACCCGACATATATGTGCCGATAGAGCAGCGTTCTCTTCTTACTCCTCTGTTGATGATGGTGAACAAGTGTTCATGGCTGATTCGAGGCCCTCACCCTTTGTGGGTAAGCGAAAGGTGCTTCTCAAGCTCATTTCTGTGAAGATCCTTTTCTCTTACAGATGTGCTTCATGTTCCTGAGATTCGTTGGAACCTTATTTCTATTTCACTGAGTCGTCTTCAAAGAAGTGTGCAAGAAAAAGCTTCTCCAGATCACCCCAGTTCTTGATGGAGCCTTCTGGGAGCTTCATGAACCATTCAAAAGCAATCCCCTTTAGGGTGCCAATGAACAAATGTGCCAGGATGACATCATTTGATACCACATTTCCTGTCTGAGACTTGAACTAGTATATGTGCTGGTTCGGTGACCCCTTGCCGTGAAGGCCTATAGGGTCGGAGCTTTGAACTTAGGACGGTACGGGACAAGATCCCACTCAGCCGGGTATAGCGGGACCACTCCTACTTCTCGAAGGCCTCTCCTACTAGCAAGGGCTTCAAGACGCTGTTCCAGTTTAATCAATCTTTTGGAATGAGTGCTTGTCTTTTCTGAGTTGTCTTCCTCTTTGGATGAAGGTTTGGACAACTCAGAGTTGAAATGCTCCTCCTCCTCCGTATGTGCAGAAGTCGAGCTTTCCCCTTCCTTCCGTTTGCCTTTGGACTTCTTGGAAGGAGTCTTGACCTTAGGCTTCTTCTTTTTATCCTCAAGAAATTGTGAAAGCATCTGCTTGAGGCTGTCGATAGATTCTTGTTGAGCACGAATCAGATCGAGTTGCTCCCTCAGAGCCTGGGCTTGCTGTTCAAAGCGTATGGCCATTTCTTTAGGAGTGCTTGCCATATATGCGAGGGCTTCTTTCTCTACGGAAGAGTTCGAGGCATGTGACTCCGCAATAACAGAATGTAACTAGCTTACTTCGATGCCCCAGGCTAGGGCACTGTAGTCCACTGGGCTTTCACGCCAGCTCGAGTGCGTGTATGCTTGTATACTCCTTCCGGATCAGTATCAGACTCATCAGAGCTAAATATTGACTGCTTCTCCTTAGTCTTACTTGGCGTAGTGCTTGGATCTTCCATGTTTACAGTAACTTCAGAGTACTCTGCATCAGAGAAAGTTTCTTTGTACGGGACCGATGCCTTTTAGTCGAGCGGGAGACTGACGTAGATGATAACTGTTTAAACACCGATTGTTTGCTTATATGCGAGCTGCAGTGGCATTCAGAGAGCACCGCTGTGATGAGTCGTTCACAGTAGCATAGTGGAGTGATTTGATGAACACTCCTCTTCTTTGTCAAGTAATCTCTTGCATCCGTTGGAGGGGGATCAAAGAGACCAGCCTCGAGTCTTTGGGAAAGCGGACTTTTCATCTCCCTTCTGACCTTAGCCGTTGGAGAGCGAATGTTAACCTTGCGTCGCAACTCCGAGACACAGGGTTCAGAGACGCGGAGCTCACAGACGCGGCTATCGCGTTTTGGCTTTGAAACGCGAGTCTCGTGCCTCTGCTGAGAAGAGACGCGGACCTCGTGTTACTGATTGTCGGGTTTGTCTAGTTACACTTGAGAAATGCGGACTTTAGGAGTCCCGCATTCCGTCGTAGAGATGTGGGTCTCTTGTCTCTGAGAAGAGGCGCGAACCTTGCGTTACTGAACGTTGTGTCTGGTACGTGAAGCCTCAGAAATGCTAGCCTCTTGAGCTCTGTGTTTTGGTATCCATACGCATACTTCGCGCGTCTGATGCAGGTTCAGAAGAGATGCAAGCATGAGCCTCGCGTCCTGTATCTGCTGGATAGATTGTTTTTCCAGCTTCTTGCATCTGTTGTCGATGTGCACGTCATCTTTATCAATGTTCGGCATTTCGGTTACACTTCACAGGTTGTTGGGAGCCCTCAGTAATCTAGAGCTGAGGAAGAGAAGGGGCATGACAAGATTGGCCTTTAACGACGTTGGCCTCGCGGGTCTCGTGGGAGACGTTGATGCGAACCACGCGCGCGACGCGGCCAGAAATGGCACTGTTTGTGCATGCCATCTTTGGCGAAGTCTCCGAAGGGACTTGAGAGCGGATCTCAGAGGAGACCCTGCGGTACTGTCGTGCCACCCTAGGGCTCTTGGAGCTAGAAGAGAGGAACTCTTCATACTTTGCCTGGTCGAATTCCACGACAAGTGACTCGACCATTTTTCCCTAGGTGACGTCACCTTGCGTCATAACTTGCTCATCAGCGGAGTCACCATCTCTTGTTTCCTTGGAAAAGAGTTGATTGCGCTTGTAAATTCTTTATTTGATTGTAAAGAAAATTACAACAGATCAATAATCCGATCACAAAAGAAGGAAGAATGGTTGGATCTCCCTTTTATTTAAGGCTGGGTTCTTTGCGTAGCGGTGGAAAGTAAATCTTGTTTTCCGCTGACCGGGTGAACGTCAAGCTCCTCTGGAACTTCTCTCTCTGGATCACGGACGGAGTAACACAGTTTCTATCCAATCAAATCTCAAAGAGACTTAGGCAAAAAACTTGAACTCAGCAAGTTGGTAGAAGAGTTTAACTCTTTATCAGTATTCCTCAGCTGAAAAATCCCGACCCCTCTTCAATAGCAGACTGAGCTATTTATAGGAGTTTCAAGGGTAAAATTGTCCCCTAAAAACCCTCCATAATGGGGTTAACTCCCCTCATTACGTGGGCAATAACTGACCCTGTAATAAGGGCAGTTACAACTAAGACGCGGAGCTCACTTGTAGTTGGAACGCGGGTTTGAGCTATGCGTTTAGCCGTTGAGGTACTGCTGGACGCGGGCCTTGAGATTTGCTTGATGCAGGATTCAAGCCCCGCGTTTTGGCATTGCTGTGGTGTTGGGACGCGGGCGTCGAGCTTTGCTAAGACGCGGGCTTTGAGTCCTGCGTCTTGGCATTGCGGTGATGCTGGGACGTGGGCTTCGAGCCCCGCGTCTTGACACTGCGGTGATGCTGGGACGTGGATTTTAAGCTCGTGTCTTGGCATTGTAATGGTATTGAGACGCGAGTTTCGAGCTCTGCGTCTTAGCATTGCGGTGATGCAGGGGTGCAAGCTTCGAGACCTGTGTCCTGGCGTTGCATGAATGGCTTTGATTAGCCTCGTGTCTGAAGTATGGACTTTGTTATCTGATGACTTGTCTTCAGTGATTTTTAGACAGTCTACATACCTCAACTCAAAAGGAACCTTATCTCAGCTGGCGCTTTGGAAACGTTGGGTCTGGTGGTATCCATACGAGATAGCGTTCTCAAAATGACCAAAGGCTCAATGATGGTTATGAAGGGCGTCCGCTGGAACAATCTCTACTACTTGAAGGGTAGTACAGTTACAGGTCAGGTGGAGACTTCTATTTCTTCAGATGATGTTTGCGTACGGGTCTGGTAGATGAGGCTCGAACACGGAAGAGAAAAGTCTTTGTAAGCTCCAGCAAAGAAGGGATCATTGGAAGGTGCATCTACCTGCAACTTAGAATTGGGTGAACACAACGTTCTGGATAAGAAGAAGGTGAAATTCAGCATCACTACTCACCGCTCAGAAGGCCTTCTTAATTGTGTTTACATAAGTATTTGGGGACCTGCTATGACTGCATCGTTTGAAGGTCATATGTACTTTGTCTCTTTTGATAATTTATCTAGGTATTATTGGATATATCCGATGAGATAAAGATGTGAAACCTTAGGTAAGCTGGTGAAGTGGAAGAATATGATAGAGAAACAAACTGGTAAGAAGATCAGAAACTTCAAATTGGTAATGTTGAAAGATACAAGAACCAATTTCTACATTTGGCCAGAACACTGCTATTGGTACTCACTTCACAGATAGAATACATGGGTTGGCTAAGGAGATAAACTGTTCCTTGCTAGAGAAGGTTCGGTGTTTTCTGTCTAATGCATGATTAGGCAAATTATTTTGGGCCGAGGTGATTGTATATGCTAGCCATCTCATAAATAGATTGTCATCGACTGTAATAGGGGGTAAAACTCCACTAGAAATTTGGTCTGGGAAAGCTGCTTATGATTATGATTTGTTGCGAGAATTTAGAAGCTCGACCTACTTTAGTGTCAAAGATGGCAAGGTGAAGTGCAAGTAAAGATGTTTGTGTTTCTGGGTATCAAAAGAAACATGAAAGGCTACAGGTTGTGGGACCCTGAAAACAAGTAAATCATGTTGAGTCAGCATGTCACGTTTGATGAGACTTCAGTGTTAAAGTCTATCGTCTCTTAACAGGTAGAGAGGACGAAAATCAAGGAAGTATCGCAACAGTGGAGGTTGATGCTACTCCACCAACTCCAGTTGGTTTGGTATTAGTGAGGACTTCACCGGATATGACACCGGGTGGAGATTATGTAGCCAGTTTTGATGTTGAATAGGTTAAAGATATTGATGAGAATGTCGAATTATTTGCAGCTATAGAACAAAGATAAAATCACTAAAGTGGTGAAGAAGCATGAATCTCAAGCTTGTGACCGCGACAAGCTCAAGTTGAAGTCTGTTGTTCTCCATGACGGTTGTAAGGAGGTTCATATGATTTAGCCAGATCAGTTCGCTGCTGAAGATTCAGTCACAGGTGCTTGAGCTCGGTGGAGCTCATTTAAATGAACTACGGTTGGCTAGATCCCTTGGGCAAGGTACGTAGGCACCCGTAAAGGCGCAGCCATTTAGTGATGCAACCTGTATGAAGCTGTTTGGGTTCTCGAGAAGCTGATTGAGAATTCACGTAGAGGTGAAGAGTTGGACTTCACGTAGAGGTGAAGTATTGTGATCTCGATGAACGGATAATCTTCTGGTGAGAAGACAGTAGAGCTTGCATAAGAGGTGTGCATCCAGAAGCTGATAATGGTGTTTGGTGTGCTCTACTCAGATTTGATTGGACCGTCTTGAAGACATATGGACTGGAGAGAGCCAGTCAGTTAGAGAGTCAGTGTTGGCTCATGATGGGTTCTTCTTGAGGTAATTTGGAATGGAGTTTCCATTACGTTGCTGAGTTTGAGACACGTTGGTCGGCTTGTATAGTATTTCTCTTCAGGTGAAGTGTTGGGAAGGCATGTATGGTGCATTCTGTTGGAATAGCTAAGCTGAAATTTGGAATCTTACAATTGATATTGGAGTTTGGTGAGATTTGCAGGTGGCAACGACAAACTCAATTTGAATCTGGTGAGATCAGTGGAAATCAATTGTAGGTGTGCTAGCGATTCATTTAAAGGAACCGTGTAACACCCCGCTCCCGGAATACGTACTTAGTTGCGTATTCAGATTTTTCGATCGTATTTTTTGATTTACTTCCTGTATTTGTTTTGTATTATGAATTCTTTATATGATAGTTTTGTCTTGGATTTGGATTCGTGGACTCGGAGTCAGCCCTAGTCTGAACCGAGGGCCCGATCCTAGGGTATTACTCGGTTTGGTCATTCCGGTAATCATATTTGACCGATTTCAGTTTCAAATATCATTTTCCAATATTTTAGACTTTCTATGATTTTCTGAAATTTTCCTGAATTAAAATGAAAATCTTCAAAACTGGTGTCGACCAGCACCGCTGACCGACTTCTAGATTTTTAATTTACAAATGGAGTCAAATTTTGAGAAACCGCTTTCATATATTTTCTTAGAATAATATTTACTATCTTAATTCATTTTTTGGGCATTTTCAGAATTTATCAGATTTTTGTCAGATTTGGTGTCGACCGATATTGGCGGCCGATTCTAGGATTTTTAATTTAAAAACAATAAAGAATTTCTTAAAACGGATTTCATCATGAGTCTTAAAATAATATTCTTGATTTTTGAGAATTTTTGCGGGTCGTTCCGAGATACTTGATTTCGGGACGATTTCGGTATTTTCCCGAAAGTTTTCCGCATCCGCAACCGAATCCCGGGAATCCGCCACTCTAATTATTTTCACTTTTTCTTCCAAGGGAATATCTTCCCTTTTTCATTTCTTTTCCTTTTTCCTTTTTCTTTCCTTTCTTTTCTTTCCACCAAATTCTCCAAACTTCTCCATTCTTTCATTTTCTTCTCCAACCTTCCACCAAAATATCTCCTCCAAAATATCTCCACCTCACCCATCTCCATGGCTGGCCATGATTGGCCAAGAGAAACACCTCACACCTCCACTTTACAATTAAACCCCTCTCTTTTCCATTTTTACATCACCTTCACAAATCCAAATCCTATATAAATCTTTCCTTCTTCATTTCACTTCATTTTCTCTTCCTTCTCTTCACCAACACCTTAACCTCCACCAACTCCTTCTTCATCTCCACCATAACAACCACCACTACAACTTCTCCAAACTCCTTACCTTCATCTTCTACCTCCTCCATCTCCATGGAAACCACCACAACTCCAAAACTCCACCAAAGCTTCCACCTTTTCCTTTACCTTTTCCAAAACTACCACCACCATCAAAACCTCTTCATAAAAACCACCGCTCCATCATCTCCTCAAGGGCCGGCCCCTCCTTTTGGATTGGGGCCGCGTTCTCCTCCGTTGGCAAGACTTAGGGCCGGTACCCTCCTTTTGGATTGGGGCCGAACTTCCCTTCGTCGGGCGCAGCAAAGGAATCACCTTTCCTCCTCTCTGTTTGTTTCCTAACGCGGATCTCAACCCCGCGTCTGGGCAATCCCTTAACGCGCTCCGCGCGTTTCTGTATTGACACGACGCAGAGTCTATTCCCGCGTTTGTGTTCTTCTTGTGTTAACGCGACTTAGAACCCATGTCCACGTCCGCGTTTTCCTCGCATCCGCACTTGAACGCAGACCTCGCATTTTGTGGCATCTATGCAACGCGAATCCCGCGTCTGCTATCCCACGTCTGCAATTCCGCGTCTGCCATTCTCGCGACGCGAACCCCGCGTCTGCTATCTCGCGTCTGCTATTCCCGCGTCTGCCATTTTTGCGACGCGAACCCCGCGTCTGCTATTCCCGCGTCTGTGATTCCCGTGTCTGCTATTTTCGCGACGCTAACTCCCGCGTCTGCGAACCCTTGCGTTTCACCCTCAAAAACCCGCGTCTCCCTGTGTCCCTTTCTCTCTCTAGGTTTCTCTCTCTAACTCTTTCTCTCTCCTCTTCACTTTCTCTCTCTTCATAAATTATATATTATTTTATGGCGCATACGCGAGTTCCATGGATTTCAGACTTTTCGGCTTTCTGGTGATTTAGGCGAGTGTTCTCGCTTTCCTCTTGACTTTCCTATTTTCGTCGGTTATGCGTATTTCATTGGTTATGCGAGTGTTCTCGCTCTCGCCTCCATTTGGGTTTCCCCGCTTCGTCGGGTCGACATGTATTTTACTTCATGTTTTCATGTATCATGTATTGGGCTGAGTCCCTGTATTTGTGTATGGCCGAGTGCCAATGACTGGACATGTATTGCTCTGTGACGAATGCTTGTATTACGGTAGTTTATTTATTGTTCATGTGGTACTAACATTGCAGGTCTCTCAGCCTTTAACCTCCGGTCACTCACTATCTCGAAAGGGAAGTGATTGGGGCCGGCAGGTCTCTCCGTTCTCCAGCCTCCGGTCACTCACTATCTCGAAAGAGAGGTGATTGGGACCGTCAGGTTTCCCAGTGCAGCCTCCGGTCACTCACTATCTCGAAAGGGAAGTGATTGGGACCGTCAGGTCTTCGGCTCCGCCTGGTTATCATGTTCAGCGTCCAGCGCTTTACCACTAGATTCGTCTAGGCGAGATGCTGCCGGATTTTCTACTCGCACCTTAAGCCGAGTTGTCCCGGTAATCATGCCAGACGCTCCGGTGTTAAATACTGGTTGCTGTCTGTACACTCCAGCTTGCTCAGCTCCGCTTGATTGTGCTTAGCTGCTACTTTATCACATGACATGTACTTACTTGACATGCTACTATTTATCACTTGTTTGTATCACCTGTCAACTGATATGTTATCACCAGACATGCTACTACTTGGCAAGCCCCTTGTTATGACATGACTTGCCACCGGATTAATATCAATCTCTTGACATGACTTGTCACCTTCCTAATATCACCCTCCTGTCATGCTATCACTTGACACCCAGCATGATATACTTGACCTTGTGATTATCACGTTTACGGGAATCCTGCCTTGTTATCCTGTATTGTATACAGTGACTTATTATCCTGAATGGAACTAAGTGCCACACGGAGCAAAGTGCCACATCACACTCGTGGTGGGGGCCACCTCTTGAATCCGTGGGGGCCACCTCTAGAATCCATCTCCTCAGAACAAAGTGCCACACGGAACAAAGTGCCACACCACACACCTGGTGGGGGCCACCTCTTGAATCTGTGGGGGCCACCTCTTAAATCTGTAGGAGCACCTCCTGTCTAAACCTGATTTCCTGCTATGACCCCTGTCATGATTCCTGTTATGTAATCCTGGATTCCTGATCATGTCCTGCTTACTTGATATATTATTATAATTAGACAACTTGCACCGGTTTGGGGGAAACTGATGGGCCCTGATTAATCATGTTCATGGTGGCACTATCGAGTCACGCGTGGCCACATACTTGAGGGATCACCTGGCGGCCACCAGGGATTCCGTGGGGTGTACTGGCACCCCTACTCCTGATTTCATGCCGGGTATGCACACGCCCTAGACCTATTTCTATGGGATCTGCGATACTCTATTCCTGTTCGGGCGACCATAAGTCCCGGTACCTAGCGGTACGTTCCGGCTCAGCACCGGATACTCCTGAACCGTTGTCCCGGGCATGTATGGGGCCCATCCAGAGCATGATTCATCGCACTTTATCAGTTTCCAAATAACTTGCTATATAAGTTGTGAGTGAAAGTATGTGGAATGGGACACATACTGAAACTTGGAACTTAGACGGCTCCAATTATAATAAGATGTTAATCTACAAATTGTTGTGCTGCTTTGCAACTCGGGTTGTATGTGCTTGGATTGCGATGATATGAGATAAAGGTATATAGATGAGGGTTTCCTTGTTTGGATTATTCCTTCGATGTACTAGTCTCATGGAGCCGTGACCTAAGCTTGTACGATCGGTTTTGCTTGTAATCGGCTTTATTCGGTTTTATCGGTTTTATCGGTTTTATATTAGTTTAGGAGATATCTAGTGTTGCCTGTTATACCTGTTATTCCTGTTATGACTCCTGTTAAACCTGTTATGTACTCCTGTTATAACCACTGTGTGAATTGCCACGAATGCTTTCATCGGATTTTTACATCGGCTTTCCGATTTTATGATTATGTTATACCTGTTCATACTTGCTCTCTACCTGTATTCTAACCTACCTGTCTCCTGTTCTTATCTGATCATATCATGAGTACTTCCTACTTGATATCATCTGTTTTATGCACACTTGTGCTCATCCTGGCTCGCCACTTGGCTTTCACATTACACTCGCCTGGGGAGTTTCATCTGACTCCCCTGGATCCTCATGTCCAGGTCATGGAGCTTGGAGCGCGTGGATTCTCCCAGTTGCTGATCAGAGTGGCGCAGCGGTAGCGTAGATCTCCAGCAGATCATCCGAAGCTCTATTCTTCCAGGCCCCCGGTGTGCCTCTCGAGTTTTCCTTTTGTAAACTCGTGAGTGCCCTTGTACTATTCATTCTTGTATATCTCCTTGTAATCTCGCAATTGCGCATATCAGTGATGTAATATTCATGTAATATTGGATCACCTCTGGTGATAACTTTGTAATTGTACTCATGTGTTGGAATGTATAATGCACCACTTGCTTCCGTACTTTGATTCTTGCTTGTACTGATGCTTAGCGTATATGCGTGAGGGTAGTTCTGACCTACGTATATACGTTGCAGTAATGTCTCCGTATCCGCCAGGATCGGGGCGTTACAGGTTGGTATCAGAGCTTAGGCTCTCACCTCCTCAGTACGTCCAGATGGCAAATTAATGGTAAAGAAATTTGCAACTGGAATGCTTGAGTCCTGGTTATGCATTCCAACTACAAGTACAGAGTTATCTATTTTTCTTGATTATCTTTCCTTTGATTCCTAATCCCTTCCATCTTTACCCTGTTTTGGTTTTTCGGAGCCTTATACCAATTTAAGATATGGATATACTAGAGAGGTAGTGGCTGGTTCTGGATGAAGCTATGAGAGGATCTCTTCGGCCAACTCTGTGAAGCTCGGGTATTCTCAGGATTGATCTCGAACGGGTTATCTTTCAGAAGTCAGTAGTCGGAATTCTCTATGGATATTCTACGTTCTCGGCTATATTCTTCAGAGTGATCGATGCCTGGTCTTCGGAATTCTTAAATATCGGTCTTCTTTATTTATGCTCAGGACTATCAGGGTTTTCCTTATCTTCAGTATTCTGGCTTATTCTCAGAGCGACATTAAGTATACAGTACAGCGGGAATTCTAATGCAAAGCTGTGTGATCAGTCAGTATTATTTGGCATCGTTCGGAGATTTATACAGCCGGAAGTGCAGAGGATGTCTATATTCTGATTGTTGTTCAGTCAACTTGAGAGCCCTACCTATAGTGTGTCATATCTTAATTGGTATAATTCCACCCTTGTCCCCTTTGTGTTCATTTTACCCCTTATCGAAATTGCGAGGACGCAATTTTTGTAAGGTGGATGGAATGTAACACCCCGCTCCCGGAATACGTACTTAGTTGCGTATTCAGATTTTTCGATCGTATTTTTTGATTTACTTCCTGTATTTGTTTTGTATTATGAATTCTTTATATGATAGTTTTGTCTTGGATTTGGATTCGTGGACTCGGAGTCAGCCCTAGTCTGAACCGAGGGCCCGATCCTAGGGTATTACTCGGTTTGGTCATTCCGGTAATCATATTTGACCGATTTCAGTTTCAAATATCATTTTCCAATATTTTAGACTTTCTATGATTTTCTGAAATTTTCCTGAATTAAAATGAAAATCTTCAAAACTGGTGTCGACCAGCACCGCTGACCGACTTCTGGATTTTTAATTTACAAATGGATTCAAATTTTGAGAAACTGCTTTCATATATTTTCTTAGAATAATATTTACTATCTTAATTCATTTTTTGGGCATTTTCAGAATTTATCAGATTTTTGCCAGATTTGGTGTCGACCGATATTGGCGGCCGATTCTAAGATTTTTAATTTAAAAACAATAAAGAATTTCTTAAAACGGATTTCACCATGAGTCTTAAAATAATATTCTTGATTTTTGAGAATTTTTGCGGGTCGTTCCGAGATACTTGATTTTGGGACGATTTCGGTATTTTCCCGAAAGTTTTCCGCATCCGCAACCGAATCCCGGGAATCCGCCACTCTAATTATTTTCACTTTTTCTTCCAAGGGAATATCTTCCCTTTTTCATTTCTTTTCCTTTTTCCTTTTTCTTTCCTTTCTTTTCTTTCCACCAAATTCTCCAAACTTCTCCATTCTTCCATTTTCTTCTCCAACCTTCCACCAAAATATCTCCTCCAAAATATCTCCACCTCACCCATCTCCATGGCTGGCCATGATTGGCCAAGAGAAACACCTCACACCTCCACTTTACAATTAAACCCCTCTCTTTTCCATTTTTACATCACCTTCACAAATCCAAATCCTATATAAATCTTTCCTTCTTCATTTCACTTCATTTTCTCTTCCTTCTCTTCACCAACACCTTAACCTCCACCAACTCCTTCTTCATCTCCACCATAACAACCACCTCTACAACTTCTCCAAACTCCTTACCTTCATCTTCTACCTCCTCCATCTCCATGGAAACCACCACAACTCCAAAACTCCACCAAAGCTTCCACCTTTTCCTTTACCTTTTCCAAAACTACCACCACCATCAAAACCTCTTCATAAAAACCACCGCTCCATCATCTCCTCAAGGGCCGGCCCCTCCTTTTGGATTGGGGCCGCGTTCTCCTCCGTTGGCAAGACTTAGGGCCGGTACCCTCCTTTTGGATTGGGGCCGAACTTCCCTTCGTCGGGCGCAGCAAAGGAATCACCTTTCCTCCTCTCTGTTTGTTTCCTAACGCGGATCTCAACCCCGCGTCTGGGCAATCCCTTAACGCGCTCCGCGCGTTTCTGTATTGACACGACGCAGAGTCTATTCCCGCGTTTGTGTTCTTCTTGTGTTATCGCAACTTAGAACCCATGTCCACGTCCGCGTTTTCCTCGCATCCGCACTTGAACGCAGACCTCGCATTTTGTGGCATCTATGCAACGCGAATCCCGCGTCTGCTATCCCACGTCTGCAATTCCACGTCTGCCATTCTCGCGACGCGAACCCCGCGTCTGCTATCTCTCGTCTGCTATTCCCGCGTCTGCCATTTTTGCGACGCGAACCCCGCGTCTGTGATTCCCGTGTCTGCTATTTTCGCGACGCTAACTCCCGCGTCTGCGAACCCTCGCGTTTCACCCTCAAAAACCCGCGTCTCCCTGTGTCCCTTTCTCTCTCTAGGTTTCTCTCTCTAACTCTTTCTCTCTCCTCTTCACTTTCTCTCTCTTCATAAATTATATATTATTTTATGGCGCATACGCGAGTTCCATGGATTCCAGACTTTTCGGCTTTCTGGTGATTTAGGCGAGTGTTCTCGCTTTCCTCTTGACTTTCCTATTTTCGTCGGTTATGCGTATTTCATTGGTTATGCGAGTGTTCTCGCTCTCGCCTCCATTTGGGTTTCCCCGCTTCGTCGGGTCGACATGTATTTTACTTCATGTTTTCATGTATCATGTATTGGGCTGAGTCCCTGTATTTGTGTATGGCCGAGTGCCAATGACTGGACATGTATTGCTCTGTGACGAATGCTTGTATTACGGTAGTTTATTTATTGTTCATGTGGTACTAACATTGCAGGTCTCTCAGCCTTTAACCTCCGGTCACTCACTATCTCGAAAGGGAAGTGATTGGGGCCGGCAGGTCTCTCCGTTCTCCAGCCTCCGGTCACTCACTATCTCGAAAGAGAGGTGATTGGGACCGTCAGGTTTCCCAGTGCAGCCTCCGGTCACTCACTATCTCGAAAGGGAAGTGATTGGGACCGTCAGGTCTTCGGCTCCGCCTGGTTATCATGTTCAGCGTCCAGCGCTTTACCACTAGATTCGTCTAGGCGAGATGCTGCCGGATTTTCTACTCGCACCTTAAGCCGAGTTGTCCCGGTAATCATGCCAGACGCTCCGGTGTTAAATACTGGTTGCTGTCTGTACACTCCAGCTTGCTCAGCTCCGCTTGATTGTGCTTAGCTGCTACTTTATCACATGACATGTACTTACTTGACATGCTACTATTTATCACTTGTTTGTATCACCTGTCAACTGATATGTTATCACCAGACATGCTACTACTTGGCAAGCCCCTTGTTATGACATGACTTGCCACCGGATTAATATCAATCTCTTGACATGACTTGTCACCTTCCTAATATCACCCTCCTGTCATGCTATCACTTGACACCCAGCATGATATACTTGACCTTGTGATTATCACGTTTACGGAAATCCTGCCTTGTTATCCTGTATTGTATACAGTGACTTGTTATCCTGAATGGAACTAAGTACCACACGGAGCAAAGTGCCACATCACACTCGTGGTGGGGGCCACCTCTAGAATCCATCTCCTCAGAACAAAGTGCCACACGGAACAAAGTGCCATACCACACACCTGGTGGGGGCCACCTCTTGAATCTGTGGGGCCACCTCTTGAATCTGTAGGAGCACCTCCTGTCTAAACCTGATTTCCTGCTATGACCCCTGTCATGATTCCTGTTATGTAATCCTGGATTCCTGATCATGTCCTGCTTACTTGATATATTATTATAATTAGACAACTTGCACCGGTTTGGGGGAAACTGATGGGCCCTGATTAATCATGTTCATGGTGGCACTATCGAGTCACGCGTGGCCACATACTTGAGGGATCACCTGGCGGCCACCAGGGATTCCGTGGGGTGTACTGGCACCCCTACTCCTGATTTCATGCCGGGTATGCACACGCCCTAGACCTATTTCTATGGGATCTGCGATACTCTATTCCTATTCGGGCGACTATAAGTCCCGGTACCTAGCGGTACGTTCCGGCTCAGCACCGGATACTCCTGAACCGTTGTCCCGGGCATGTACGGGGCCCATCCAGAGCATGATTCATCGCACTTTATCAGTTTCCAAATAACTTGCTATATAAGTTGTGAGTGGAAGTATGTGGAATGGGACACATACTGAAACTTGGAACTTAGACGGCTCCAATTATAATAAGATGTTAATCTACAAATTGTTGTGCTGCTTTGCAACTCGGGTTGTATGTGCTTGGATTGCGATGATATGAGATAAAGGTATATAGATGAGGGTTTCCTTGTTTGGATTATTCCTTCGATGTACTAGTCTCATGGAGCCGTGACCTAAGCTTGTACGATCGGTTTTGCTTGTAATCGGCTTTTATTCGGTTTTATCGGTTTTTATCGGTTTTATATTAGTTTAGGAGATATCTAGTGTTGCCTGTTATACCTGTTATTCCTGTTATGACTCCTGTTAAACCTGTTATGTACTCCTGTTATAACCACTGTGTGAATTGCCACGAATGCTTTCATCGGATTTTTACATCGTCTTTCCGATTTTATGATTATGTTATACCTGTTCATACTTGCTCTCTACCTGTATTCTAACCTACCTGTCTCCTGTTCTTATCTGATCATATCATGAGTACTTCCTACTTGATATCATCTGTTTTATGCACACTTGTGCTCATCCTGGCTCGCCACTTGGCTTTCACATTACACTCGCCTGGGGAGTTTCATCTGACTCCCCTGGATCCTCATGTCCAGGTCATGGAGCTTGGAGCGCGTGGATTCTCCCAGTTGCTGATCAGAGTGGCGCAGCGGTAGCGTAGATCTCCAGCAGATCATCCGAAGCTCTATTCTTCCAGGCCCCCGGTGTGCCTCTCGAGTTTTCCTTTTGTAAACTCGTGAGTGCCCTTGTACTATTCATTCTTGTATATCTCCTTGTAATCTCGCAATTGCGCATATCAGTGATGTAATATTCATGTAATATTGGATCACCTCTGGTGATAACTTTGTAATTGTACTCATGTGTTGGAATGTATAATGCACCACTTGCTTCCGTACTTTGATTCTTGCTTGTACTGATGCTTAGCGTATATGCGTGAGGGTAGTTCTGACCTACGTATATACGTTGCAGTAATGTCTCCGTATCCGCCAGGATCGGGGCGTTACAGGTTGGTATCAGAGCTTAGGCTCTCACCTCCTCAGTACGTCCAGATGGCAAATTAATGGTAAAGAAATTTGCAACTGGAATGCTTGAGTCCTGGTTATGCATTCCAACTACAAGTACAGAGTTATCTATTTTTCTTGATTATCTTTCCTTTGATTCCTAATCCATTCCATCTTTACCCTGTTTTGATTTTTCGGAGCCTTATACCAATTTAAGATATGGATATACTAGAGAGGTAGTGGCTGGTTCTGGATGAAGCTATGAGAGGATCTCTTCGGCCAACTCTGTGAAGCTCGGGTATTCTCAGGATTGATCTCGAACGGGTTATCTTTCAGAAGTCAGTAGTCGGAATTCTCTATGGATATTCTACGTTCTCGGCTATATTCTTCAGAGTGATCGATGCCTGGTCTTCGGAATTCTTAAATATCGGTCTTCTTTATTTATGCTCAGGACTATCAGGGTTTTCCTTATCTTCAGTATTCTGGCTTATTCTCAGAGCGACATTAAGTATACAGTACAGCGGGAATTCTAATGCAAAGCTGTGTGATCAGTCAGTATTATTTGGCATCGTTCGGAGATTTATACAGCCGGAAGTGCAGAGGATGTCTATATTCTGATTGTTGTTCAGTCAACTTGAGAGCCCTACCTATAGTGTGTCATATCTTAATTGGTATAATTCCACCCTTGTCCCCTTTGTGTTCATTTTACCCCTTATCGAAATTGCGAGGACGCAATTTTTGTAAGGTGGATGGAATGTAACACCCCGCTCCCGGAATACGTACTTAGTTGCGTATTCAGATTTTTCGATCGTATTTTTTGATTTACTTCCTGTATTTGTTTTGTATTATGAATTCTTTATATGATAGTTTTGTCTTGGATTTGGATTCGTGGACTCGGAGTCAGCCCTAGTCTGAACCGAGGGCCCGATCCTAGGGTATTACTCGGTTTGGTCATTCCGGTAATCATATTTGACCGATTTCAGTTTCAAATATCATTTTCCAATATTTTAGACTTTCTATGATTTTCTGAAATTTTCCTGAATTAAAATGAAAATCTTCAAAACTGGTGTCGACCAGCACCGCTGACCGACTTCTGGATTTTTAATTTACAAATGGAGTCAAATTTTGAGAAACCGCTTTCATATATTTTCTTAGAATAATATTTACTATCTTAATTCATTTTTTGGGCATTTTCAGAATTTATCAGATTTTTGCCAGATTTGGTGTCGACCGATATTGGCGGCCGATTCTAGGATTTTTAATTTAAAAACAATAAAGAATTTCTTAAAACGGATTTCACCATGAGTCTTAAAATAATATTCTTGATTTTTGAGAATTTTTGCGGGTCGTTCCGAGATACTTGATTTTGGGACGATTTCGGTATTTTCCCGAAAGTTTTCCGCATCCGCAACCGAATCCCGGGAATCCGCCACTCTAATTATTTTCACTTTTTCTTCCAAGGGAATATCTTCCCTTTTTCATTTCTTTTCCTTTTTCCTTTTTCTTTCCTTTCTTTTCTTTCCACCAAATTCTCCAAACTTCTCCATTCTTCCATTTTCTTCTCCAACCTTCCACCAAAATATCTCCTCCAAAATATCTCCACCTCACCCATCTCCATGGCTGGCCATGATTGGCCAAGAGAAACACCTCACACCTCCACTTTACAATTAAACCCCTCTCTTTTCCATTTTTACATCACCTTCACAAATCCAAATCCTATATAAATCTTTCCTTCTTCATTTCACTTCATTTTCTCTTCCTTCTCTTCACCAACACCTTAACCTCCACCAACTCCTTCTTCATCTCCACCATAACAACCACCTCTACAACTTCTCCAAACTCCTTACCTTCATCTTCTACCTCCTCCATCTCCATGGAAACCACCACAACTCCAAAACTCCACCAAAGCTTCCACCTTTTCCTTTACCTTTTCCAAAACTACCACCACCATCAAAACCTCTTCATAAAAACCACCGCTCCATCATCTCCTCAAGGGCCGGCCCCTCCTTTTGGATTGGGGCCGCGTTCTCCTCCGTTGGCAAGACTTAGGGCCGGTACCCTCCTTTTGGATTGGGGCCGAACTTCCCTTCGTCGGGCGCAGCAAAGGAATCACCTTTCCTCCTCTCTGTTTGTTTCCTAACGCGGATCTCAACCCCGCGTCTGGGCAATCCCTTAACGCGCTCCGCGCGTTTCTGTATTGACACGACGCAGAGTCTATTCCCGCGTTTGTGTTCTTCTTGTGTTAACGCGACTTAGAACCCATGTCCACGTCTGCGTTTTCCTCGCATCCGCACTTGAACGCAGACCTCGCATTTTGTGGCATCTATGCAACGCGAATCCCGCGTCTGCTATCCCACGTCTGCAATTCCACGTCTGCCATTCTCGCGACGCGAACCCCGCGTCTGCTATCTCTCGTCTGCTATTCCCGCGTCTGCCATTTTTGCGACGCGAACCCCGCGTCTGCTATTCCCGCGTCTGTGATTCCCGTGTCTGCTATTTTCGCGACGCTAACTCCCGCGTCTGCGAACCCTCGCGTTTCACCCTCAAAAACCCGCGTCTCCCTGTGTCCCTTTCTCTCTCTAGGTTTCTCTCTCTAACTCTTTCTCTCTCCTCTTCACTTTCTCTCTCTTCATAAATTATATATTATTTTATGGCGCATACGCGAGTTCCATGGATTCCAGACTTTTCGGCTTTCTGGTGATTTAGGCGAGTGTTCTCGCTTTCCTCTTGACTTTCCTATTTTCGTCGGTTATGCGTATTTCATTGGTTATGCGAGTGTTCTCGCTCTCGCCTCCATTTGGGTTTCCCCGCTTCGTCGGGTCGACATGTATTTTACTTCATGTTTTCATGTATCATGTATTGGGCTGAGTCCCTGTATTTGTGTATGGCCGAGTGCCAATGACTGGACATGTATTGCTCTGTGACGAATGCTTGTATTACGGTAGTTTATTTATTGTTCATGTGGTACTAACATTGCAGGTCTCTCAGCCTTTAACCTCCGGTCACTCACTATCTCGAAAGGAAAGTGATTGGGGCCGGCAGGTCTCTCCGTTCTCCAGCCTCCGGTCACTCACTATCTCGAAAGAGAGGTGATTGGGACCGTCAGGTTTCCCAGTGCAGCCTCCGGTCACTCACTATCTCGAAAGGGAAGTGATTGGGACCGTCAGGTCTTCGGCTCCGCCTGGTTATCATGTTCAGCGTCCAGCGCTTTACCACTAGATTCGTCTAGGCGAGATGCTGCCGGATTTTCTACTCGCACCTTAAGCCGAGTTGTCCCGGTAATCATGCCAGACGCTCCGGTGTTAAATACTGGTTGCTGTCTGTACACTCCAGCTTGCTCAGCTCCGCTTGATTGTGCTTAGCTGCTACTTTATCACATGACATGTACTTACTTGACATGCTACTATTTATCACTTGTTTGTATCACCTGTCAACTGATATGTTATCACCAGACATGCTACTACTTGGCAAGCCCCTTGTTATGACATGACTTGCCACCGGATTAATATCAATCTCTTGACATGACTTGTCACCTTCCTAATATCACCCTCCTGTCATGCTATCACTTGACACCCAGCATGATATACTTGACCTTGTGATTATCACGTTTACGGAAATCCTGCCTTGTTATCCTGTATTGTATACAGTGACTTGTTATCCTGAATGGAACTAAGTACCACACGGAGCAAAGTGCCACATCACACTCGTGGTGGGGGCCACCTCTAGAATCCATCTCCTCAGAACAAAGTGCCACACGGAACAAAGTGCCATACCACACACCTGGTGGGGGCCACCTCTTGAATCTGTGGGGGCCACCTCTTGAATCTGTAGGAGCACCTCCTGTCTAAACCTGATTTCCTGCTATGACCCCTGTCATGATTCCTGTTATGTAATCCTGGATTCCTGATCATGTCCTGCTTACTTGATATATTATTATAATTAGACAACTTGCACCGGTTTGGGGGAAACTGATGGGCCCTGATTAATCATGTTCATGGTGGCACTATCGAGTCACGCGTGGCCACATACTTGAGGGATCACCTGGCGGCCACCAGGGATTCCGTGGGGTGTACTGGCACCCCTACTCCTGATTTCATGCCGGGTATGCACACGCCCTAGACCTATTTCTATGGGATCTGCGATACTCTATTCCTATTCGGGCGACTATAAGTCCCGGTACCTAGCGGTACGTTCCGGCTCAGCACCGGATACTCCTGAACCGTTGTCCCGGGCATGTACGGGGCCCATCCAGAGCATGATTCATCGCACTTTATCAGTTTCCAAATAACTTGCTATATAAGTTGTGAGTGGAAGTATGTGGAATGGGACACATACTGAAACTTGGAACTTAGACGGCTCCAATTATAATAAGATGTTAATCTACAAATTGTTGTGCTGCTTTGCAACTCGGGTTGTATGTGCTTGGATTGCGATGATATGAGATAAAGGTATATAGATGAGGGTTTCCTTGTTTGGATTATTCCTTCGATGTACTAGTCTCATGGAGCCGTGACCTAAGCTTGTACGATCGGTTTTGCTTGTAATCGGCTTTTATTCGGTTTTATCGGTTTTTATCGGTTTTATATTAGTTTAGGAGATATCTAGTGTTGCCTGTTATACCTGTTATTCCTGTTATGACTCCTGTTAAACCTGTTATGTACTCCTGTTATAACCACTGTGTGAATTGCCACGAATGCTTTCATCGGATTTTTACATCGTCTTTCCGATTTTATGATTATGTTATACCTGTTCATACTTGCTCTCTACCTGTATTCTAACCTACCTGTCTCCTGTTCTTATCTGATCATATCATGAGTACTTCCTACTTGATATCATCTGTTTTATGCACACTTGTGCTCATCCTGGCTCGCCACTTGGCTTTCACATTACACTTGCCTGGGGAGTTTCATCTGACTCCCCTGGATCCTCATGTCCAGGTCATGGAGCTTGGAGCGCGTGGATTCTCCCAGTTGCTGATCAGAGTGGCGCAGCGGTAGCGTAGATCTCCAGCAGATCATCCGAAGCTCTATTCTTCCAGGCCCCCGGTGTGCCTCTCGAGTTTTCCTTTTGTAAACTCGTGAGTGCCCTTGTACTATTCATTCTTATATATCTCCTTGTAATCTCGCAATTGCGCATATCAGTGATGTAATATTCATGTAATATTGGATCACCTCTGGTGATAACTTTGTAATTGTTCTCATGTGTTGGAATGTATAATGCACCACTTGCTTCCGTACTTTGATTCTTGCTTGTACTGATGCTTAGCGTATATGCGTGAGGGTAGTTCTGACCTACGTATATACGTTGCAGTAATGTCTCCGTATCCGCCAGGATCGGGGCGTTACAGGTTGGTATCAGAGCTTAGGCTCTCACCTCCTCAGTACGTCCAGATGGCAAATTAATGGTAAAGAAATTTGCAACTGGAATGCTTGAGTCCTGGTTATGCATTCCAACTACAAGTACAGAGTTATCTATTTTTCTTGATTATCTTTCCTTTGATTCCTAATCCCTTCCATCTTTACCCTGTTTTGATTTTTCGGAGCCTTATACCAATTTAAGATATGGATATACTAGAGAGGTAGTGGCTGGTTCTGGATGAAGCTATGAGAGGATCTCTTCGGCCAACTCTGTGAAGCTCGGGTATTCTCAGGATTGATCTCGAACGGGTTATCTTTCAGAAGTCAGTAGTCGGAATTCTCTATGGATATTCTACGTTCTCGGCTATATTCTTCAGAGTGATCGATGCCTGGTCTTCGGAATTCTTAAATATCGGTCTTCTTTATTTATGCTCAGGACTATCAGGGTTTTCCTTATCTTCAGTATTCTGGCTTATTCTCAGAGCGACATTAAGTATACAGTACAGCGGGAATTCTAATGCAAAGCTGTGTGATCAGTCAGTATTATTTGGCATCGTTCGGAGATTTATACAGCCGGAAGTGCAGAGGATGTCTATATTCTGATTGTTGTTCAGTCAACTTGAGAGCCCTACCTATAGTGTGTCATATCTTAATTGGTATAATTCCACCTTGTCCCCTTTGTGTTCATTTTACCCCTTATCGAAATTGCGAGGACGCAATTTTTGTAAGGTGGATGGAATGTAACACCCCGCTCCCGGAATACGTACTTAGTTGCGTATTCAGATTTTTCGATCGTATTTTTTGATTTACTTCCTGTATTTGTTTTGTATTATGAATTCTTTATATGATAGTTTTGTCTTGGATTTGGATTCGTGGACTCGGAGTCAGCCCTAGTCTGAACCGAGGGCCCGATCCTAGGGTATTACTCGGTTTGGTCATTCCGGTAATCATATTTGACCGATTTCAGTTTCAAATATCATTTTCCAATATTTTAGACTTTCTATGATTTTCTGAAATTTTCCTGAATTAAAATGAAAATCTTCAAAACTGGTGTCGACCAGCACCGCTGACCGACTTCTGGATTTTTAATTTACAAATGGAGTCAAATTTTGAGAAACCGCTTTCATATATTTTCTTAGAATAATATTTACTATCTTAATTCATTTTTTGGGCATTTTCAGAATTTATCAGATTTTTGCCAGATTTGGTGTCGACCGATATTGGCGGCCGATTCTAGGATTTTTAATTTAAAAACAATAAAGAATTTCTTAAAACGGATTTCACCATGAGTCTTAAAATAATATTCTTGATTTTTGAGAATTTTTGCGGGTCGTTCCGAGATACTTGATTTTGGGACGATTTCGGTATTTTCCCGAAAGTTTTCCGCATCCGCAACCGAATCCCGGGAATCCGCCACTCTAATTATTTTCACTTTTTCTTCCAAGGGAATATCTTCCCTTTTTCATTTCTTTTCCTTTTTCCTTTTTCTTTCCTTTCTTTTCTTTCCACCAAATTCTCCAAACTTCTCCATTCTTCCATTTTCTTCTCCAACCTTCCACCAAAATATCTCCTCCAAAATATCTCCACCTCACCCATCTCCATGGCTGGCCATGATTGGCCAAGAGAAACACCTCACACCTCCACTTTACAATTAAACCCCTCTCTTTTCCATTTTTACATCACCTTCACAAATCCAAATCCTATATAAATCTTTCCTTCTTCATTTCACTTCATTTTCTCTTCCTTCTCTTCACCAACACCTTAACCTCCACCAACTCCTTCTTCATCTCCACCATAACAACCACCTCTACAACTTCTCCAAACTCCTTACCTTCATCTTCTACCTCCTCCATCTCCATGGAAACCACCACAACTCCAAAACTCCACCAAAGCTTCCACCTTTTCCTTTACCTTTTCCAAAACTACCACCACCATCAAAACCAATTCATAAAAACCACCGCTCCATCATCTCCTCAAGGGCCGGCCCCTCCTTTTGGATTGGGGCCGCGTTCTCCTCCGTTGGCAAGACTTAGGGCCGGTACCCTCCTTTGGATTGGGGCCGAACTTCCCTTCGTCGGGCGCAGCAAAGGAATCACCTTTCCTCCTCTCTGTTTGTTTCCTAACGCGGATCTCAACCCCGCGTCTGGGCAATCCCTTAACGCGCTCCGCGCGTTTCTGTATTGACACGACGCAGAGTCTATTCCCGCGTTTGTGTTCTTCTTGTGTTAACGCGACTTAGAACCCATGTCCACGTCTGCGTTTTCCTCGCATCCGCACTTGAACGCAGACCTCGCATTTTGTGGCATCTATGCAACGCGAATCCCGCGTCTGCTATCCCACGTCTGCAATTCCACGTCTGCCATTCTCGCGACGCGAACCCCGCATCTGCTATCTCTCGTCTGCTATTCCCGCGTCTGCCATTTTTGCGACGCGAACCCCGCGTCTGCTATTCCCGCGTCTGTGATTCCCGTGTCTGCTATTTTCGCGACGCTAACTCCCGCGTCTGCGAACCCTCGCGTTTCACCCTCAAAAACCCGCGTCTCCCTGTGTCCCTTTCTCTCTCTAGGTTTCTCTCTCTAACTCTTTCTCTCTCCTCTTCACTTTCTCTCTCTTCATAAATTATATATTATTTTATGGCGCATACGCGAGTTCCATGGATTCCAGACTTTTCGGCTTTCTGGTGATTTAGGCGAGTGTTCTCGCTTTCCTCTTGACTTTCCTATTTTCGTCGGTTATGCGTATTTCATTGGTTATGCGAGTGTTCTCGCTCTCGCCTCCATTTGGGTTTCCCCGCTTCGTCGGGTCGACATGTATTTTACTTCATGTTTTCATGTATCATGTATTGGGCTGAGTCCCTGTATTTGTGTATGGCCGAGTGCCAATGACTGGACATGTATTGCTCTGTGACGAATGCTTGTATTACGGTAGTTTATTTATTGTTCATGTGGTACTAACATTGCAGGTCTCTCAGCCTTTAACCTCCGGTCACTCACTATCTCGAAAGGGAAGTGATTGGGGCCGGCAGGTCTCTCCGTTCTCCAGCCTCCGGTCACTCACTATCTCGAAAGAGAGGTGATTGGGACCGTCAGGTTTCCCAGTGCAGCCTCCGGTCACTCACTATCTCGAAAGGGAAGTGATTGGGACCGTCAGGTCTTCGGCTCCGCCTGGTTATCATGTTCAGCGTCCAGCGCTTTATCACTAGATTCGTCTAGGCGAGATGCTGCCGGATTTTCTACTCGCACCTTAAGCCGAGTTGTCCCGGTAATCATGCCAGACGCTCCGGTGTTAAATACTGGTTGCTGTCTGTACACTCCAGCTTGCTCAGCTCCGCTTGATTGTGCTTAGCTGCTACTTTATCACATGACATGTACTTACTTGACATGCTACTATTTATCACTTGTTTGTATCACCTGTCAACTGATATGTTATCACCAGACATGCTACTACTTGGCAAGCCCCTTGTTATGACATGACTTGCCACCGGATTAATATCAATCTCTTGACATGACTTGTCACCTTCCTAATATCACCCTCCTGTCATGCTATCACTTGACACCCAGCATGATATACTTGACCTTATGATTATCACGTTTACGGAAATCCTGCCTTGTTATCCTGTATTGTATACAGTGACTTGTTATCCTGAATGGAACTAAGTACCACACGGAGCAAAGTGCCACATCACACTCGTGGTGGGGGCCACCTCTAGAATCCATCTCCTCAGAACAAAGTGCCACACGGAACAAAGTGCCATACCACACACCTGGTGGGGGCCACCTCTTGAATCTGTGGGGGCCACCTCTTGAATCTGTAGGAGCACCTCCTGTCTAAACCTGATTTCCTGCTATGACCCCTGTCATGATTCCTGTTATGTAATCCTGGATTCCTGATCATGTCCTGCTTACTTGATATATTATTATAATTAGACAACTTGCACCGGTTTGGGGGAAACTGATGGGCCCTGATTAATCATGTTCATGGTGGCACTATCGAGTCACGCGTGGCCACATACTTGAGGGATCACCTGGCGGCCACCAGGGATTCCGTGGGGTGTACTGGCACCCCTACTCCTGATTTCATGCCGGGTATGCACACGCCCTAGACCTATTTCTATGGGATCTGCGATACTCTATTCCTATTCGGGCGACTATAAGTCCCGGTACCTAGCGGTACGTTCCGGCTCAGCACCGGATACTCCTGAACCGTTGTCCCGGGCATGTACGGGGCCCATCCAGAGCATGATTCATCGCACTTTATCAGTTTCCAAATAACTTGCTATATAAGTTGTGAGTGGAAGTATGTGGAATGGGACACATACTGAAACTTGGAACTTAGACGGCTCCAATTATAATAAGATGTTAATCTACAAATTGTTGTGCTGCTTTGCAACTCGGGTTGTATGTGCTTGGATTGCGATGATATGAGATAAAGGTATATAGATGAGGGTTTCCTTGTTTGGATTATTCCTTCGATGTACTAGTCTCATGGAGCCGTGACCTAAGCTTGTACGATCGGTTTTGCTTGTAATCGGCTTTTATTCGGTTTTATCGGTTTTTATCGGTTTTATATTAGTTTAGGAGATATCTAGTGTTGCCTGTTATACCTGTTATTCCTGTTATGACTCCTGTTAAACCTGTTATGTACTCCTGTTATAACCACTGTGTGAATTGCCACGAATGCTTTCATCGGATTTTTACATCGTCTTTCCGATTTTATGATTATGTTATACCTGTTCATACTTGCTCTCTACCTGTATTCTAACCTACCTGTCTCCTGTTCTTATCTGATCATATCATGAGTACTTCCTACTTGATATCATCTGTTTTATGCACACTTGTGCTCATCCTGGCTCGCCACTTGGCTTTCACATTACACTCGCCTGGGGAGTTTCATCTGACTCCCCTGGATCCTCATGTCCAGGTCATGGAGCTTGGAGCGCGTGGATTCTCCCAGTTGCTGATCAGAGTGGCGCAGCGGTAGCGTAGATCTCCAGCAGATCATCCGAAGCTCTATTCTTCCAGGCCCCCGGTGTGCCTCTCGAGTTTTCCTTTTGTAAACTCGTGAGTGCCCTTGTACTATTCATTCTTGTATATCTCCTTGTAATCTCGCAATTGCGCATATCAGTGATGTAATATTCATGTAATATTAGATCACCTCTGGTGATAACTTTGTAATTGTACTCATGTGTTGGAATGTATAATGCACCACTTGCTTCCGTACTCTGATTCTTGCTTGTACTGATGCTTAGCGTATATGCGTGAGGGTAGTTCTGACCTACGTATATACGTTGCAGTAATGTCTCCGTATCCGCCAGGATCGGGGCGTTACAAACCGGTTTCCTCTGTTGACCAAGGCGAGATCGTGTGTTGAATTTTGCTGAGATCGTGTGTCGATTTCGTTTGGAGCGTTCAAGCTGAGATCATGTGTTGATTTCGCCGAGATCATGTGTCGATTTTGTCAGGTGTTCATTGGTGTTCGGCTCAGATTTGAAAAATCTTCACCGAGGCTGAGAATTATAGGGAAAGAGGAGATAAAAGGACATTGGAAGAGGTTTTTGTACTCATCGGGAAAAATAGCGCAAAAATTGAAAGCCAAAAAGGAGCGAGAACAGCGCTTGCAGCAGGCCAGGACAGAACCTGGTCGACCGCCCGGTCGACCAGTGTGCACGTCGTGCACAGGCATGGCCCGGTCGACCGTGGCAAGTAAGCGGTCGACCGACGCGGTCGATCGACTGAAAGGTAGTTGCTCTCGATTGGTCCTGGTCGACCGGGCCAGTCGACCGAGGCCATGAGTCGGTCAACCGGCCGGTTAACCGATAGGCGTATCTGGGCGCAAATCTGTTTCTTTTTTAGGATTCGGACTTCGTTTCTGAATTGGAGTCAAGTCCAATTGAAATTTTCTAAATCCATGAGACTCTCTGGTTATAAATATAGGTTAGAGGCTTCATGAATTGAATCCCATCAATTATTCTCTTCTAATTGATTGTTGAATCAATAAAATCTCTCTTTCTCTCCCCCTTGCCCCGAGGTTGTAGGCAAATTGTTGAACCAAATTGAAGTTTGTGTTGACTTGTTTTCTCTCTTATTTCTCTGTTCTGATCGTGTGGGTACTTCTCCGGTGAGTTCATCTCTGTTGCTTAGATTCCTCAAGTTGGTTGTTGTCCCAAGAGAAGGCGCTAGGCGCAAGAAGTTTTCTTGTGAGGTCGCAACGCCACTTCACTTCAGCAATTTGTGCCTAAATCGTGGAGTCCACACATTTTTCTTTCCTTTGTTTTCCAACAGCCAAACATGGCGTTAGTCGTGTCAAGTTTGAGCGGCTCACATAACATCAATAATTTAACAAATTGATTGAAAAGAAATCATATTATCGCCATGTATTGTGTGTAAACAAGACCACAAATCAGTTCAATTATGATATAAAATAAAACAAAACAAAATAAATAGAAGAACTTCAAAACTCAATCATAGTATAACTTATTCTTTGGATACACGTTTTTTCTAACCCTAAATTTGATATGCTCTTTAACAGTGATGAATAATGCGGATTATTAGGATTCACGGTGCAGAGATTTTAAGAAGAGAATTAAAAAAGCAACTAATATCTTGCGCAATGATAAGAGACTGAGATTAAATTATGACAGACCTCAATCTTTTTTATATAAATAAATTAAGTCGAGGTGTTATTCTTTTCACTAAGGGATGGATGCTTGCAACTTAGTGGGCGATAATTTGAGCTTTCCATGAAGAAATTTGAGTAGCTTATTTTGAATTATATGCTCAGAGTGTATGGCTTGAAGGTGACTGTAGTAGTAACACATTGGTTGCAAGAAAACAGATGTCCTACTCGTCTTGCAATGATTATGCTTGGTGATATTCGACATTGGATTTTTGATCTCTAATTTTCAGGCGAGTCATGTGTTGCGTGAAAGAAATATTGGGTCAGATTTTTTAGCCAATAAAGGTGCATCTACAGTTTTGGTTGGGAATTTTGAGACCACTCTTACGGTGCAATTGCATGATCTGGTTCGAGTAGATAGCGAAGGTTGCTTTTTTCACTCGGTGAGTGAAAAATTTGTCTATCTATAAAAAAGAGAATTATTGCAACCCAATATTAATTGGTCTTTCTTCTAAGCACATGAATCACAACGAGTATACATCAAGCCCTAGGAACCTCCATAGAGTTATTGAAATTGAATCCTAGTTGGGCCGTTTGTTTCGCGTAAAACTCCGTAATTCGTAAATGACTTACTACCCAGTTACAATTACGGCGTTTGTTTGGACCGTAATTCGTAAAAGACTTACGTAACTCAACTAACACTCACTTGCAACCCAGTTATCACTCACTTACAGCCCAGTCACAGTTAATTTTGTGGTCATACAAATTTGTAAAAAAAATTTATATTAATATTAAAAAATTTTAATATTTAATTTTTTAATATTTATTTGCAGTGTTAAAACTTTTAAAATCACTAAATAGTTAATTTTGTGGTCAACTTTTCACTTACGACTTATACATTACGACAACCAAACACCGTAAAGTATAATACACTTTCCCACTTTACAATTTTATATTACCAACCAAACACCGTAAAATTTACATACATGTAACTCATTTACAATTGTAAAAGACTTTACCAATTATAACTACGAATTACGGTCAGTTACGACAACCAAACAGACCTTAGTCGACTTGTTAAGCACATCGACTACAACGAGCATCCACGAACCTACAATAGTCTACCCTTGTATATTTTTATTTGATAAATCTCCTTGCTCACAGCAGATGAGGATATTTGAACCCACAACCTCTCACGTGATTTTGAAGTGCACACTCTCACTTTGTATTTTGAAGATATTTAAACATTGGCTTTCCATGGTTCATTACTGGTAATACATAGATTCCCCAAAAAAAAAATTAATTAATTTGTTAAAAAATTCTAAAAAAGTTAATACTGAATATATCTTTGTGGAAGAAAAGAGAGGAGATATTGTTTGTTTTTAAGGGTACTAAAATTTATTTGCTTCTCTTTTTTCTTTTCAACTGTCTCTGCTCTATGAAGAGAGAAGATACGATTTTTCTTGTGCATGTCGCACATGAACTCATGGACTCTCTCTAAAATTACTATGACTCCACTAATCTTTTATATCAACTGAAAAATAAAGCATAAAATAAGATGCACTCAACTAAAACTCTATAAATAAAAAGAAGGGTAAAGTGTGTAAAACCCCTTACACTATCAAAACCTGCAGATTGCCCTCAGGGAGCTAACTCTTTCAGCTTTGATGTTAATAAAAAAGCACGTGCATAACACATAAAACCCTAATAATCAATTAATCTCATCTATAAGAGAAGATTGGGAAGATATCTAATGGTCTTCTTTACCCTATTGTTTTCCTAGGAAGTACGTTGTTCATGAGATGAAGTAGTGCTTAGTGAATTATTAATAATTATTAATAATTAATTTTTGATATAAGATCTCAATTGTTCTCACTGATGTCACTTAGGTGGGAGAGCAAAGGTTCAATTAGGAATTATTATTTAGTTGTAAATAAGTTACAAATTGTGTATATATTGTAGGATTATCATTCAGATAGCCAACTGTTGCCTACAAAAGAGAGTGTAGGAGCAGTTAAAAAAAAAAAAAAATTCTAAAATGAACTTGTGCATGGAAAAAGATTGATTACACACCCACCCCAAATATCTAGATCATAGTTCAAATTGTTTTTCTTTCTACACTATCTAAGCTTGAAATTTGCACTCCACTGATTTCTTTCCTCCAAAGCAACACTAGGGCAAAACTTGTGCTTTTGTTCTCCTGTACTACAAGACATTTGCCTACTGTTAACTGCAATTGAACTTTCACGCGATAAAAAACAACAGAGATTGAACATGCACGCAAACAAACATGTACAATCTAAAAACTAAAAAGGTTTAGTCAGAGTAAAAAAAAAAAACACATGAAATCATGGAGATTGTAACGAGAAGAAGAAGAGGCCACAGGCTCTTTTCTTGAGAATCTCTGTAAAAGTGTCGAGTTTTTGCGTTTGCATGATTCAAAATTCTGGCATCTCAAAACAAAACTTTTCCTCTCATGGTCCCATTTTGGCTCCGCTTGTGAAGTTTTGCGACGTCTTCCTCCTCTGATTGAGGGTGTGGCTGGCCCTCGTTGCTGACAGGCAAAAAAAACTGGTCAGATCGTACATTCATGCAGCTGCGTACGGCTCACACACATGCATGCCTCTTTCTTGCTGCTTTCCCTCCGACTCTTTTTTGTCATATTATTTTGGGCCAATCATGCATGGCCATAGGTTCTTCTCTCCACTGAGCTACAGGGCATGAGAATTAATCCAACTCTCATGCAAGATGATTGCACTAATTATATTTCTAAGGCCAATCTCCAGAGTTGCTAATGGTTTGAGAATCTAACAGTGATGTCAGATAGTAATGCAAATGCATAGATCTGGGTATGAAGAAAGGAAAAGAAAGAAAAATAACGTGGAAAGAATTTTTTTTATAAAAAATTCATAAATAAATAAATAACCAAAGAAAATTGTAGATTAGAAAAATATAACAAGGAGATGCGACTAGAAGAAAATATTGCAAAATGTCACATTCATCTAGTAGCTAGTTCGAACCCGATGTCAATGGATTTAACTAGCCAAAAAAAAAAAAATTCTAATATCTAGTAGCGTACACAGGTATAACCTTTTGGTCATCAACATTAATCACATAAATTGGCTATATATGAAACATGATGTCAATGATCACAGAAGAATACAGTGACTTTCCCCCCATGAATGTAGCCTTAATTCTAAACTAACCCAACTCTCATAGTTTATAGTCAATAAGAGCCGTAATGGTGGACGCTGGTGAACAGCCCAAGTCCATAAACAAATACAATTTAAAAAATGTAATGTTTTACAAAACTTTTTGAAAAAGAAAGGGTTAGTTGTAGTTAACCCTCTTACAATATTAAGCACTTGCCATTTTATACATGTAAACTATCAATTTTATCACATTAATCTCCTATCTAACACTTGTTAACTTTTCGGTTTAAAGAGCGTCTTGTTGTCATTATGAGATCCCGTAAAATGCTCCATTACTTTATTAGAACTAATTAATCTCAACTTCTATTACCAAAAAGTGGAGCCCACATGAGAGGAGAGAATCCTAATCTGAAGTGCCTACAACACTTTTTGCTTGCAAAAATTGAGGTTAATTAACGCTAATAAGACTAGATGACATTTTTAGAGTCAAGTAATGGTAACTCGACCCCATAGAAGGAAAGTTAACACATGTCACATAGAAGAGATAAATCAACAAAATTGATGGTCTAGAAGAACAAAATGTCAAACCTCCAACAATGTAGAATGGTCAACTGTAATTAACCTAGAAAGAGAAGGCACTGCAAGACTCAAAACATGTAACGATGTACCGTTGGTCGTATTTAAACTTAAAATATGCACGTCTTGAGCGTGACACCGGTGGTATAGTTGTCACTTTTCTATTCACTCTCTCAAGTTTTATGTTTGTAAGTTAGATCCATAAAATAGTTTCTAAATAAAAAGTACTCGTAGTTTTGCTTAACTAAGTTACCTACTTGGAGTTTATCCCACGCAACCCCCAACCATCAACTAATTGGTTTGCATACGGTTGGTATTTGCCTCTAATTATGGAGAACAGTCTACAGGGATCAGAGTTTTTCGTATTACTTAAAATTAATTCATGTATCCTTGGACTAATTCCTTGTGGCTGACCAAGAAAAGTGCAAACCCTAATTAGTGAGAAAATTAGACGAATTCCAAATTCAAAGTTGACACTTTTACTGATTTGAGGTCTTTGATCAAACATTTGGACCAGACACTTTAGTCTTGATTGAAATCAGAAAACTTATTGGATTCCAATTGGAAACGGTCTTTAATAATCCAGTGTCTAAGTTCAGTTCCAGTGTGATTTAATGCTACCGTTTCTTTGAGATTTTGGTGTATGCATATTTTTGAGTCTCGGGGTGTCGACAGCTTTTTCAGACTTGTCAAAAATATGTAACTAGATTCTTCTCTGTTAAGTATTGTCGATAGGCCTATGATAGCGCTTTGTGCGCAATCGACAGGCCTATCGAATGTCACACAAAACTTCTTGATATGCTTCTTTTTCGAGTCTTCTTTCTGTTCCAATTCGATTGGATCTTCGTTGATCATCATCTTTTCTTAAATATAAAACAAAATCCCAACAATTTCCATCTTAACTTGCTTTTCAAGCCTTTAGCAATACATCTTGAAAATTTGAAAATATATCTTGAATTATTTTCTTGATCGTAATCGTATTGTAAAGCTTTTTATTCTTGCCCCTTCTCCCTGAAACCTTTGGATGATTCACTGTCAAGCTGGGTCTTCTCGGGTCTCGCCGAATGCACCTTTTTTCTTTCTTACGACACTTTGACCTGGTTCATGTCCTGTCGCAATCTTCTTTAAAGCTCCACCTCGCGATGAGCTCCCTTCCAAGCTTATTATTGAAACTCCACATTGAACTGAGTTTTCTTTTTTCAGCTTGTATATCCCTACACACTTCTATCCTTTCAAGATTACCATGTCTTCTTGGTTAACTATGACGATGTCTTGTTGCATTTGGATCCAGCATCCTTTTCGAGCACCCTATGATATTAGATTGTTTCGTGCCTCCGGAGCATATCAGACCACCTCAGAGCACGCATCGTCTCATCTCTTCCTTCTATATTGACTAACCAGTACTGATGACCTCGTAAGCCGAGCTATCCAACCTTTTGACAATTCCTTCCTCCTTTACAATCAAGGAGTTGAATATATCCTTATGGGACCATACATGAACTGTATTATCAGAATAAAAAATATAGCTTTTACCTTGAGAAGTGTTGTTTTCATCGTAGGAAGCCATTAATACTTCGATGTCAACACTGCTCTTTGCTACGTCTGCCTCCTCAGCTTACCCTTCTTCTTCAACCAATCTTTTTGATGCTTGTAATCCTTCTTTCAGTGACATTTCTTGTGACAAAAGTGACACGCTTTGATGAACCTGAACTTTTATTTCCTTCTCATGACCACCAAACTCAAACCTTTCTACTCAACTTGATTTGGATTTTTTTATCTCATTAGATAATAGAGTTGACGTGACCCCCTTTAATATGAGAGTTTTCTTACTGCAGAGCATGGTGGTGATAATATGATCGTAGGACTCCGGAAGTGAACTGAGAAATATTAACGCCTTGTTCTCATCGTCGATTTTGATGTTAACAGTTAGCAGTTCGCTGATGACCTTTTTGAAGAAGTTCAAATGCGCCAACATTGCTGTCCCTTTCTCCATGCGTAGCCCATATAATTATTTTTTTAAGTACAACTTGTTGGAGAGACTTATCGCCATGTACAATATTTCTTGACGACAAACCCGTAGTCATTTCTTCATCCACGTTGTACATGATCTCATTTACGAGGCATAATTGGATCGTGCTTGTCACTTTCATATCCATTTTCTCCCAATCCTCATTTGACGTACTTGTATGTTTTGCTGACTTTCCTTACAAGGTCTTGTGAAAATCCTGTTGCACCAACATCTTTACCCTATTTTACCATAGACCAAAGTTTCTTTTGCCATTGAATTTCTCGACCTTGAACTTGCTCGCAAAAATTTCAATTCTCTATATATCGCTTTATTATCAACATTTAGCTTTGATACTAATTGTTGTGACAGGACAACTATGATACCAATTATTGAGACCAACAATCGGATTACGATACTAACCGTTGTGCATGCCCAAGGTCATGAACGACGTTGCGGAACCGTGACAATATGTAATACTTGTAAAAGAAAATTATTGTAGAGTTAACTAGCAATCCAAGACAAAAGAGAAGAAAAGAACACGAGAATTAACGTGATTTGGCCCAAACTTGGCCTACGTCCATGAGGAGAGAACTTGAGAGAGTTTTATTTATAAACTCGATACAAGAGATATGATATTCTCCTTAATTCTCACAAAAGTATTCATCTTTCACTTGAATCCCACAAAATTACAAGCGTATATCTTCTCTCTATGTACTGTCACCTTCCTCTCTATTTCTTGTCTCCTCTTCACCTTCGTGTTACAATCTACTGGTTTACAATCTTTCTTTATAGAGTTTTACAATACAAATCATATTCGAATTATGAGATAATCTTGGCCGTCAGATACTTGAAGAAATTAATCAATCCTTATAGGAGTTGATGTTCTTGATCTAGAAGAATTCTAGACCCCTTAAAAGTTTAGAATTTTTTTCATTAAATAGGAACTGATTCTTATTTGAACTCCAGCAGAGAAAGAAACTTGAATGCGCCCGAAAAGGAAACAAATTTCTGCTTTTGGGCCTCGGGTTGTCGACAGCCTTTTCAGGCCTGTCGACAGGGGCCTGAAGGCCTGTCGAAGATCTTTAAGTAAGTTCTTCTCTATTAAGTGATGTCAACAACGCTTTGTGTGCAGTCGACAAGCATGTCGACTGTTACACAAAACTTCTTGATCTGCTTTTTTCAAGTCTTCTTTCTTCTCTAATTCGATTAGATATTCTTCGACCATCATCTCTTTTTTGAAAACAAGACAAAATCCCAACATGAGATACTTTGAAATCAAGTCATTAGAAAATATACGTAATATTTGAATATAACATAGCATGCCAAAAAGTGAACTACCCCTTGGACTGTTACGAAAAACTGTTTGGATTTTGCCTTATTTTCAAGAGGAGATGATGGTCCAAGAAGATCCAATCGGTTGGAGAAGATGACAGCTTGAAGCAGAAGAAGCAAATCAAGTAGGTGCGGATTAGTCGACTTATATAATTTATAAGTCAGGTAACACAAAGACCAGTTGACTAGTAGTCGACTAGGGCAGATACAGAAGCAGAAACAAAGAGGAAGTACTATACAATAGTCAACTATATAGTTTATAAATCGAGTAATGACAGAGATTAATCGACTAATCATCAGGATAAGTCGACTAATTGAGACATTTTCTGAAGTAGAATCAGTTACTTTTTCAAGCTCTAATTTTTTTCTGGTGGAGTATGAATATAATTCAGTTTATATTCAATGACAGTTTGTTTCTAAACATTAAAGGGTCAAGAATTCTTTTAAATTAAGGAGATCAACTCCAAATAGGATTGCTCTAGATTCTTCAAGCATCCAATGACCAAGATTATCTCATAATTCAAGTAGGAGTCATACTATAAAATCCTATAAATAAGGGTTGTAACCCAGTATTGTAAATTTATCTCAATTAAAGAAGTTCAGAAGAAGCTAAGAAAGAGGGAGCAAGGTAAAGGTACATAGAGAGAAGATAATACTCTTGTAATCTAGGTCAGCCTCAAGGTAAGGTGAATACTCTTATTGTATCAAGAGGAAAGTTAAATCTCTTTGTATCAAGTTATTAATAAAGCTCTCTCAAATTCTCTCCCTGTGAACGTAGACCAAGTTTGGGCCGAACCACATTAAATCTTCATTTATTTCTTACTGCTCTTTTTTCTAAGTATTACTAGTTTGCTTTATAATAATTTTCTTTTGCAAGTATCATCATATTGCCAAGTTCTGCAAACGTCAATCCCGGGAGTAACAATTAGTATCATAGCGGCGATTTGTTACAACAATTGGTATCAGAACATATCAATTTCGCAACAATTGGTACCAGAGCTAAAGATTGATGAAGGGCGATATGTCACAGATAAAAAGTTCTACGACAAAGTTCGAGGTCGAGAAGTTCAATGGTAAAGGAAACTTTAGTTTATGGTAAAAAAGAGTGAAGGCGTTACTAGTGCAACAGGGTCTTCATAAGACCTTGCAAGATAAGTCATCAAAATTTACAGGCACGCCAAATGAGAATTGGAAGGAGATAGATCTAAAGGCAACAAGCACGATCCAACTATGTCTCGCAGACGCGGTGATGAACAACGTGATGGATAAGGAAATGGCTACATGATTGTAGTCAAGGTTAAAAACATTGTATATGACGAAAAGATTCTCCAACAAGCTGTATCTCAAGAATCAACTATATAGGCTACGCATGAACAAAAAGACAACGGTGTTTGAGCATTTAAACTTCTTTAACAAGGTCATCAACGAGCTTCTAGCTGTTGATGTCGAGATCGACGAGGAGGATATGGCGATGATACTTCTCAGTTCGCTTCCACAGTCATATGATCACATCGTCACCACCATGCTCTATAGTAAGAAAACTTTCATCTTGGAGGAGATCGTGTCAACTCTCTTATCTAATGAGATTAGAAAAAGGCCAAATCAAGAGGAGAAGACAAGATCGGCTTTAGTGGTCACAAGAAGGAAAGGAAGAGGAGAAGGAAAGAAAGGTCTGGGCTCATCAAAAGCGTGTCACTTTTGTCACATGGAAGGGCATTGGAATAATGACTGCAAGCATCGATAAGAGTGATTAAAGAAGAAAGAGTATGCTACATAGGCAGACGTAGCAAGCGGTGTAGAAGACATCAAAGTATTAATGGCTTCTTATGCTGAAGATAACACTTCTCAAGGTAAAGGCTGGATATTTGATTCGGGTAGTACGGTTCATGTATGTTACTAAAAAGAGCTGTTTAACTCCTTGATTGCAAAAGAAGAAGAGACTGTCAAAATGGTGAATGGCTCGACTTGCGAGGTAATTGACACTGGGACAGTCAAGGTTACAAAAAGAGATGTGACAATGTGTACTCTAGAGGCGGTCCGATATTGTCCCAGAGACAGGTACAATCTAATATCCATAGGGGTGCTCGACAAAAAAGGAATGACAGATCCAAGTGCAACAAAGTGTCATCGCAGTTAGCCAAAAATATAAGGTAATCCTGAAAGGAGAGAAGTGTGGTGGATTATACAAGCTGAAGGAAGGAAATTTAGTTTGAGATGGAGTTTTAAGGATAAACTTGAAAGGGAGCTCATCGCAAGGTGGCGCTCCAAGGAAGACTGCAATGGGACGTGAACTGGATCAAAGTATTGCGGGAAGGAGAAATGGTACATTCGGGTAAGGCCTAAGATGGCTCAAGCCATAGTGGTAAATCAGCTAAAGGCTCTGGGGAGAGGGGCAAAAACTAAAGACTTCACAGTATAGTTACAATCAAGGTAGTAATCCAAAATCTCAAGGGTTTTACTAAAGGCTGGAAAATTAAGTCAAGATGGAGATTATTAGGATTTTGTCTTGTTTTCAAAAGGAGATAATGGTCCAAGAAGATCCAATCGAGTTGGAGAAGATGATGGATTGAAGAAGAAGAAGCAAATCAAGCAGGTGCAATAGTCGATTTGTAAAGTTTATAAGTCGACTAACACACAAGACCAGCCGACTAGTAGTCAAATAGGGCAGATACAGAAGCAGAAACAGATAGAAAGCATTATACAGTAGTCGATTATATAGTTCATAAGTCGACTAATGGCAGGGATTAGTCGACCAATATCAGGATAAGTCAACTAATTGAGACATTTTTGAAGTAGAATCAGTTTTCTTTTCAGGCTCTGGTTTTCTTTTCTGGTGGGGTACGAATATGATTCAGTTTCTATTCAATGAAAGTTTGTTTCTAAACATTAAACTATATAGAATTCTTTTAGATCAAGGAGATCAACTCCTAATAAGATTGATCTAGATTCTTAAGCATCCAATAGCCAAGATCATCTCATAGTCCAAATAGGAGTTGTGCTGTAAAATCTTATAAATAAACGTTGTAACTCAGTATTGTAAATTAATCTCAAGTAAAAGAGATCAGAAGAAGCCTAGAAAGAGAGGAGCAAGATGAAGGCGCATAGAGAGAAGATAATACTCTTGTAATTTTGGTCTAGACTCAACGGTAAGGTGAATACTCTTGTTGCATCAAGAGGAAGGTTAGATCTCTTTGTATCAAGTTTATTAATAAAGCTCTCTCAAGTTCTCTCCCCGTGGACACAGGCGAAGTTTGGGTTGAACTGCGTTAAATCCTCATGTTATTTCTTACTGCTCTTTTATCTAGGTATTACTAGTTTGTTTTACAACAGTTTTTCTTTTACAAATATCATTATATTGCCAAATTCCATAAATATCGATCCTCGGAGTAACAATTGGTGTTAGAATGCCGATTTGTTACAACAAAAACACCATTGGATTTGAAAGTAGCCCGGTGTAACATAAAATTTTTGCCTGATTGTGCACGTTTAGCATATTTTTTTCACAATAGTGGGATCACTATAACTGACTCTATTGAGTTCGCCACCATAAAACTCAAAGGTTACACCTAGTTGTTCAGCACTATACTTTTATTATGTCCTTCAAAAAGGAACATTTGCCCTCACAATCCCGTCTCCATCTAGCTAAACTACCGGGAATGTTTCCATGATACAATGCAAGCGAAAGTTACTAGATTAATGAAAATATAGAGCAACAAATAAATTATCATGCTTGCATATCTATCATTAGAGTCTCCAAGAATTATTCCAATAATTACATATTCAATTTGACCGATAGACGAAATAGAAAGCATATGTTTCGTGCTTGTTTGAGTAATATCAATGAGATTTTTTTCAATATCATATTAAAAATAGCTTTTTCTGAAATTAATAAGTTCTCAGTATCTCATCCTCCAACGTCAAAAGAACCCGTTTATTATTAAGAATTGGTTGCCGAAAGACGAACAAAAATAAGAAAAGAAATATAGAAAAGAAAAGGCAAGAAAGAAGAGCAAGGTAATGCTTTCTTGCTTTATAAGGTGACCGATCTGAAATTTAAATTCAAAAAAATTGTCATTTCATGAAGTTTTACACGTCACAGGTGAATTCAAATCTCTGTGGTCCACAACTAATCCCTTTGTCCACGTCAACCAGTTTCTTCAAAATCAAAATAGATAGCTGGATAAAGACATAAAAGCAATACAGCGGACGCAGCGTATTTTTTCAGTTTGACGTAAATGTATTAAGAATTTAGTGTAAGTGTAGATGTAATAAATAAATAAAAAATATAAAGTAATATTGCATCTTTCAAGACTTAAAACTTGTGGTCTTCAATAATTTAGTTTTATAAGTTGTGACTTGAGCTAGACTTCAAAAGTATTCTTATGTTAATAAAAATAATATAAAAAATATAAATTATATATATATTTTTCATTAATTTATAAAATCCAGTGCGAGCATCCGATCACGCTAGATTGTATGTATGTCCGCCCTTGCATGCAAGGTCACTAAACTTGGAGAAAGAGATGATGGCAACAAACTTTGCATGAATATTTAGAAAGAGCAATTGCTTTCGGCTTGGATTCAAGGAAGTGGAAGGAAGTGAGGAAATGGAAAGTATAATTTTTTCTTTTTGAAAAATGAGATTTTATGTGTTTCTTTTTCGCTATTTGATTGATAGTTGAAAAAGTAGAAGTGAAAAAGTATACTGTATTTTTCGATATTTTGCTAGTAATGTGGAAGTGGAAGCGAAAAGTTGACCACAAAGTTGACTGTAAAATAATATTAAAATAAAAATTAATAATAAAAATTTGGACTGTAATTAGAATGCAAATGAGATTTACATGACCACAAAATTAACTGCTTTGAGCTTTAAATTATTACAAATGAGATTTACATGACCACAAAATTAACTGTAACACTCTGAAGTGAGGAAATAGTTGTATGAAAAGAAAAACGGGAGAAAAAAAAGTTTTCTCATTTTTCTTTTTCAGTATTTGAAGACGCAGCTGATACTTCTTCATTTCTGGCCACATTTGCTTGAATCCAAACAGCAAGCAAGAAACAGTGATTGCCATTAATTATGATCCTAATTTATTGTTGGAAGTGCCAAAAATTTAATGAATACAGTGCTGCTGCTGCTAGACTTGCAACCACCTCTTAAATTGCAGGTGTGAATGAATCCTTTTAATTTGTTGCATTTGAAATTGGTGAGACCCTCGTCATGAACCCTATACATTCAAGACATTAGATTTCATATCTAACAGTAAGGAAACAACAGGATTGTTCAAATATTTAAGGCCTTGGCAATCATCCTTCTTTCCAATTCAAGGAAAGTATGGGCCAAACAGTGCCATGTAATGTGAAGTCACCCATTTTCAAACGATTTCCTTTGAGGCAAAGCAAGAGAGATGGCAAGAAAGACACTGGACCAAACACTAATAGGAGAGGCCTCTGAAAGCACATGGTAGGGGTGCTGACACTGATAGAGAGGATATTTGATCGACGACACCGAGGAGCCCTGATTTTGACTTCTCAGGCTAGGCCTGACTTTCACTACATGATGTGCCTGTATTTTGTATCAGAGTGAGTCCGTTCTTCTGGTACATGTATCTTTATCATTAGATGTACTTTTCTTTTTCTCTCCTCTTGCACTTGCGTCTGCAGCGAAGCTATCAGGTTGGGGAGGATCTGTACTCCTTTTATGTTGTTTTTTATTTCTATATTGTTTTTTCTAAAAAATTTATTAATGAAACATGAGAGACTTTAAAGGTTCACCGTTTAACTCCAACAGAAAAAAGTGCATACATACTTTGGATCTCACCAATCTGTACACATAACCTAAAATGTACCTCACAAATTGAAGAGAAGGCATGCATCTCCATCTTCTCACTCTTTTTCTTTCTTTTCGGTCTTATGCCAAGTTTATACATACAATGTGAACTCACACCTTTCTTTTCAAGTGTACAAAAACTTTGGATCTCATCAACATGTGCACAACCCTAAATGTACCAAATACATTAGGCAGGTGTTTTTAGGCCTTTATACTTTTCTCCTTCCTTGCATCATGAGACAATTATATTGAGGTCAAGAGGCTGAGTCCAAATTGCTCAAAACCAATTGAGTCCACAATATAAATATGTGGTTTTAAACTCAAATCACACTTTTCCGTTCTCCCCACCACTCAGTTACACAAGGACAAGGTGCAACTTCCGTTAATCTTGTGCCATGTCCCCCGGAAATGACTCAGTGCTCCAAGGCCAGTTAGAGTACAAGTTCCTCTCGTGGTCATCTGTTCGAGCCTGCGTACCAGCAGGCATTTTTCTCTCCCCGGTGCGGCCCTGATCATGCCCCAGGATTTGCTTTCTGGTAGTCGCCGATGAATCTCGTCGACAGTTGAGTTAATTAGGGAAAAGAATAAATTAATCTAGTGGTATGTACAGGACCCACAACATTCACCTCAAGAATAAGAATTGGTTGCTTCAGTTCTTCTGTCATGTTCTCATGCCCTACATGCCTATGCTTTTCACCACTTGGGAACAAGTTTAAATAATAAGAGACTGGCTGACTAACAATGGATAATATAACAGTCTTGGAAGTTGGAACAAGTGTTTTGGTTGTTAGCATGTGTGTTTTGTAGGGATTAGCTCAAAGGGGGAAGAGGCCCAGAGGAGGGGTGAGCTTGTCTAGCTTAAGTTTTAGGCTCTGGGTTGGTACTAGTTAGGGGGTGGAAGTTGAGGAAATAATTATCAAATAGTTCGTTAAATAGTGGTCGAACTATTCTACCTAATTTGATTTGAATGATTATTTAAGTATAAACAAATAGTTTTAGTATTCGCGAATTAAACGAATCAAATTTGAGCATTTTCGTATTTGATTCGATAGTTTATTGAACCGTTCATTTAGTACATTTAACCCCCTCATAAATGACAAAATCACATAAATATGCACATTTTGCTCTGATTTTTGTAATTGTTACATTTTGAAGGACCATAATGTAAAAATTGAAAATCCATATAAACAAATAAAACATCAGTAGATGAATCGGAATAATGAATTGAAACCAAATATTCACATATATTTTCGATGACATTAAGTTGAACCGAATATTCGCAAATACTTTTCGAATATCGAATATTTGGTTTGAATCGAATTCAACTTTGAATATTACAAAAGGGACTGAATTCGAAATTCAAATACTGCACTATACAATTTGGATTGATTCGTTTCCACCATTAGTGCTAGTGGACTTTAGGCACAAAAGAGTAAGCTCAAGCCACAAACGAGGTAATAATATATCAATAAGAAAATGGCTAAATGTAGAGAATTACTATGAACTTTTTTCGTTTTCACAAAAAAAAACTATCATTAACTTTTAAAAATACATAAAACTATCATAAACTTAGTCATTTTCAAAAAATTATTAAATGATGTTAACGGCGAAATTATAAAAAACAAGAATACCCTCCTAGTTAAAATTGACCCCACAACTTATTTCCCAAAACATTAACTTTTTTATTTCAGAAATAAGAATATAACTGCCATAAAATGGTCACGTGTATACACGTGAGTGCTAACTTAACATCATGTTAATTAATGATAGATAGTAGTATCTTAAAAAATTAGAAAAAATTTCTTGATAGTTTTATTTTATTTTTTTAAAGTACTTGATAGCTTTTTTGAAAACGGAATAAAGTTCACCCTAGTTTTCTGTATTTTTTTTTTTTTTTCTGTATTTTAGGTAAACATGCGGGCTAGGATGATTGACTGGGCCGTGGTTTGGGTGCGGCCCAACCTGGATCTGAAAACTTTCCCCACACCTATAGAGGACAAAGGCCAGATTGGACTAGGAGCTACGGGCTATGGGCTTAATTCCATCACCTCCTTCCTTACCCGCTCTCTTCTTCCAGTTCCAGACGTGTTCGTAGAAATCAACCAGCCCCAATTTTCCAAATTTGTTTCCATTGAGATAAAAGTGTTTCTCTTTCAAATAAACTTATCTATCAATCGATCAATCAAATAGAAATGGAGAAGGAAGGAAGAGAAGAGAAGAGGAGGAAGGGCATCATTCAAATCTCATCCTATCAAGAAGTCTTCGACACCGCCAGCATTGGCGGCGGCGGCGGCGGCAACAACCCTAAACCCTACAATCCTCCTCCGCCGCCGGCCTCCTTCTCCCAAGTCTCCTCCTTCGTCAAATCCTCCGAGTTCTACACCCCTCCGCCGCAAAACCCCACCCCTCCGCCGCAAAACCCCACCCCACCCCCGCAAAAAAAAAAATTCATTTTTTTTCCCAAATACATTTAACAATTCTTTCGCTCTTCAAGGCCGCTCGCCCAACCCCAGCCTTCTCCTTCTTCGTCTGCGACGTCTACTTCCAACTCTAATTCTATTGCTAACAATGTCACGCTTCAGAGCCGTAACGTAACGCGATTCTCGTCAGCCATAGACAGGTACAAGGAGGAAAAAAAAAAAACCCCTCATTTTTCTTTGTTCCCAATTATCTATCCCCTTCCTATTTGATTTTTATATGCTTATGGGTACAAATCAAGCACTCTGCAGAAGGGGAATCCTTTGCTCAAGCATATTAGGGACGTGAGGTCGATGTTTGCAGACATTGTCTGTAATTACTTGCTGGGCCAGAGTTCTTGTGCCTTACATTTAAGGTATCTTATCTGCCTTGTTTCTTTCTTCTCCTTTGTATTTTTTTGGAAAAAAGAAATGTGATATTTGTATTCTGCATTGACAATTTAGTGATGGATAGATATTGTAGAAGCATTTGCTAGAGATTGAACATAAGTTATATCCTCTAGGTGATATGGTTGGAATGATAGAGATGGTTTCTTATGTGGATGAGTGGATCATTGTGTTGCTTGCATTAGGAAAGAGTTGTAATATGGTGAGCTTTTCTGCTTGATTACGTCTCTTAGTCTATTCTATAACATGGATAACTCCTCCCACGAAAGCTTATTGTCACGCTTAAGTTGTTATTCACGTATGTTGCTTCAATAAGAGATCCAATCAAAGATTTGAAGTCGGATGCACCGAGGGGTTAAGTAAAAGATGATCCCGGATGTGGGGGATAACTGGACAGAGAAGAACTATGTAATACTCAGTGAACGGTCCGTTTTTAGACAGATAACCGTTTGGGGACTCCATTGATTGCTCAGGTTGGGAAACACTCGGTGTCGTAACCCCCTGCTGCAAGCTAAAGTGGGCGATGTTTACTCAGATTCTGGTAGATGGGATATCCCTCATCTTTTGTTCCTCATTTTCAGTCCTTTTGAGATTGAGGGAGTTGTGAGAAGCTCAGATCCGGATTCTCGAGTTTGGACTCTTTTTTTGAATGGCGAGGTCTTTTGTGTAGCAATTTATGCTTATGTTAGGGGGCTCAGTGTTCCTTTCAGTTGGGGGAAATAGATTGGGGGGCTTATATCCCTAGTGTTCTAAAAATCGGCTTCATTATTCGTGCGGTGTAACACTGAATAATGATTAATCAGATTAATTGGGGATTAATCGTTTTTGAATATTTTAATATATTTAATTATATCTATACACAACTACATATGAATATATACAGTTAATTTTTAAGAATGCCTAAATATTATGCAAGACAATATCTAGATGTGAAGTTATAAACCATGATATGATGAACAATATGACAATATGAATAAATAGTAAAAAAAAAAAGAAGTAAGAGAATTTATCTCTTCGCATTAGTAATCTAAGATTTCAAATTTTGCAACATAAATATAAATCAAACTTACCTACAACATAAGATAAATAAAAAAAAGTAGTCAATTTATCAATCAAAATAATGAGCTTTAAAGAATGATGGAGAAAGATTGCTAAATAAGTTAATTTGAAAAATAATCAAAAATAATAAAACATAAGTATCACTTTATGCAAAATTACAATAATAAAATATCATATTCATCTACTATTTAATAAATAACAGTTCATCTACTATTTAATAAAAAATAGTTATCAAATCATCAACATCATAACATAAACTACTTAGCGATCCAACACATACAAAGTGATAAGTTTTTAAAATAAAAAACATATGAAATGCTTAAATGATTAATCAGATTAATCAGGAATTAATCGGGCATTAATTGGGGATTAATTGTTTTGTACCCGATTAATCACCCGAGCGCATAATCAGAGCACTTAATGTAATATTAAGCGGGCTGCTGACGAATAGGATTAATCGGCCGGTTAATCTGATTTTTAGAACACTGTACATCCCTCTTTCGCATTCCATTCTCACTTGGCATGTTTACACAGCAAGTTGTCCATTGATGCGGCTTTGCGTGCCTGAGATTTCGTTTTCTCTTATAGTTGTCGACTTTGTTTTGTTGTGGAGGAGAATTTGCAGCACCTCTTTTTGGAGTGTCCTTTTGTGCGAGGTGTATGGGATGCATTTTCCTCTGCTTTTGGACATCGTTTTTACCTACATGGGTCAGTCTGAATCTTTGGAGGGAGGCGATGCAGATCTCATTTAGTGCATAGCTTCAGTCTCTTTGGCGGGCTGACGTTGTTTCCGTTCTCTGGGTAGTATGATTTCTCCGCAATCATGCTACATTTTGGGGACACCGAGATGTTTTGCTGAGGCTCTTGCTTTGGTTTGTTGATCCATTCGTGAGGCGATTCGCTTTATACTGGCCCGATGCAAAATTCTATTGATGAACTCCTGGCCCTGCAGAGACTTCATGTGGATGGTCGTCCGATTAAGACCCTGCTCATTTTGGAGGTCTTTTGGTGCCCTCCTCCTTATGAGTTGGCTTAAGGTCAACACAGATGGGGCAGCTTCTAGAAGTTCGAGTCTTACTGATTGTGCTACCGTCTTTCGTACATGTAGAGGATTCAAGGGCTACTTTGCTATCCCCCCGGCGTTTGCTTTGCATTCGAGGCTGAGCTGGTTGTTGTTATCCACACGATTGAGTGGTCTTTTAGTCGGATGCGGCCCTGGTTGGAGAGCGACTCAGCTTACTTGGTGGCTCTGCTTCGTTCACGCTCCCGTCGGGTCCCTTGGAGGTGACGCTCTGTTTGGGAGAGGTGTTTGAGTTATCTTACTCAGATAAAATTCATTGTTACTCACATATACCAGGAGGGTAATTAGGTGGCAGATTGTTTGGCATTTAGGGCTTCCAACATTATCGCTCCTGCTTGGTGGTGATTGCTCCAGATTTTTCTCGGATGATGTTTGTAATAGGCATAATTTTACATTTTGTTTATTCTCGTTTGAAATGAACTCTTATATACTATTTTTTTTATATGATATTAATAATATGTTGGGATGAGCTATATGATGAGGGTGCCAAGGAGGTTCCAGCATAGTTGGGATGTCTTGGTGCACCTATTGATTCCTCTCACCCGACAACCTTTTGGAAAAATGTAATACTTAGTGAACCTTTATACTGATAAAGTAAAATTACAGATTTGGAGAGAAAGAGACAAAGCCTTATACTCTAGTGTGTATATAATAACCCATGTGGATACATCATGAGTTAGTCTCACAGGCAATATGAGACTAAACTAATACAAAGTCTCTCTCAACATTCCCCCTCAAGTTGGAGCATACATATTATGTCACAAATAAATCTACCCATATTCTAACAAGTAGTTTGGCAAGAAGATCTGCTAACTAGTGTCCTGATACATGTTTTGCCACAACAATCTTTTCCTCGAGTTTTTTATGAACTATATGACAATCGACCTCAATGTGTTTGGTCTCTCATGGAGCATGACATTTTCAGTAATGTGTATTGCTGCCTTATTTTCACCATATAATCTCATGGAACACTTCGGGGAAAGCCAATCTCTATCAATAAATTTATGATCCAGATTAATGTCATATTTACCATCGCCCGGTACTCTGACTCTGCACTAGAATGAGAGACCACACTCTGCTTTTTGCTTTTTCATGACACAAGATTTTCTTAAAAAAAAAAATACAATATCCTGTTGTCGACCTCGTATCAAAGAGGCGCCATGCCCAGTCTGCATCTAAAAAGCTTGCTACTCAAAATCCTCATTACTACCAACAAGTGGTTAGTCCTTGATGCTGACAAAAATTAACTCACTACACTGCCTGCAAATGTGATTTCTCGTCTGGTCACTGTCAGGTAGTTTAGTTTTCCCATCAATCTCCTGTACCTCTCAACATTCTCAAGAAGCTTTTCCTGATCTGGTAGCAGCTCGTATTTGTGTTCATGTTCATGTTCATCGAAAAATTAATACTCTTGCATCTTAGCTTCCCAGCCTTCAAAAGCAAGTCAAGTATATACTTTCTCTGTGAGAGAATGCTCTTTTTGAACATGACCACCTCAACGCCAGGTACTTCAGGGATTCAAGATTCTTGATCTGAAAGTACTTCTGTAAGTACTTTTTTAAGCTATCAATCTTCTTTATGTCATCTCTTGTAATCACAATATCAACCACATACACAACCATCATGATCATCTTCCTATTCTGTATCCGTCAAAATACAGAGTGGTCTTTCTGTGCGTGACAGAGACTAAACTCCTAAATCAATGATGCAAAGTGCCCAAACTGGCTCTCGGATATTGTTTCAAACTGCAGAGTGACTTTTTCAACTTGAAAAACTTCGCACACTCCTCTTGAGCAACAAAAATTAACGGTTGCTCCATTTAAATCTTCTCATCAAGAATACCATTGGGAAATACATTCTTGATGTCCAATTGATGAAGTGGCTAGTGGCATGTTGTTATTAATGACACAAGGACTGCACAGATGTCCTCTTCGCGATCGAGGAGAAGGTATCCACATAATCTTGTCCATACACCTATGAATATCTTTTGACAACAAATCTGCCAAAAACTTGAGTGTAAACCCGCTTGCACCCAATAATTTTCTTCCTTAGTGGAAGTGTGACCAATTCTTAAGTTCCATTCTGCTCTAAGACCGTCATCTCCTCCTGCATCGCCTGAGTCCAATCTGGAAGAGACAATGCTTCTGACACCTTGAGAACCAAGCATGAGTACAAAGAGGAAATAAATGAACAAAGGAGGATGATAAATGAGAATAAGAAACAAAATTGGAAAGAGGATGTTGAGTACAAATATGTTTGCCTTTTCGAATTGCAATGAGAAGATCATCAGTAGTAGAACCAAGTAATGATGCAGTAATATTCTCACTTGATTCTTGCACAGGACTTTGTACTGATTCTAGTGCTGGCACAAGAACATGAGTTGTTCGTCGTGTATAGATCTGAATCGAATCCGGTAACCAAAATGGATCTTTACCAGTCACATTTGCAGATGTTAGCCTACCATTATTGAGTAATGTCTCCTGATAGAACATGTATTCATATTCATCTTTTGACACGGAAGGAGATGCGGAAATCTAGGTTTTAGATTTGAAAAAAATCACATCTGCAGACAAGATATATCAGCTTATAGCTAGACAAAAATATTTGTAACTTTTCTGAGTTCTAGAGTAACTAAGAATAATCTCTTTAAGAGACCTAGATTAAAATTTTCTTATATGGACTATGATTATAGACAAAACAAAAGGGCTCAAATTTTTGGAGGCAAAGAGAGCAAATCAATATCGAGATAAAAAATGGAATATGGGATTTTATTTTGCAATATAGAGGATGACATTCCATTTATCAAGTACCAAGCAGTCAAAATGGCCCTACCCCAGAATTCTTTTGATATCTGTCTATGAAATAGCAGAATCCTAGCAATGTCAAGAAGTTGTCTATTCTTACGTTCAGCGGCGGCATTCTGCTGAGTACAACTATTCTTACGTTCAACTGCGGCATTCCGCTAAGTGTAAACACAAGAGAATTGATGCATGATTTTATTTGTTTCAGAAGCTGACTAAAGTTATTCTCCAGGTATTCTTTAGCATTGTCAGATTTCAAAATTTTAATGCTAGAATTAAACTGCTTTTTATTTCTGAATAAAAAATTTTAAATGTGAAAAATACCTAAGAATGAGATTTTAATATATTCATTCATGTGATTCGAGAATAATCATCCATAAAGCTGATAAATTATCTTAAAACCTAGTTTTGATGTTACTGGTCATGGACCCCATACATTTGTATGAACTAAATCGAATGGCTAATCAGCCCTCTTATTGACCCGATTAGAGTAAGACACGATGGTACTTTCCTAACTGACAAGACACTCTAAGGATGAAACGTGACGTAAGAGGGAACAAGAAATTTTTGTACGGGTAGAAAATGGTGACTTAACCGATAGTGGTAGTCAAATGCTTATGAACTGCTGATGTAGGCCGCTTGATTGGATGCTGACTCTAACTCGTACGCTCTGTTCCGCTCATGTTCTGTGCCTATCGGCTTCCTCGTCCCAAGCTTTTGAAAAAACAATGCGTCGGAAAAAATACTATTGTACAATTTAAAATATTGATAATTTTACTTACTGATAATAGGTTGACAGAAAAACAAGATACATAGAGAACAAATGATAAAGGAAGGGTCAGGGTGGTAGCAGTAGTGCCAATACCCTGAATGGGTGTGCGGGAGCCATCTGCTAATATTACAAAGTTAGAGGCAAGAGTAAAAGATGACATGATACCTTGATTTTTAGTCATGTGATCAGTCGCCCTTGAATCTATAATCCAAATATGTGACATAGACAATGTAAAGCAAGATATGGGAGTACATGTTTGAGCTAAAGTGGCAGAGAAAGAGGAAGACTTAGCTTGTGTGTTTTATTACTGCCAGAGCATCTAGAGCTGCTCAAACTGACATCGCAATTGCTCATCATCTGGAAGAGTGGCTATATCTGCACCTCACTGGTTTCCCCTTTAGAAAGGGCACGGATACTTTGTATGGCCTGACTCTTTGCAGTAGTAACAATAAATCATAGAGGCTTATCCTCGTCCTCCTCGAGGACCTCCTCGTTCGCTCCTGGTACTACTGCTGCCACTAAAATATCTACCAATGTAGCCTCCTTGCCCCTCCATGTCAGCACAGTCTCTCTTCCGCGACCACCAATGTGTCCCCTCGTTTCCCGGTTTGCCTCTCTTGAGCTTCTAAAGACAGATTGATCTGAGGCTGCTGTAGTAGTGTCAGGTGACGTCAACGACATTCTTTATAAAGTGATGCCTTTGGTTTCACAACAGAGTTTTTCATAAACTGAGGCCTATACGAAGAATAAACATGATATCTTAAATTGTGATTTTGAGGAAGAGTTTACATGAATCAACCATAAGCATTTGTGGTTTGGAGGTTAAGAAAATAAAGTGTGCAAATTGGTGAAATCTCTTTATGGATTGAAACAAACAAAAAAAATGGCACCGGAAATTTGATTAAATGATTATGGAATATGGATTTATTGTTAATGATTTGACAAGTGTGTTTATTCTAAGAAATTGAATGATTACTTTATGATCTTACGTACGCCTCTTTATGTACAAGACATTTCGATCTTTGGATTTATTGAATGATTCTCGAAGTCACAGAATATCTGACAAGGAACTTTGATATGAAAGAGTTAGGAGAAGCATATATGATCATGCAAATGAAAATATCAAAAGACTCCTAAGGGCATAACCTTGAGTCTCTCGCAGTCTATTGAGAAGATGTTGAAGAAGTTTAACTATTATGATTGCAGGACTATGAGTAAACCATATGCCTCATCCATCTCATTAAGGAAAAGTCCTGGTGATCCTGTATATCAACATAAATAATCACAAAATGATTAGCTCTCTGTTTTATGTGTCCAATAGGATTAGACTTGATATTGCCTTTGTTGTAGGTAAACTGAGCAAATATACCAGTTACCCCAGTAACGAGCATCAGATTGCTTTAGAAAGTATCTAGAGAAACTTTGGATCATAGCCTGCCCCATACTGTTTAATCAGATGTGATTGAAATTTATAGTGATGCAAACTGGGTTACAACATCAAATGATATAAAGTCTACTACATGATATGTTTTTATGTTTGGTTGCGCAGTTTAGTTGCTTGGAGTACCATGAACCCTGCTCTTATAGCTTTAGAGAAGACTGCATAGAAGCAGAATGGTAGAAACCTAATCTCTGAGTTACCCATCTCTTCTGTGTTCATTCTACTTATATCTATTCATTCTGATTCCAGAGTTGTTATTGAATTATTGAAGCAAGATACTGTTAACAAAAAAAATTAAACAGACATATGCAGATTAGATTTAAATCTGTAAAGAGTCATATCGGCAAATATGTGACTTTGAAATTTGTCAAGTTAGAGAAGTCTTGCAAACCTCTTTGACAAAAGGTCTAATCTAGGACGACAATCCTAGATTTATCGAGGGGTGGGATTAAGCCCAGAAAGGAGGTTACTAGCTGTGGAAATTAAACCTTTCTGATTGATGAGTCATTCACTTGAAGGAGGTTCAATGTGGTAGCAACATGTTGAATTGATGATTCTCATGGAGCACTAACCTTTAGAGTCGCACTGTTATTAGTAGCGCTTGATGCATTTAGTTGCATTTCTCATGTGCTACCTCATACTGTAATATCCTGGTCTAAAATGCTGTATTTTTATTTTCTAAAGTATTTATTTTATGTTACTGGTTATTTATTATTAATTGTTAACTTGATTTATAGTACAAATTATTTTAAAATAGTAAATGGTATTTTAGCATTATTCTATATTTAGCATTATTAAGTATTATCATTTTAATTACTAGCTAGTATTTTTCCCATTGCTATGTTACTATTATTATTATTGTAGTTGCTATTATTGTTGATATTGTTATTATTCTTATTCTTATTGTATTGTTTTAGTCATTATTATTAATGGTAGTATTTTTACCAAGTATTAATAGATAATATTTTTAATGTCAAAAATTTTATTATTATTATTATTATTACTACTACTATCTCTTTTTGATTATTAGTATTTATTATTGTTATTATTATTCACATCTTTTCCTTTTCTTAGCCCCTAACCCATCAAAATTGAGATCCTTACCCATTAACCCAAAGCCCAATCCTAATCCTAATGCAAATGCTATCTTATCAAATCTTTTCATAAATCTTAACTAATCCTAATCTAAATCCTAACAATAATCATATCTATTCTAACTTACCCAAATCCAAATCTTATTTTCAAAATTATAACCTTAATTAATTCTATCCTAAGGACCTAAACTACTCAATCATGAAATTTGAACCCAACTGAAATTTTGATTTCTAAAATCCCTAATAACCTATATAAAGCCTAAACTATTTTTTTTTCTATCTCCAAAGAATAAAACTATGATCCAACTCTCCCCACCTCCTTTCTTTTCTCCTCTAACGGAGCATGAACAAAAGAGATTTTGAAGTGCAGAGATGGAGGGACATGTTAGGAGAGATCAAATCCAAGTAAGTAATCTAATTTCTCAAAATTTATTTGGTATAAATATTTTATTAAAATCATGTCTACACTATGATCTTCATGAATATATTTATATATCAAAACCCAACCACAAATCCAACTAAAATACATGTGAAGATATTCCAATCCATATTTTAATTTAAATATTTTCTGGGATTTTTACAACAAAGGATTTAATCGCAAACCAAAAAAAAAAAAAAAAAAGGAACTGTTCCTTGCTCTCGGCCATGGCCAAGAGCAGGCCTGCACAGACCCGCTGTGCAGGGTCGTACCCGGCCCGGGTGCAGACCCGCACCTGGGCCTGGGCGCAAGCAGCCTAGGCTACGCAATGGGCTGGGCCAGCCCACTGCACAGTAACCACAACATTTAAAAAAAATTCTTAGGCCTTTTTGGCCTGGCCTGTAGGGAAGCCCAGCACAGGGCCTTGGGCCCTGTGCTGTTTAAAAAAAGAAAAAAATCCTGGACCCTCCTGCGTCGGCCGGGCCGGGCCTGGGCTTCTAGAGAAATATGTAAAAAAAGAGAGAAAGAAAGAAAGAAAGGAGAATTTGCACAATAAAAATAATTAGCTAAAATTTCAAAAAAATAGAGAAAAATATAGACAATAGTCTACAATAAGTTTACTTTTATGATAAAAATTTTAGACTAATACCAACATAAATTAACTCAAATCACCCACCTTAGAACCATTTTCTTTAATGGTAAATTTAAACCCATTAAGCATTTTAACGGTTTAAAGCCTATTAAAAATCTAATAAAAATTAGAAATTGGTTAAACTAAACCTACTAAATTCATTAGACTCATAGGACTATATTTCTAACCCCCAAACTAATTAATGAGGATTAAAACCCCTTATAACTCCCAAGTAAAATATCCTTTTAAAAATCTAACAATTTCTACTGAAATAATTTATGTAGATTTATCGGGGCCTTATGATTTCAGTGCTCTGGACTTGGGATCGAGTTCAGCTGAGTGTTCTTTTCCTCCTTCAGATATACAAGGATTTCGTGATAAATGATTTTATTCTGTTATGTAATTATGCTACTAAAAATTTACTGAGATGATATTTGTGAGTGTTTGCTCTTGTATTGCTTCTTTATTTATTGTTGTTAGTTACCTGTATCATTTCATGTGATCATCTGACTTATTTTATCAGTATGATTACTTGTATTTCTTCATGAGACATCGGTGAATGCTCATCCTATTTAGTTAGTTCATATGTGTTTATCAATATCATTGCATGTGTGGAGAATTATTACTTAGATTCTAGGCTAGTTATCGTACACCTTAGACTGTGACTTGGATTGATCTTGAGATTGGCCTGGTTCATATTTGTAGATTTATTTGAGATATTATCGAACATTTATGTGATGATGTTTCAGATGAGAATTTATTTGGACAATAAAGATGGATTAAATAAGATATACTTTAAGATTAATTTATCTTGATGCTTGGATTTATATATGGACTTAGAGTTCAACTTGAGATTTACATGGGATCTTGATTCATATTTAGATGAGATCAATAATAATTGGATTTGTGATCGTAAGGGAGAATACCTTACCTTGATTTTGATCTATCAGATAATACTAATTTTGGATTATTAGTTGCAAGTATTTATTTAGATATATTCACTGATAAATTATCTGAGTAATGATGTTTATTGATATCGAGGTTTGAGTATAGAGACTTTCTAGATTTCATGTAGCTTGAGGATGTTCCACTCCTTAGTTATTATCTTGATTGGGATTGGAACTATTGGTGATGTAACTTAGACCATAATCAGATTTGGATCTTGAATTTGACTGGTTCATGATGGTAGTTATATGAGTGATATCTGAGTGGTATTATCAGTAGATTTGATTATTCTTATTGATAATAAAACAGGTGAGAGTTTAGTTGGATATTGATTGACTTGGAGATTCTTTATTAAAAGAATGAGATCTTAAATTTAGACTTGTCAGTAGACTCGATTGAGTTGGAGTTGATCTTGGGTTGAGGAGTAGACGTAGATTGGTTTGATCTTGACCTGGTAGCATATATATGCATAATTGACTAGTTATTTGAATTTCTAAATCTTGTGTTTGAACTTAATGAAAGTGAGAGCGTATGATGGTCTTAATTAAGATTGGATAGTGATGATTGGTTAGATATAGATGAGTATGTATTTTATATATTGACACTTGGATATATCGATGACTTTGAGGATCTGAGTTGATTAAATATTTTGCCCGGATTATTCTATTCATAACAACAGGTCCTTACTTATTCTGAATATCATGATTTACTTGAAGAATTTGACTAATTATACATGACATTTACCTGATAATTGTATTGTCCATGTTACCATAGTTGCTGGAAAAAATATTGTTATACGGTAACAACACTCTCATGTTGTACTTGTTACATGTCCTGTTATACCGGTATTCTGTTCACTAACATTATATATCCTGTTATATGGAATCCTGATTACACATGTTGATGTTGTTACCCACTGAGTTATCCCAGTGGTCTAGGTAATATATACATTAAATAATCTTGATAATCTAAATAACTTGATATTAAACAACTTACACTGGGATTAGGGAGATTGATAGAGGAGACAACGTCTATATTTTGGGTGGACCTAGGATATAGGTTGCACAGCCAAAAAAGGGTTCCACTGCAGGGTTCCCGTGGGGTAACTGACACCCTAGTCCTATTCTTGTTCCTGTTATACATGTTCCTGACTACCTAATGTTAGGGCCTCGTTCAGCGCCAGGAGTCAGGGCCGTGGTCCCGTGTATGTACGGGACCCACCTAAAGTACGGACAATGTCTCCAACCGATCAGTTTCAATTACTTAGTACCTCAATTGACACGTGTGATAGGCGTAGTATGTGATGTGTCTATTACAGGTGGCAATTGGTGTTCGCTAACATAATAATAAAAAACTGTTCATAATATACTATAATTGATTGTCTTTACGTGATATATGTATGTATGTTGGACACCCGATGTTACACCTGACCTGATTGGACACTGAAATCTAGCAATGACTGACTCTAATCGCTTGATATATATAGATTGTGATAGACACCTGATTGGATGTCTGACTGGATACGTACTCTACTGTGTGCTATCCACATTACTGTTTATTTACTTATTCATGTCGTTTCTTATTCCAGTTTATGTTCACATGTTATATGCGCATGTACTTTCCAGTTTTTCCTTATACATTCACTAGGAGTTCTGACTCTCTGGATTTATATATCCAGATATGTGGCTATTTATTACTGATCAGGTATTTAGAGAGGATTACAAGTGTTACGAGGAGCTGGAGTCTCTTTTCTTGATCATAAGTATTCTTACTTTTTTATTCATGTTATCCCTTGATTCTCTCTATACCATGTCCAGTTGTCATTTCTTATATTCATCTGCTATTATTGTGTTAGATATTTATATGTCATATTGCAGTGATATTGATTTATCATAGTAGATTTTATAGCTTGTTAGGCTACTTTAAACTTAGCGTGTATGCGTAGGGCATTTTTCTCGCGTATATACGTCGTCGACTCTCGTCGCGACTCCGTTTCCACATATTTTGGGAAGCGGGGCGTGACACATACCCTATGATAGTTTTTATATGATGTGATTGGGTGAGGTTGAGTTTCATACTTTTTATAAGTGTGATGCACATATTGTGGGGTCATGGGGTGTACCATTGCCGGTCATAGTTACTTTTTTGAGGACTTGCCTATATGAGGAGGAATCATGAAGACCGCGATCGTGGGACATGGGGCTCATTTATATCTTATATGAAATCGACATAGTGAGCGTGGCCATTAAGTCTCCAACTCATTGATCCATCCTGGTGCGTTTTATGTGTGTTTTTTTGTTAATGTCTGGTAAAGACACCTAACTCAAGGTGTAGTCCATTATGCCTCTCAGATTGTTACAAAATGTCACTTTGTAAAGCTTCAAGCTGGAAGCTACCTTTGCCGAATTCCACAATATAAGTTCCAACTTGTATATCTGGTTTTATTTCTTAAATTTTTTCTTTTTTCTTTTCTTTTTTCTTTTTTTTTTTTTTTTGTTGGGGGGGGGGGGGGGGGGGGGGGGTGATGATTATTAGAATTTATAAGGATTTTGAAGAAAAAGAATATAAATGTTTTAGTGAGCCACCCACTTATGGCGATGAGAGAAACGGATGGGAGTTTGCTCTCTCTAAGAGCATGTATCATGATTCTTTAATTACTATTAAAGCCCCCTGCTTTTAAAATACACGCCCAGTGTGAATTGAACTTGGATTGCTCTGATATCATATTAAAGTCTCTGTCATTACACCAAACTGCGAAGTTGAGGTGAGGGTTCAGGGTAATATATTTATATTCTAACAATTACAATATTCACGATCCAAGAAAAATTCCAATAGAGGAGTTCTTTCTATCATTATAATTTATCCCCGTAAAAGGGATAAGCCTCAAGGAGTAAACACAGAAGAATTCTTTTCTCGTCTCTTTTCTTTAGTTTTTAATTTTTCTATTATAACTGAGCAATGTAAGCAGAAGATCTTATTATTCACCTGGTTGATCTTGATCCATTGGGAATTTCTGGCTAAGTTGTTTGATGTTTAGGAGGTTGACGCCTTGGTTTCCTGGATCAATTGTCTTAAAACCACTCGCCTAACCTACAGTCAGAAATTTTTCTGTCTTTTAATTATTATTTTAGAGAGCCTTTAGAAACCAGAACAAGAACTTCAAACCCAAGGCAAGAACTTCATGAGGAATAAATAACTCTAGTTATCTTAATTAGAATGAAAACCAGACTAGGAATTAGTTCAGCCATAAATCTTAGGAGAAGTTTTGCTATATTTGTGGGAGGACTAATCTTTTGGTGAACAAATGCTTATACAAGACAGAGGTTTAAAGCCTCACCAAAGAGAAATGCTGAAAATGCTTGGCCGAAGGTCCATATGCTTAAGGTGGACTCAGATCCTTTAGGTTAGTGCATTCTATACCCCTAATTAGTTTCATTATTTATTCTGATGACTGGTGGTTGGATTCTGGAGCTAACAGTGACGTTACTTTTGATCGCTCATGGTTTTCAACTTATCAGGAATCTTGTGGAGAAAGTTGAGACTTTCGAAGATGACTCCACGACACAAGTGAAAGGAAAAGGATGTCTAGATTTAAGGAAGGCTTTCTTGGAAACTTTTAACTATACATAATGTGCTTCATGTGCCATATGTTAGAAGAAATCTTGTCAGTGGATCCATCTTGGTCAATGTTGGGTTTAGAGTTGTTATGTAAGCAAATAAGGTTGTAATAATAAGAAATAATATGTTTGTTGTAAAATGATATGTAAATGGTGGACTCTTTAAGTTGAATGTGAATCTAAAGATAATCAATGAAATTACTTCGCTTACCATCCTAAATGTTAAATCTTGTGAGTTGCGGCATGGAAGGTTAAGATATGTAAATTTTGGGTCTATGAGAAAGATGATTGATTTGAATCTGATTCTTAAAGCCATAGTAAATCCTACTTCTAGGTTGAAGTTTGTGTTAAGGCTAAACTTGCTAGAAAGCAATTTCCATCTAGAAGATATTCTGTGACCTCCATTGATGATCATTTCATGTATTGTTTCACCAATCTCTTGAAGATTAAGGATAAAGTTCTAGACCGGTTAAAAAGTGTATAAAGCTAAGGCTGAAAAATAGATTGAGAAGAAGATCAAGTTCATAAGATCTGATCGTGTCGGGGAGTATACCCCTAAAAAATTGTTCCTTTATGGCCAAGAAATGGGATTATTCATGAGGTCACTATTCCATATACTCTTTAGTCCGATGGGGTTGCTAAAAGGAAAACTTAGAACTCTTATGGACATGATGAATGCTATGCTTCTTAGCTTAAGAGTGCCTGAAAATAGTTGGGGAGAAGCGGAGAAGCTCTTCTATCTGCATGTTACTCCTTAATACCCAAACTTTAAGATGTCCAATTCTAAAAGCTCACTTCTTTCGAAGTTCATAAGGAAAGCTAAGGCTGAAAATTAGATTGAGAAGAAGATCAAGTTCTCAAGATCTGATCGTGAGGGGGAGTATACCTCTAAACAAATGTTCCTTTATGGCCAAGAATATGGGATTATTCATGAGGTCACTATTCCATATACTCCTCGGTCCAATGGGGTTGCTAAAAGGAAAATATAGAACTCTTGTTGACATGATGAATGCTATGCTTCTTAGCTTAGGAGCACCTGAAAATAGTTGGGGAGAAGCTCTTCTATCTGCTTGTTACATCCTCAATAAAATCCTCATAAGGATTCAAATACAACTCTTTATGAACTTTCAAAGAACAGAGCTTCTAGAATTGGACATCTTAAAGTTTGGGTATTTCTGGCTTAGTAGGGGTTTAGGTTTCTTCTTATCCTAAACAAGATTGTCTTTAGCTTTTATCTCCGACTTGGGTTTAGAGTTCTGGCTATGCAGATCTTTTACCCTCATGGTTTGAGGGCTTGCAAAAGGGTAAGTTCACCTTGTTTTATATCTAAGTTTCTCAGAAAAGTTAGACTTGGATGGAGGGAGTTGTCAATCAAGGTAGAGACTTCCTCAGTGAATATGTTCCCTTTGAATAGGAGGTGTCAATGAAGTCTTGAACTCATGAAGTTGCTCATTTATGGATTTATTATCCACCACGGAGAACTTGTTGAAAGACGAGGAGTTGAAACGTTCTATTCTAGCATCATCAAATCTATACTCCACTTCCAGAGCTTTACACAATTTTTAGCACTCTTGAGATTGTAATTGAGATCGTATAATTTATCCGAGAGTACACTGAGAATGCGGTGACAGCAATGATAGTCTATATCTTGAGGGTTTCTAGGTTTGGAAGATGGTGTAGATGAAGAATCCGGCGATATTTACTGGAGATGACTGATAAGAGGTACTTGTTGAAAGACGAGAAATAACTGGAAAAAAGATGGTGTAGATGAAGAGCAGGACCGAGTGGAAGAAGATTTTGTAGGTGTAGAGATGACTGATAAGAGGTAAATTTACTGGAGCTAAAAGATGAGAGAAATAACTGAAAAAATGATAAAGAAGTAGATAGTGAAGCTTAAAATAAATAGTATGAAGGACCTGTTAATTAGAAGATAAAGGTTCTATTAATTTCAGTAAAGGCGAGAAGGTTACTTGCAGGATAGACACAAAATTTTAGTTTAGTGGGAAATTGTTACCTCAATTTTATTGTTACCTGCATTAACTATAAAATTTTACTAAAATTTTGATTAATACAAAATCTTAATTTTGTGGAAATTAATACTAATATCTAAAATCTCATTTCCCTTAAAATCTCCATTTTAACCATGTGGATGTAAAAGCTTGAGAAACGGTATGCAATTAGAAAGTATAGTTTTGTGCTCTAACACATGAAGGAAAAGTTTTACTACCTAAGTAAAAATAAGGCAGGCACAATCACAATGCACAATCATAATCTACAACAACAGGACTCTCCCTCCCTATTTCACATATAAGGTCGACACAACCTGCTCTCTGCATTCTTCCTCTTGTCAATGTTATTTTTCTCTGCATCGCCGTCGACATCTTGGTGTTCCTTCAAGCCCTGTTTTAAATATCGGCCGAGATATCGTCCGATATCTCCTTTTCTGCTTACTGCCGATACGATATGGAGAAATCGTTCGACATATCGTTTGCAGCAAAAAACGGCCGATATTTGAAATATCGGCCAATAAATTGCCCGATATCGGCCGATAAATTGCTTGATATGAAATAACTTATTTATTACACGACTGCATGCAAATGTACATTATTTTTTACTGTCTTTGCATGCATATTACATCATTTTTGTTAGGTAGATGATATCTATGACACTAAACCAACTTTTAGTTATCAGTATTTCATTATATATAGTGTCCGATATGGACGCCCGAAATGCGCGCGTATCCCCAATATCTCCCCGATATCCGATATCCGATATGAAAAACTCCATCCGATACGATCCCAATATCCGATATTTATAACCTTGCCTTCAAGTGCTGTGAATCACCCACTTGTCCTCTCAAAGTTCTCAATTCTTCGAACAAGTCTCTTATACTTGGTGCATAACATAGATCAAACAATTCTTGTTCCTTCCCCTCCTCAGGGAATTCTTTATAACTCAAGATCTTTTCGTCGTTTTTTTCACATAAATGGGGAGAACAACTTCAGCGCTCTGCCAAAGAACTGAATGCCATTGAGATCTCCATTCTTATGCTTGCTTCCAGCTGTTAACAAGTAACACTTCTTGGGAGTGCCAAACCACATAGTTATCATGGGTAAGAAAGAAATTTCTAAAACACCTGAATGTGAAGAATGCAGGAACATGCTAGGCAACCAACTCTCCTCAGGAGAAGGTGACAGGCCAGTTCTGGAAATTACATATGTCAAAATTTGCAACTTGCAACTTACAAGGACTTCAGTTCTAACGACATATTGAAAATTCCTAAATTCATCATTTAATTGCAATACTTCTATTTTTGGAAGAAAAAATATCTTCTACTTTTTATCATTTTTTTCTAGAGTCAAAAATTTAGTGTTAGTCAGTTAGCAGTTGGTATGGTCAATGCATGCCAATTAACTTGACGACTACATTATTCTTGATCAATTGGACATACATCCAAGTTTAGTATAGCACAAGCGCATACAATATAGCAAAGTGTAATAATATTCTAACAGTCTGCAATTGAGAGGACAAGCTTTTGCTCTTGCATGTTATGTTGAGGTTCTCCTTCTTTATCTTCCCTTCTTCCTCGCACAGTTCCATTCCTTTGCTGTTGTTTTCTTCCATGTGCTTCCTCTTTCTAATGTTATGGTTTAATCTATTGGAAGGACCACTCTGTCGGATTGCTCCCGCGTGACTGTGACCGCTTCCCACTATGGCTGTTTTTCATACTCTGCCTCTCATCCTGATTCCAGCTTTTCTTCTGCCTTGGACACTGATTTGCTGGAGATGAGGATGAGCATCTTGCTAACTTTGGAAGTTATCGGGTTGCCAAGTGCTGCTGTCCTTTATGGTGTATGCATGGCATGTCTGCTCCATGGGATCCATGAAATGGATGGGATGCTAACTTAATTCAGAACTATAGTGGCATCAGTCTCCCAATTCTAGCGTGTGCAGATCTAGACTCAGCGCCATGGCCAAAATATCTCTATGATTCAGCAGGCATGCCCAAAGCATTTGTTGTTTCAGCAGCATGACCATGATATTTGACAGTTTGTTATAGTAAAATGTTTCCCTACAGTCTATTGGGGTTCTCATCTCTGTTCATGAAAGCCAGTGAAATGTAACTCAGATTCTAACTTCTAAGCCAAAAAACTTACTTCCTGTTTTCTCAGGTTAACTTGGAGCCTCTTTGTTCGCCATCATCTTTCTTTGCTTTTGTTTTTGACAAATGACGACTTCTTAAACATGGGAGTTCTGAAAACCAAGATTTCAGAACTCCCAGAACAATTTACATGTTACTTTGAGATGAGTGTGTTTCATCTTTATGAATTCAGCCTTGCGGGTAGGCTAGCTAGAGATTTCTTGTAAAAGTATCAGCTCCTGTCGGTTCATAATGAGAATAGGGAAATTTGGAGTCCATGGCTTATATTTCCTTAGTGTTATCAATATTATCTATGGAAAGGAGGAGCCGTATGAGATGAAAATCTTGCATACGGTTATGGAATGGAGATATTTCGAAAAAAAATTGACAATAATGGATGTTGGCTCAATACGAAGGAAATTTTGCGGCTCATTCTGATGTGGAATGGATCTAAACTATATGTTCAAATCTGAATATTCAAATAATTACTTGGTTTGTTTCAGGTTATAAATGCAAGGAGGGTAATTAACTAGGTTTTTGTTGGAAGATGAAACAGAGGAGTGGGTTATGGATTTTTTTGTAGGAATAAGCAGGTCTTGGTGTGATTTTAAGACTAAAACAGAGAAAATTTTAAAATGATGAAAACAACATCAACTTCAAATAAATAAATAAAGATTTCACACCTCTATTATAGATTCCACATCCGAATCACATCACTCAGATCATAAACTTGTTGAAGGGAAAACTTCGATCACATCACGCAATCAATCTTCTTATAGAATTTCACATCTTCACTTAACATAAATAAGGCTAAGCCTTTATACATGTAAGATCCAAGCGTAAGGCCAAAGAAAATTATTTCACAACTCAATGCTTAAGAAAACTACTTCTAAAACTAATTAGAATTTCAAACGAAAAGAAAATTTGTGTTTTATAATTAAAGCTACAAAAAATATTTTATAAATAAAATAAGATCTTAAAAATAAAAATATATAATAATTTTTTATTATTGTTGGTATAAGCTGATGCATAAGAACTAGTGTTTTCTATTCTCCTTTCTCTTAAAAAAAAAAAAAGACTAAACCCATGCATGCATTCATGTGTGGTTGTTCCTCTCTCTCACTAGTAACACTTCTTATCAAGAGTACAAATTGAAAATAAGTTGCTTTGAAAATTTTAATGAAATAGTTAGCGACTAGTGATCAAATTTACATGCGGACAACACCACCTTTACCTCGGCACAAATAAGCAAATGCTTCCTAAAAAGGGCATTCATCTAACCGTTGCTTACTTATTTCTTTTGGAGAAAGAAAAAGACAAGTAAGCTTATGAGTATATTTCACCTTCCATCATCTTTGAGAGCCCTTAAACACCTCTCTCTAGTCTATGGTTGTCCCTCGCTTTGATATAGTTCGTAACCGTATCCGTTTCCCATATATCCCATTCGTATCCGTATCTCATTTACTAACATACAATTCGTGTTGATATCTGATTTTGACGGATACGGATATCAATTTTCCATATCCGACAATATATGTATCCAGAAGTCAGAAGTTAGAACTAAAATATGAACTGTTCTTAAAGTCTCTGCCACTATATGATGGCTCCAAAATTGTGGTAAGGGTCGAGGGATTTTGCACTTTAATCCTCTTTAGATGTCCACCCAAATGGATTTGAACCTGGGTGTGGCAATGATACCATCTTAAAATCCATGTCGCTGCACCAAAACTCTATAGTTGTATTGATGGTTGAGGGATATACTTTTATATTAGACATAATGTTCGCATTGGACAATTTTTTCGACAAATTTTACAGCTTCCAGTAATTGATGTTTGCAGTGAGTAACAACTTGTAGCATATTTTTAGTTTGCTGTATCTTCATCCTGGGAGTGGAATACTACCTTTTTATGTTGCTCAGTGAATAATTTTTAGTTTGACTATTTTCCTTTTGAGTGTTTCCGTAGTCGTTTTGAATCATCTTCCTTCTTCTCAATCATCTGCATAATTATTAATTATTACTGAGTCTATAATCAAGTTTAATGCTTGGTTCTTGCAATATTTCCAAAACATTCAAACTTCCAGATTTCTTGGCTCACCAGGCAGTTGATATATGAGATGCATACCCCTAAAAGTCTTTGTATTTCTATATTACCCCTTAAATATTTTTAAGTTAGTTAAAAAACAATCTAAAATGAATAAAACACACCCAAAAAATGACTGAAAGGCAATAATAAAGAGGCTTTAGGGTTTAGGGGTATTTCAATCAATTTGGGACTGAAAGGCAATGAACTGTGTGGGTTGCTGTGAACATGACACTAATGACTTAATCCTATCCAAGATAATTTGTATTACAACCCATGGACAGAACTTCTAAATTGGAAGCAACATTAAAGAAATTCCTGGTGAAATATATACCTTCTGAGATATACTTGTTGTGCTATCAAGTCGTGTGGATTGATGATGTTTGCTTATGGGATTTTCAATAGTTTGATTTAGCAGTTATTTCGGTAATCAAGTTAATTTTCAAGCTCTTCATTGTAGGTGTAAGTGCTTGTATGACACTTCCCATGAACCATTCAGTTGCTGTGCCTGAGACACCCACCAAGGACAATAACCTTGAAGAGCCTCCTCCAGTGGATGGAAGCACTGTGGTCGAGGGAAACAATCCAGATTGCATCAGAGGCTAAAAAGGAGCCCATCCTGAATGTGAAATCAGCACTGGCTTTGCCAAGTATGCAGATAGAGTCCGGAAGCCAAGAGGAGAATAGCAGTCTTCTTGAAAGGGGTGAAGGTAGTTGTAAAGGTACTTCGGCCCCAAAAGACCAGAAGCATTGGATGGGATTTTCGAATATAGAAGCCTAGTAATGGAGCAAGTACAATGAAGATTAGTCATAATGAGAAAAAAAGGATCCATTCTGTTATCTTCAGTTTGGTCAAAATTGTACAGGTTGAAACAAAGTGCTGTGTGATTGAAACAAAGTGCTGTCTGATTGACCAAACTGAAGATAACAGAATGGATCCTTTTCTGTTATCTTCAGTCTGTTAGGGTTTTTATAAACAAAAGAATTAAATTAGGGTTTTAGAGAATTTCCGGACCCTGGACATGGAAATTCTGTATTACAGTTAAGAATCCGCGTGTACAGGGATTGAGATTTTGTTGCGGTTGCGAGCAGTCAACTGTAATAAAAAATACAGAAAATTGGCCTTGTACTTCTCTCTTTTCAATTAATTTACTCATTTACAAATTTATTTTCGCCTCAGCCTTAGTCCACGTCAATCATGTGGTCTATTTCAAATTAGATTCTATCATATAACTAACTCATATTTTTCTTTTTTAAACTATATCTTTTTTTTAGATCTGGCCGATTAAATTCTCTTTTTGGTTTTTTTTTTCATCCATTCTCTTCATCATCTCTACGGATCTCGCTGATTTTCTTTATCAATCATCTCGTGATGGATTTGATCGTTTTCATGTTCGATTTCATGATGATTTTTGAGATATGAGTTAGTTTTTGATTTGGTTTCTGCTGGATGATGACGATGCTGAAATGATCGCAATCTTTTATGTGAGGAATCAACTCAAGGCTGCGATTCATGATCTGATTTCGATTTTGGTGGAGTTAGGATTTTAGAGGGGAGTTACATAGTGAGAAAAGAGATAGTCGCAGCTCTCATGAGAGCTGCCACTATTAGGTTTGCAACCATGGTCATTAACACTGCAACTCACAATCATAAAGTTACAGTTGCAGTCGAAGTTCTCACAAATTTGCATCTCTCTTACAAGATATCTGTTGCAGTTATCTCAAAATTCTCACAAAGTCACAATTTTGAAATCCCAGTCACAGTTCTCACAAATTCGCAGTCGCAGAGCGCTTTGAGTTGCGTTCGTGGCCGCAGTTAAAAGTTAAAATGGGAGTAATTTAGCCTTTTGTATTTTTGTGATTAAACCATCAGTCAAATACGTGTTTTCAATCTAGCACCCGCAAAAAAAAATGAGGCTAAGGTGAAGGGAAAAAAAATGTAGTTAAGGTTTTCCCTAATTAAGTTTTGCTATAAGTGGTTCCGCCTAAAATTCCTTAAAAAATACTAATGGGCAGAGTTTGTTGTCTTTTTGATAATAAGTTATTATTTCTACTTTTTATTATTTTTGCTTTTCAAGTAATTAATTTATTCTTACTATTCTAACTTTTTCACATATAATTGGAACTCCTAGTTCTCTTATAGGAGGATTAAGATTTTCGGTTTAAGTAGGAGTCAGATAGAAATTACACTACTAATTTAGAAATTCCTAATCTGATTAGTAATCAAGTAAAATTTCTAAATCTAATAATACAAAACTAAAACTAATAATTATCTATCTATATAATGTTTTTATTTTTTTATTTTAATATAATTAGAAATATTTCGCTACAACCACCGACTTTACTTCATAATTAGGGGAAAAAACTTAATGTCATAATTTGATTCGCCACAGTCTCATCCACGTTAGTATAAATAGATTCCTCCCAACCACCACTTGTTTATATATTTTCATTTCTTATTTCACCCTTCCCATTACTTCTGACGTTGCTCTCCCCTCAACCATGACTTCGACGTAGAGTAATTCGCGGGTAGACTTTTTTGCAAATTTCGTTTTGTCCATGCTCGTGCTGAGTTTTGTATGTGTTTAGATCTGGAAAGCATTAGAGATCATTAAAGTTAGTGGACGGGGGGTCTGCTAGAGATGGTGATGTTGATATGAGCATCGCAACTCATGATCGCAGTTTTCTGTGAGGACTGACTCAGAAATAAGGCATTTTGTGAGGACTGCGATCATGATTGCAGTCCTCACAAAACTCAAAAATAAGACATGTTGTGAGAACTGTGATCGTCGCAGTCCTCTTTTAGGACTGTGATCATAGTCGCAGCCCTCATAAAGACTCAAATATAGGACATTTTTATAAATACTGCGATCATAGTCGCAGTCCTAATAAAGAGGACGGTGATCATGGTCACATTCCTAATAAAGAGGACAGTGATCATGGGTGCAATCATATAAAGACTCAGAAATACGACATTTTTGTGAGGACTGCAATTATGATCGCAGTCCTCATAAATAGTGCATTTTATGAGGACTGCAATCATGATCGCAATCCTCAGAAATATGGTTGTGATAGAAATAAGGCATTTTTGTGAACTGCAATCATAATCGCAGTCCTCAGAAATATGACATTTCTGAAGCGGTCTCCTTTTTTTTAAAGCGATTACTTAAGAGCATTTCGTCTTTCGTCGCTTATGAGCGCTCCAGCGCTTGACACGTGGGCGTACATCCTTACTTTGAAAAAAGAGGTGGCTGAAGCGAACAAAATTATGAAGCTGAGTTTTTTTTTCTAATTACGGTTCGACATAGGTTGTATAATGAAATGCCCCATATAATTATAACAATTTACTTTTTCTATTTTAACATTAATACAATGAGGTATTTGTATCTCAGTCGCCAACTAAGAGAACTCTCTCAGCTACTACTGCGACCTGATCGCAGTCCTAAAAATTTTCATATATTTTCAGTATAATTAACACTGCGACCATGGTCGCAGTCCTCACAAAACACTTCGACCATGGTAGCAGTCCTCACGAAAACACTGCGACCATGGTAGCTCTGCGACCAGGATCTGTGGCTGAGATTCAGCCACGAAACCGCCAGCTAAGAGAATCTCTCAGCTGGCGGCTGAGGTACATTTTTCTCTAATACAATATCAAATATAGAAAGAGTCTAATAGAAGTTTCCATTGGTCAATTATAATTATTAATTTATATATATTTTTGACAATCCTCATGCACAGCCAATGATCATAAATTTGGAGATGTAAATAAAGGGGAGAATCTTTAATTCAAATACTGTTACAATGTGGCTAACTATAATAGTAATCAAGGCACTGTTGTTGTGATAACTTCTAATTTATATTTTTAATCGCAAAATTTGTGTAGAATTCCATTCTGAGTTTCTTTGAGATTTTCAGCCTAGCTAGTGATTATTATTCTAAAACTGGTTAAAATGAACTGTACATATTCAAGAATGCAAAAAATAAAATCAAAAGGTATGATTGATTAGGGATTCAGATCTTTCAGACACATAATCTTTTGCATAAAATCAAAAGGTATTATTCCACTCGTTGTCACGGTTCGAGCCTACGTGTAAGTGGACATTTCACCCCCGACCCAGCCCGACCAGACCCTGGATTTGCTCACCGGCGGTCGTCGATGAATCTCGTCAGCAGTTGAGTTAATTAGGAAAAAAAATCAACACGAGGAGGAATCTAGATGTATCATGCATGTGATCATAACTTAGGATAACGAAAGCTTGAGTTAGATTTGTGTTAGGAAATTGAATTAGAAAAGCATTACTTGTTATCGGAATGGCTTTTAAGTACCTATAATTATGACTAATTCCATTTAGACTTCCCTCCTAATAGTTCCATTTAGAACTAGTGAGATTGCTCGTTTCTGAAAAACAGGAAATAGTAAAAATACTCTATTGCAAGACCCCATTATACTCACACGTGCAACCAACATGCATAAAACCTAATTCTAAAAATTAGGTTTAAGTTGGTATCACTTAGGCGTAGGGCGTGTTTGGTAACTTGCAAAATGTTTGCAAAATGCAAAAATTTTTACAACTTTACATTTTACACTTGTTTGGTTTCGTTTGCAAATGTAAAAACTTTTGCAACTCTTCTTTTCCCACTTGCAATTGCTACAGTTAAATTTGTGGTCATGTAAATCTCACTTTTACACTCATATTTTCCCACTTACAGTTGCTACAGTTAATTTTATGGTCATGTAACTCTCACTTGTAGTACGCTTACAGTTCAAAACAGTTACTTGATAATCAATATATTATTAAATATTATTAAATATTTAATATTTTAATAGTGTTCAATTTCTTATTTAATTATTTAATTATTTTATATTTTTAATCTTTAAATTTTTATTGTTTTAATAGTTAATATTTTACTATTTTAATTTAATATTTTATTATTTTATTAATACTTATTCCATTTTTTATTATTTTATTTAGAGTTAATAATTTATTAATATAACAGTATTATACTTTAATATAAAATTACTATATATTTAATTATTTATTTTAATATAAAAATTACTTTATTAATATCATAATATATTTTATTATTATATTAATATTTTATTATTATATTAATATTTTATTATGTTAATATTGTAATAATAATTCAGTATAATAATACTATAATGATAATTTATTATTAAATTATAATTATATTTTACTTTATTAATTTTATATTCCTATAATATTAAAATAATATTATAATAAAATTTATATTATAATAATTTCAAGTATTTTAATATTATAATATTATAACTATATTTTATTATTGTTGTAACATTTTTTTAATATTTATATCTTATTAGTATTCTTAAAATTTTATTAATGTTCTTTAGATTTTCTTAAAATTTTATATTATTTATTTAGTTAATATTTTAGTAATATTTTACTATTTATACTAATATTTTATTAATATTATTCTTATAAATAAAATATTAAGATTATTAATTTTTATCTCAAATTTATTAAAACAATTTAATTTGCAATAGTAGATTTAATTTAATAGTATTTATAATATTTAAATCACTGCTACAGTTAGTTTTGTGGTCAACTTTTCCACTTACACTTTTACATTACCAACCAAACACCGTAAAACACAATATACTTTATCATTTACACTTTCACTTTATCAACCAAACACCGTAAAACACAATATACTTTTTCATTTACACTTTACTTTATCAACCAAACACCGTAAAACACAATATATTTTCTCTGCTACAGGTCACTTTTTCCATTCTCATTTTACGACTTACGACTTGCGACGTTTTGCAACGAAACAAACAGGCCCGTAATCAAGAGGCACTTAGCAAAACAATTAACCTAATCTAATCACAATTTAAGTTGATCCAAAACATTGAGTTCATTGAACCAAAACTAACAACATATATTAAAAAAATTTAAACAATACATATACTGAAAAAATTAGACAACACGTGATTTAAATCTTTAATCTATCTATAACTGCTCTTAAAAGCAAATCGTTTGAAAAATGTACACATCACTGTGCACGTACAACCTAACAATCCACCCCCAATTTTTTTCTATCTTTTTGAATTTTTATAATTAGATATCTTTTATATTTTAACTTTTATTGTTCTAATGTAACTGAAACCCCTAAATTCTAATATGTAATTAGTAATCTGATCTAATTACTAATCAACTAAAATTTTCAAAATGTAATATATAATCAAGAGGGATTTCGCAGCCCCCTATGTCAAACCGTAATTAGAAAAAAAACTTAGATTCATAATTTAATTCGCTATAACCACTTACTATTTTATACCAACCACGTGTACTCAGTGTCAAGCGCAGAAGGCTCCTCAGCGATGAAAAACACAAATACCCCCACAGTAATCGCTTCGAAAAAACAAACCGCTTTAAAAATACGGACTGCTGGTATATAGATGACTGCGACCATGATTGTAGTCCCCACAAAAATTCCCCATTTCTTAGTCTTTATTAGGATTGCGACCATGATCGCAGTGCTCACAAAAATGTCATGTTTCTGAATCTTTATAGGACTACGACCATGATCGTAGTCCTCTTTATTAGAACTACGACCATGATCACAGTCCTTACAAAAATGTCATATTTCTGAGTCTTTATAGGACTGCGACCATGATCGCAGTCCTCACAAAAATGCCTTATTTTTTAATCTTTAATATGACTACGATGAAGATCGCAATCCTCACAAAAACACAATTTCCCAGCCTATATTGAGAATGCGATAATGATCGCAATTCTCGCAAAATGTCCTAATTTTAATTGACTATAGTCGCAGTATTTTAATCAAGGACCGCGATCATATGGTCGCAGTCCTCATATCAGCATCGTCATCTTCAACATACTCCAGTTCATCGACATCGAATGATGCCTATGATCATAGTTCTCATATCAGCATCACCGTCATCAACAGACTCGTTCATCGACATCGAATAATGTTTCAGATATGAAACCACATCGATCACAAACACAAATAAAACTCATCGCGAGCACGAACAAATAAGATCTATAAAAGGTCGATCCAGAAATATTTGATCCGAGGGCTCCGACCCGGAGACCCCGGGAGGGGGCTCCCCGTCCCTTCCAACCCCCACGGCGACCTAACCGCATAGGTCAATCCACGAATTACTCTGCGTTGAGGTCAGAGTTGAGGAGAGAGCAACGTCGGCCATGATGGGGAAGGATAAAAGAGGAAATAAAAATATATAAAGAAATAATGGAAAGGAGAAATCAATTCATGCTAGCGTGGATGAGGTTATAGCGAATAAAAATAGGGGATGAGTTTTTTCCTAATTATGAAGGAAAGTAGTGGCTGTAGCAAAATTTTCCTAAAACAATCTGTATTTTAATACATAATAACTATTTGTTTTTTTTTTTTATTGTCCTAATATAATTAGAACGAATAGATTCTTTCTACATTAGGATTAATACAATTTCAGAATTTCTAATATAAGTAAGAGTCAATTTGAAACTGATTTATAAAAGTTTTTAAAAGCCAATTATTATTCTAGGTAGGAGTATACCACTACTACTATTATTACTACGAAATTACGATACGTGCTCATGTTTTTTCTATGATTCAGCAGAAGTCATTCGGAATAGTATTAATTAAAAGAGTTCTTTTGGTGAAACCATTTGAAATAGTATTTGCAAGGGTACTTGACCTAAAGGAGACGTGCACGTGTCAGATATGTATCAGATAATTCAGTACTTTCATGTTTGATGGACACTTGCCAAGTACTTCCTCTGACACCTCTAAAACTTTATAATGTACCAGAGGTGTATCCGAGATGCATCAAAGACCAAGAACTGTTGAGTGCTAGGGTCACAACTCCATTTTACTATAACATGCGTTAATATTGATTTTTCAACTTTAATCTCCCCTAATTTGATTTCGTGTATTGTGCAATCTGGCTTAACTAGACAATCACATGGATTTGAAAGCTTGAGAAAAGGTATGCAATTAGAAAGTAAAGATGTGCTCTAAAAACATGAAGGAACAGTTTTACTAACCGAATAAAATGAAGACAGGCACATTCATAATCTGCAACAAAGAGGCTCATGGCATCCTGCCCTCTAATCGATTTTATTTTCCTCAGCATTGTGATCTACATCTTGGTTTTCATTCAAGTGATGTGGATCACCCAATTTTTCTTCTCTCAAAGTTCTCAATTCTTCAAAATCGTCTCTTGTATTTAGCGCAGAACTATTTCTTCTTCCTTCCTCTCTCAGGGAATTCTCCGTGACTCTGAAACTCATCCTCCTCCGTCCTCATGAATGGGGAAAACAACTTCAGCGCTCCTCCAAAGAACTGGATGCCATTGAGATCTCCATTCTTAATGCTTGCTTCCAGCTGCCAACAAAACTTCTCAGGAGTGACAAACCAAGTTATAATGGAAAAAGAAGAAACTTCTAAAGCACCTGAATGTGAATAATGCAGAGAAATATGCTCGTGATAGGCAACCAGCTCTCTCCGGGAGAAAGTGACAGGTTTGTTCTGCAAATCATATTGTAATTTAATGAGCGAGAATGCCAGAATCTAAAAGAAAGGATTCTTTTATTTGTTCTCCAACAACAGTTATGTCACATCCAAGCAAAATGCCAATATAAATGTCTTGTTAAGGAAGTATAATAAGAAAGGACTACTGTGCATTCCATGGCAATCAGAAAACTGTTTATCAAAATTTGTTCACAGCACTATTTAAGGCATGTTGGTAACTTGGTATAGTTACATTCATATACTGAGACAATAATGGAATATCTTTTGACAAATCTAGTCAACTATGTACTTAAGAAAGCATAATCATATGCAAGTGGATGACAACAATTAGGGGTGTCCACAAACAAAAAGATCCAGATCTGAATTCTGATCCTCATTTTTTTTTTGTAGGAAGTATGGCTATATCCAATATTTATTCTGTAAAGATATGGATAAAAACAAATAGCGCTTAACTATCCGAAATATCCATAAACACATCCAAAATACATCAGTACATTTCAGTATTATATTATGTGAAACCTTGATTTACCACACTACAAACTTGTACAAAATATAAAGGTCAAACCAATTCTCGCTCCAACGTTTTGGTCCTAATCATCGGTAGCCATACTGATCCAAATTCGAATATGTTTCTACCAAATATGAAACTGAATTTGAAAATTCAAAGTTTCAAACAATATCCATATTTACACTACAACAAGAACAACAAAGCCTTTATCCCAATTTTTTCAGGTCGGCTAACAACTCCGCTATATTTTATGATGGTCGCTAGTTACCTAACAGAACCATCCTCCCTTATCTTGGCTAGTGAAAGCCAGTGAAAGAATAAAACAATAAGTGCAGGACTGGCTGCCAAAAAGAACAAATCCACTAGTATCTATACTTGATTCATGACAGCTCTTTTTACAGCCTTTACGTGCCCGGAAAAAAAATCATCTAACTGTAGTAAAAGAGCACTTAAATGAAACTAACCAAATAACCTTCTAATTTGACTGTCTGACAATGGAAATTTGTTCATAAATTACTATTCAGTTGGGAATTGTTTCTTTTCCATGTGTCTATTACTAGACTTGCCCATCAATCCAAATATCCTGATTTACTTTTCTTTGTACACCAGTGGAGCTCCTCATTTTGCCACTTCAACATGGGAATATACTTTACCTCTAACTGTAACAGATACAATTTGATTCCCTTCACACATGGATACACAGCAAGGACACAGATAATTCACAATGAGGAAAAGAAGATAAAGAAAGAAAAAGAAAATTGAGAGAAAAATCTACTATGTTGAGTAAATAGCATGATAATAGAAATTTGATGCACATGCTTAAATAAATAACATGGGCAGAAGTTTAGAGCATAAATAAAAGAAACCTAGCTCCTTCAAATTTTCTATCAAAATAAATAAATTTGTAACCTAAGTGTCAACAACATTATCAAGATTAAACTATTAATCATATCCATAAATACATTACACAAATGTTAGATGAGATCCGAACATAGATGACAGAAAATCATCATGATCCAAGACTCTTCCCATTTAAATGGGGCTTGCAATGGAGCACGAACCTAAAATGGAGGGATTGGCCAATAAGAATAAAACTTAAATCATTAAACCAGGTGTGACATGAGAAATCAAGTTGTCCAGTATGTTCATAGCACGATTTAAAATCTCAGTCCCAATATCGGTATCGAACAATGATTTTTAGTACCAATATCTTCAATATGAATCATCAATATGAACAATATCAATCATGATATTAGCCAATATTATAGGATTAATATCTTATTAGATACTTCAAAACTCGATACGATATTGTTGATATATATTGGAATCGCTCGATATTTGAAACTATGGTTCATAGCTTAGCGGGTTTTATTTTGGTATTAGCTTCCTTTCAACAACCCTTGACAAACATTTTTTTTAAAATATTGCTAATGACAAAATGCCAGTACATTGAATACAGAATGTAGCATTAAAATATGTTTCACAACCATTCACAAAATGTTGGTGATCCTCAAAGTAAATCCTCAAGTAGCCTGACCCTTTCTCATATGAGAAATTTCATGTTATGCCAAATTCTTCCCGTCAGCAACAGTTCGTTGTCATATGGAGTTGGTTTCTGCCCTTCCCACAACACCAATGTTGATATCCTATAACCAATTGCTTGATCATTCCCCATTTATTTCAAGTAGAGCAATTGTCCCACAGTTATGCTATATCTGTGAACAAATTCAAATAAAGGTGTGGTGAAACTATTCTGGACAAATAAATTTTTATTTCTCTTTAACTAGGGAAAGACAATTGGGAAATTTTAGAAATTTTCCTAAAAGTATTGTCTTCCCGTGAACTTACTAACCAAAATGCCAAATGAGCCTCTATCAGTATTTTCCTCCAAGATGGAGACCGGGAAAAATATAAATTAAATTCAGACCAAGGTGAGATCAGATGATCTTATCCTCATCAGCTATAAAAAAGCTCATAAAGCTAGAAGCTTATCTCGGGATTGGCTCGGCAGAAACTCGTCCAATAACTAAATGAGCCAAGCTTGAATGTAACAAATGAACGAACATGGGTAGCCTCATCTTGGCTAGGCTTGAGCTTGATCATCAAGGCTCCATAAGAAGATCGGTACCATATATAGTTATATCTACATATGTAAGCACACATGCTATCACAACCCCCCCCCCCCCAACCGAACCCCCACCCCACCCAAAAAAAAAAAAAAAAACCACACACGCACACAAAAAAACAGAAAGAAAGAAAGCAAAAACACACAGATCCCATTTTATATCTTTAAAAACATCTTAATATCTCGAATTAAATTTAAATTCATGATCCTCGTACATTCTCCACATTTGCTTTAAACCCAAAAAGAATACATTTCTACAATATAAGAAAAACAATTGAATGTGGTTTCCAAAAGGATCATCCTTTGCTCTTCAGATTCCTCATTATGGATGGGCTGCAGAATGAGATGCTAGGCTAGACTCAAGTTAGGCTCATTTTCGCTCAATCTCGTTCATTAGCTTGACAAAATGAAGCTTGAACAAAGTTTTAAGCTGAATTAATTAAATGAAGAAACATAAACAACATAAAGCTGAACTCATTTGGCTCATCTAACAAACATATTTGTAAGATCTTTGTTCTAAATGTTGGTCCTCACTCCTCATCCAATAAATGTAATGATTATCACCAAACATGTTGCATTTTGTTCCATAATTCTCTCTAACCTTCTTGCAGGTGATAGATATAAGTATGAATACAAAGTCCTAGGAGGCTAGGACAAATAATGGAAATTGGAGGCACAATGCTACAATGCTACATCTAGTGGAGGAAGGAGACAAAGACTTGGACTTCCACAAATTTTCAACAAAATCAATAATTTAATATTAGTACTTCAAAGAAGATCCCCAGCCTATGTGAGGTTCTATTTGTATATGAATTTTTTCCTTCTCTAGAATATACATGTCAGGGGACTAGAATAATATATTTGTGAATTTCCTGCATATACTCAATTTTATGCATGTATCACTTAGTGTATCACTGCATGTTTTAGACTTGATTTTCTATTAAAATAACCATAAATTATTTCTTTTGGTGATATATACATATGTCATTTTTGAACAGAAACATATAATTATAATTGTGAATGGAGACGCGGGGAATCAAATTTCATGCATCTTGCTTGAGGAGCGACCACATCAATATTGAGCTATGTTCTCTAATGTTTTTATTGTTTATATAATTAAAATATTGAGTGAAAAAGTAATTATAATTATGAATGGAGATGCTTAGGAATCAAGCCCTACACCTCTTGCATGGGTGAGCACTCCACCATTTAAGCTATGTTCCCAATGCTTTTGTTGTTTATATATACTAAAATATAGTCTATAATTTGGTGGGCATGGACATCTAGGCTAGATAACCTAGACTTCAGGAACTCTGCAACAGACTTCAAAGCACAACAGTGACTTAGACGTCTAGGTTCCTATGCTGACATTCGGGTACAATAGTTTATGTTTTTTAGATTTCTTTTTCCTCCTTGTTTTGCTTTGACTGACTCCTCCTCTCTCTTCTTTAGCCGGGTATATTGATCTTGGCCAAGAATAAACATGTTTTAACTTCTAAAAATGAGTTTTTACTTATTTCATCCCAGGTTTCACCAAATATTGTTTGTTTTTTACCCTATTAACCATGGTTTCAAATATCAGCCATTCCGATATATATCAGCAATATAATATCAAATTTTGAGGAACTCGATACGATATTAACCCTATAATATCCGTCGGGCCGATATTGTTGATATGACCGATGTTGCTGATATTGGAGGCTGATATTTACGATATTGGTTCTAAAGCCATTGGTCAATATTTATACCATGGTTTCAATATCGGCCGATTTCAATATATATCGACATATCATATCGGGTTTTGAGGTATCTAATACAATATTAACCATATAATATCGCCTAATATTAGAGCCGATATTGCCTATATCACCGATATTAATAGCCGATATTGGTGATATTGATACTAAAAATTATTGGGCGATATTGATGCCGACACTGAGCTTTTAAACCATGACTGATACTGAGATTTTAAACCATGCTAACCTTGCAACGTAACCATTATTTTAGTGACAAGGACATTTGGTGGAATAGTTGTTCAATGGAAATGTTTTCAAATTCTATGTATTTTAGCTAATTTCTTGCTCGACTAATTACTTCATTCATTTCATGTAGTTTTAGATAGCACCTTAATTGATTGTCTCATTCTCTTGAGATATACATTGTGCTTACCTGTTATATTTGTGATGGATCCTCTTCAGTTGCAAAAATTGTGAAAATGCATACCCCCCCCCCCAAAAAAAAAAAAAAAAGGATTAGATAAATTAGTTAAACAGAGCCTGTTTGCAAATGTGGTCTTAATATATTGGTGAAGTCTTCAGCAGTTTTCACAAGGTACAAAAAGATATCTTAAAACAATCAATAACAAGATGAATAATTATGATTACTAAGAAAGTAAGCAAACTAATAGATACATTTACAAACCAAAATGACTACTGATCACATCTTCATGCACTAGATTTTAATTCTTTTCAGTCCCTAATACCTCCCCTCTATGTATAAGATGTGTTACCAAATTAGAGGAGACAGCCAATGAGTCTTTGACATGTATCACTAAGTTTGAAGCACCCAGCTATCCCATATAGTTATCGCTCATCTTTTCCTTGCTTTGTCTTCTTCCCTGCACTTATCTCCCTCTTTTAGCTTTCTCTTGGGATGACATAATCATTTTTGTTTTGTGCCAGTTAGACTGCATTTTCTTTAGTATTAAGACGAAACAGACAAAAAATATAATAGTTTCAAAGAAACTACAATAAAATCACCAAATCTATGCTATATAAAAGATACAACACACCCGAACCTGAGAAATAGCCCTTTGTTTCAGATCTCCAAGGCCAAAATCTGATCTGATATGGGTTATACCTATCGGTATCACTTCATTTTTCAATCCCTTTTACTTTTCCCTTTTTCACTCTTTTTTTCCCCTTCTCTTCTTGACTAACAGAACAATGGAAAGAAATTTGTTGTTTCTCTCAGGAATCAAACACATACCAATGTGTTGGGATTTTGCCTTTTTTCAAGAGGAGATGATGATCCAAGAAGATCCAATCAGTTGGAGAAGATGATGGCTTGAAGCAGAAGAAAAGAAGCAGATCAAGATATATTAGTCGGTTAACAAGACCATTAGTCCACCAATCAGAGAGATAAGTGAACTAATGGGTAGAAATAGAGAAGGAGCAGTTTATAGTAGTCGACTATATGAGTATATTAGTTAATTAATTTCAGGAATTAGTCGACTAATCATATAGACTAGTTGACTAATAGGGGCATTTTTTGAAGCGAAATCAGTTTTTTTCAATGTGTGTTTTCTTTTCTGGTGGAATACGAATAAGACTCAGTTTCTATTCAATGAAGGATTTGTTTTTAAATATTAAAGGATCTAAAATTCTTCTAGATTAAGGAGATCAACTCCTAATAAGATTGATCAAAATTCTTCAAGCATTCAAAGACCAAGATCATCTCATAGTCCAAATAGGAGTTTTTATAAAATTTATAAATAAAGGTTGTATCCCAACATTGTAATAGTCTCAAACAAGAAGAATATCTCCAGCAAAAGAGGTCAGAAGGAAGCCAAGAAAAAGAGAAGTAAGGTGAAGGTGCATAAAAATAAGACAATCTTGTAATTTAGGCCTAGATCAAGGAGAAATGTGAATACTCTTGTTGCATCAAGATGAAGGTTAAATCTCTTTGTATCAAGTTATTAATAAAGCTCTCTTAAGTTCTCTCCTCGTGGAAGTAGATCAAGTTTGGGCCGAACCACGTTAAATCCTGTATTTTTTTATTGCTCTTTTGTCTAGGTATTGCTAGTTTGCTTTAAAACAGTTTTGTTTTGCAAGTACTGATCATATTGCTAAGTTCCGCAAACGTCGATCCTGGGAGTAATAATTGGTATCATAGAATATCAATTTCGCAACACAATGAGCTAATAAAATATTTAGACCACATTATCATGCTAGTTCTAAATCCTAACGCCAAGTTGTCCATCATCAAATTTGGACAGTTCAAAGAAGTTCACGGTAAAATTGAGACATACACAATCAAAAGACACAATATTGCAAATTCCAGAGGCCAACAAGGATATCAAACCTCAAGTACGGAAGCAAATAGACCACAGCATACACAAGATACCGCTGTTTACCACTGTCAAGCCAAGCAAACACCCAACTCTGCCACAGAAACACACAAGCAAACCTTAATAACCCTATCTCAAACATCAGAAAATAAAGAGAAGAAACAAAAAGGAAACTTTTCTCACCATCCAATTGAAGTAAGGAATGACGCTGATGATCCCCATGACAGCAAACCTCGCGTCCGTCGAGTCCATAGCCCCGCCGCTGCCGCCAACATCCTCCTCATCACCATCAGGATCGCGATAAGAAATTGGAGAGACGAGCGAAGTTAGAATACACGCGCCAATCGCCGCAGCAAAAGGGGCGTCTTGAACAAGCTCAGCTCTACAAATGCGTCTTCCTCTCCTATTACAAATCAATTCCTGTAAAACAAAAAAATAAAATAAAGCACTAGGGTTTATCAATTCGAATTTTATTAAAAAACCAGTCATAATGCTAAAATTGGGGGTTTTGCGGGTGACCTGGTTCCTAGTATTCTTCTTCTTCAATTTCTTCCAATTCTTCAAGCTTTGTAGTCGTTGCAAAGGTTTGGATGGGAGGAAGAAGGCAGAGGAGCTGAGAGACGTGGCGATGGAGATCATCGTCGTCGTCGTCATCGCAATCCCAAAATTATTAAAGAATAATAATGAGAAGTCTGCAGCATTGGCAACAGAGCGCCCATGATGACGGCTGTGCATGAATAATTTTGAGGACAAATTTTTGAATTAATTCTAATTTTAAAAATAATTAGAAAAATAAAATCTCAAACCACCGCCCCCAAAACCCAAAAAAAAAAAAATTGCAAAATACAACCTTACCTCTTTCATGGCGACACAACATTGCCCAACGGTCAACTGTGGCGCCAGCGTGGCGGAGTGCGGAGGCTCACAGAACTCCGGTCTTACGTGCGGGGGCTCACAGAAGTCTGACCTTGACAAGACCAGACTTTTAATGAAAAAATAGTCCGGCTTTAGAGCCTTACCAAGGCCAGACTTAAATTTATGAAATGTAAAAAGTCCGGCCTTGGTGACGCCGGACATTTTTGGTACATTAAAAATGTTCGACCTTGCCAAGATCGGATTTCTACCCTTGAAGAATTTGCAGCATTTAGAAGTGCGCCGTTGCCAAGGCCGCACTTCTAGTTACAACCACTACCAGAAACTGTAAATACAAATTTGGTACAACTCAAAAAATATCCCAACTCAATTCAATTTTAACTCAATTCAATCTCAAAATATCTCAATCTCAATATATCTGAATCACAATCTTAATCCAACTCAACATATCAATGGACAAACTCAATACACAATATATCAAAACAAATATTCAAACTCAATCCAACACATCAATAAAACTATATCACAAACTCTAATATACAAACTCAAGTCCACAACATATCAATACACTAACTGAAATCAACACAACAAGCTAATAGATCATATAAAACTTCCATCAATCCCATATCATGTATTATGTTATATATTAATTTAACACAAGTAATTCAATTATACAAACAAGATAATGCACGTCTAATTCCATGGCGTCCTCGTCCTCGACCACGACTACGTGCAATGGTAGTTTGGGAGGCAGGTTGTGTATGTGATGATCACACCTCTTCCTCAATTCCTCGATGCTGTGTACGTCTAGCAACGGGCTGAGAAGGTCCTACCTCATCCGTTGGATGTCTGGCACGTCGTGTATATGTAATCGGTTGTCATGGCGGATGTGCTTGGCATGTATACCGACTCCTCTCTACCATCCTCGTAATGAAAATCTACATCCTACGGAGTATCGAGACCTCTGACCCTCGTTCTCCAAAGCCTCCACCACCATAGTATCCATGGTAATATCCCTCAATCTGTATCATACATTTTAATATAAACACATCAATATATAACAATTAAAAGCTTGTATAAGAATAATGTTAAAAATATTACCAACTCCCGTTCATATACCCCCGCAGCCTGGTAAGTGGCTAGCAGATCAACACTCCGAATAATCCAGCGATGAGTGATCCCCCAATACCACCTCATATACTCATATCGATTGATTAATGGATGTCTCTGATCCTGAACTATATCGGCTCGATCTGCCCACTGGTTAATAAGCGCCGCGTGAAAGTGTGTCCAATCGATACGACGCTTGCGGTTCACCCTAGGCAATTGCTCGACGGGCTTAGGGATATGTTGATTGAGGCTGAACTGACGGAGCACTCTGTCGGGAACATGCATCTCCAAAATCTCAAAACAAATCAATGGAACCCTGGCTCTCCAGATATGAGATCTATGCCGACAAATTGGAGGTAAAGTCTGTAGGACCTCGTTAGGATATGGCTCCGACACAACTGTTGATCGGTCCAGGATATCAAGCTCATTTTTGTAAAATTGCAAGTCTCTTGTGGAGTCCGATCCCAAGTCCTGTCTACATTTCACCTGCACAACACCATACGATTAAAACAAAAGACTATTGAACTAAACAAATAGATCTGTATAAATTTAATCTTTTAAATTTTACCTGCATCAAAGTGGTAGCTCACCATGCAGCTGAACGGTCTCAAGTAGGGTTAGCCGACCAACAGAGAGTCTCTCCCAATACCATATCTGATTAAATAATGTGAGCGGGTGTTAAATCAATTTCATATATGATACAGATAGTATATAAGCATATATTAATAGCATACTCGAAGTACCTGCAAAAGTTCACTGTGTCCGCTAAACAGGGAAGTCTGCATCATGAAAATTGAGTATAAAGATCTGTACAAATAAGCTAGCATAGCGCTACCCTACGATATAACACCACGACATCAAAGTCCTCCAATAGAGGTAACCATCTGAGATATACCCTGTTCGTGGAGTAATCCTAGAACAACTGAGTGTCGATCATATGAAGAATGTGAGCACGTGCATACTGCTGGGCCTCCGCATCCATAATCGGAGGCACAGTAAACTGCTCACGCAACCATGTCAGCTTCATCTGTCCACTGTGTATAGCCATAGGGGGAGGCAACACGCCCAACAATCTGTCACACTCCTCAACTCAATCTCTCTCTTCTGTCCCTGTAACAGGTGGATCATTTATGAGTAGACCGAGAAGCATGCCCATATCCTGCAATGTCACGTCATCTCCCCTCTCGAAGGTGAAACGTGGATGTCTCGGGCCTCTATCTCTCAATCAGAGCCGTAAGCAATGGCCAATCAAGTTTCTGTTGGCCCAAGGTTACAATCACTCATTTTAGTGTGTTTTGATGATTACAAAACATATTAGTTATTTGTACTAATAATATTTGTTGTTTGAGTGTGTTTCAGGGTTCTAATAAAACTAGAAATTTTCTTCCCTAAAAGAAGGTGTTTTGACTCAAGTTCGCCTCAATACGGACTCAAGTATCAAGCTTGCAAGATCATATGGAGAAGACCTCTTGAAGAACTTGTAGTCTTTTAGAACCAATGTAAGAAATAGTTTGTAAAGTTTGAGTTTTAGAAAATTGGCTCTAGGATACACACACACATTTTGTATACAAGTTTTCATGTTTAAGCTTTTGTTTCTAAGTTTCATGCCTTGACAAATATACATGACTCTAATTTTTACAAAGATATATATCATGTTTAAATCATGTATGTATACTCTTTCTAGCATGATACTTAGCTATCCTTACTTGAAAATGTTTTTACAAAAAATTCCAAGTTCTGTCTCTTGCTATTTTTCTGTTTCAGGCAAGACCGGCCGACCGGACCGGTCGACCGGCGCTTGTATCAGGACGTGCACGCTTGTGCATGTCTGTCGGCCGACCGCCGGGTCGACCGACTGTAAGCAGTTTTGCTCTCGGGTTTTCTGGGTCGACCGCCCGTCGACCGCCTTCAGAAAACTGTGTTTCATTTTAGAGGACGGTCGACCCGAGCCCAACGGCTACTGCCAGCAGGGCGGACGGCCGACCGCCAGGCCTGCAGAGCCCCAACGGCTCTTTCCTCTTTGGTGCTATTCTGAAATCTGCTTTTAGGACTGTTTTTGGCAGATTTTTTCTGAGTTTTTGGAGATCTTTTCCAGATCAAATAAGCTTAAAATAAATTGTTTTTAACCCTTTCCTCTCCCTATAAATAGAGGAGATTAGTCTCTTGCAATATACTAAGAAAAATACCTAAGTTTTCAAAGAGAAGAAAAGTTTTTATGCTCTCCATTTTCATTCTTTCTTGAGCTTGTTTTCAGTTGTGTTCTCTAGCAAAAATCATTCTACAACTGAGTGTTTTCTCACTACACTTCTTAGAGCCAAAATTCCCTACTCAATCTATAGGAAGTTGTAAAGAGAGAAGTGTTTGTAAAGAGTTTGTGATCCTTTTAGAGATCACTTGACTACTTGTTACTCTTTGTTCATCTTGTGGAGACACCTCTTTGGTAGAGGTTCTTATAAGTGGTGGAGCTCGGTGCTCCGGTCTTTGGTAGACCTTGTAAACGTCCTCGGTGGATTGTGGAAACCCTTCACGGCGGTGAAGGCGGGGAGTAGAGCGGTGGCTCAAACCTCGAAACAAATATCTTGTGTTTGTGATTGCTTTGTGTTCTTGCTCTCTATTGCTTTCTAATTCTCTTGCACTGTAATATCCCTAATCTAAAACTACTGTATTCTTATCTTTCAAAGTATTTATTTTATTTTACTGGTGATTTATTATTATTGTCACTACATATTTTAGTAGTAGTTATTAATATTGATTAGTGTTTCTATTATTATTGTAATTAAGTATTGCTAATTGATATTGGTATCAGTATTATTATTATTATTTTGATATTTGTATTAATACTAGTACTAATCATTGTAGATATTGTGTTTTCTTTCATTAGCCTCCTATTCCTTTACCCATTATCTTGACCGTACCCATTATATATCCCATTACCCTTTACCCATTTACCATTTGGAGCCTAACCCGCAACCGTTGTCACAAAAACCCAAACCCATTAGATTATACCCCAACCCATTGGATCCAACCCGATAACCCGAAACCTATTATCCAAATCCTAACTACTTGATCTAAATCCAAACTAATCCCCTCAAAAATCTCCACCAAATCCTAATCCCATGATTTTCTCTCCCTAATCCTCTCCTCAAATCCCTAATCCTATCTTATCCCAACAACTCCCAGCCGTACCTCCTCTCCCTGCGTGCGCGAGCTCCAGGCCGAGCCCCCCTTGCAGCCGCCCTCTCTCCTTGATGGCTGCCGCACTCCACCCAGATCCACACCCAACCTCCAGCAGCCCTTGTTCAGGTCGAGTTTTCCCCCTTGCAGCACGGCACCTCAACCTCCTTCCTTGTTCAGCCGGAGCCACCATGGCCGAGCACCTCCTGTAGCACACCCCTCTTCACCCAGATCCAAACCCAGCCGCCTCCTCCCTTGCATATCAGGCCATGGCAACAACAACATCTTCTCTCCACTCCACAGCAGCACGGGAGCCCTTTCCCCTTTGGCTGCGCCTCCTCCGCAGCGCCCCAGGCCGGCCATCACCTCTCCAGGCCGCAACAGCTGCAAGTCCAGCAACCACAGCCATTCCTTCCCCTGCACGGCAGCAAGAACAACCAACAGATCAGCAGCCCTCCTCCATCTCCATGGCCGAGCAGCGGATCCAACAGCACCTCGACAGCCCCATGGATCCCCAGACAACCAACAGCAGCCCAGATCTTCTCCAACAGCGTCCACAACCGCAACGCGGCGATCTCCAACAGGCCCTTGACGCGCACGGCATCGTCCGGCAGCCGCAACGGTAACACGGCATCATCCCGACGGCAGCCCTAGGTGAGTGTTTTCCTTTCCCCTCTCTATTCCTTTAACAGTATCTATGTGTGTTTACACTAATCATAATCATGGTTAATTATGTATGTTTGCATTAGTTGCAATCATGATTTATTTATGTGAGTGTATTCTCCTTCTTTCTATTCCTCATTCATTGTGTATTTGATTGAGTTATAATTCTATATGTGTATAGTCATAATGTAGAACCTATATGTTTGGGTCAAGGGTGCATGAGAGAAGCGCGAGTGTGTTGATAGATTGGGGGTATGTGCAGGATCAATTCAGTATCAGGTTTCAGCAAGCTTAGTCGACTTACTCTTCCTGTTAGTCGACTAATACCCTTATTAGTTGACTAACTACTTTCCTTGTAGTCGACTAGGCCCCCTTCCAGGAAGTTGTGTTTCTCTGTTTGTTGACTGTAAGCCAGATTAGTCGACTTGCCCAATTAGTTAGTCGACTAGTACTCTTATCAGTCGACTTATAATGTCCTTAGTCGACTAGCAGTCTATTCTGGAAGCTGTGTAGACTCTGTGTTGATCAGTACTTACCTGCTAGTTGACTTACCCCTAGCACCTAGTCGACTAATACCCTTTATAGTTGACTTACCCTAACTTGTTAGTCGACTAACCCTTCCCTAGTCGACTTGCATTTGACCCCTAGTCGACTAACCTCAGGCTGACTGCTATGTTTAGTTTCCTTTTGGATTGTGGACCTTACCCATGAGTTATGTTATTGGTTATTGATGGATGAATACGATTTCGAGGAATGGATAATGGTGGGAATGAATTGATCTAATAGATCTTAGAGGCATGTATATGTTATGTTGCCGAGTGTCGGGATATTATGATTGATCCTAATAGAAGAGAGAATTGTGAAGACTGGGGAATCAGAGTGGATGGATGGAGTGAGAAGACTAGTACTGATTTATGGATATATGCTGGAGATAGTTATCGTATCAGATTACTTGATGTGGGTGGTACTTAGTGATCAAGTAACTATTGGAAATAAGAGTTGGTTGTAACGACTTTGGATTATTAGAAGCGAGAGTTCCAAGATAAATCAACTGATTGGATTATAGAATATGGATGAGTTGTTAGTATTGACTTATAAGTGAACTATTTTAGATTGCAGTTCTTTAAGGATGTTTCCATTCCTTACGTGTGATCTTGGTGTCTGCTATATTAGTTGATCTTGAGGATACTAATAGACTACTATTTATTGTTGTTACTCAGTGATAGGGATAGAATTATTATGAGAGTGAACTCATCGATATCGGTGATATTATATATTCAGAGTTTGATAGCTTTCACTATTTGATCTCTATTATTGGTGACTCGAGGATTAGAGTAAATTGACATGATGAGAGAACTGGTTATTGATTCATTAAACTGGTGTGTTACTGTACCGGATCACTTTGACATGGATTGATATTTGACGGTCAGGATGACTATTGAGGCTAGGTTCGTGATGACTATTGAGATCGGCTATTGTTATATGCAGTGCAGGCATATGAGATATTGACCAGTTCTAGTTTAGACTGTCTATTGAACAATATCTAGAATAGTTATTGTAATAATCTATGTTATTTAAGTTACTGGGAAAAGTATCATTAAACCGTAACACTCGGTACAGCTCTATTCATTGTATACACGATTACTGTTACCGTTCACTGTTCCCATTACTGTTCATCGTGTATACAATTACTGTTACTGTACTGTTACTGTTACGGTCACTGCATGTCTCAGTATTCTAGGTGACATTGATATTGACTGACTTAACTGAAATAAACAATAATGTTAATGAACAACTTACACTGGGATTGGGGAAATTGATGGAGGAGACAGCGTCTGTATTTTGGGTGGACCTAGGATACAGGTTGCGCAGCCGACTGAAGGTTCCACTGCAGGGTTCCTGGGGGATGACTGACATCCCATCTGTACTGTTACTGTTCCACTGTTTTCACAGTGAGATTACTGTTACTGTCACTGAGTACCTAGCGGTACGGCCTAAATCAGCGCCAGGAAACTGAGGCCGTGGTCCCAGGTATGTACGGGACCCACCTAAAGCATAGACAATGTCTCCAACCGATCAGTTTCAATAACTTAAGGGCATCGATGGCATGTGTGGTAGGCGTAGTATGGGATGCGTCTATTATATGTGACAATTGGTGTTCGCTGACATAATTAATAATAAACTGTTGATGCTTTGTGACTGACTGTAATCACCTGATTGTATATCACTATGTTAGACTCATGATTGTAACCATGACCAGATTATCATGACCAGGACCAGACTTATGACCAGAGTTGGATGCCAACCTAGTGACATGTGATAGATTACACGCCTTGACATTGATTGCATATTTACAGTTGTGCCATTTGTCTGCTACCTGTATTCATGTTTTCATCATATGTGTTACAGTTCAGTTATTTATTGTGTTATTTAGTCTTTCTATCTGCAGTTGTTCTTACTATTATATATGCACATGGTCTCTTCTGCACGAGTTGTTTCCCCTTTACACACACACTCATTATGGTCGCGTTCTGACGACCCTGGGTTTGCATGTCCAGCTATTGGACGATTGTTTCTATTGTGCAGGTGTTCGATGAGATGGTACGCTTTACGAATAGCTGGAGCTTCTTCTTATTCTATTCTGGTACTCTTACCTTTTTAGCTTTCGTATTATTTCCTGATTCTTGTCATATCAACTCAGTTCTTATCCCAGTCACCATTCTGATACTTTTGCATTCATGTTCCTGCTATATTCCTTGATTCTTGTATATCGCATTTAGCCTGTCATTATATTCTTGTTATTTCATGACTCTATCTTTTATCGCTTTCAACTGCCTTATTCTTGTCATTATTCATATGTTATCATGTGTAGCCTTATATGTATTATTGCAGTGACCTGGTTTAAATTATAACTTGTTCAGGTTAACTTAGGCTTAGCGTATATACATGGGGTATTATCCTCGCGTATATACGTCGCCATAACGACCCCGTATCTTTAGGATCGGGGCGTTACAGAGTGGTATCAGAGCGTCAGGTTTCGACATGAAATAGACTTGATTCTTACCGATAACTTGAACGAGCTATAATTACACTGCAGTATACATATACTATCCATTATGATATTCAGTCCATTTTGAATGACTGTCCTCTTTTGAAAATCCACCTCTTTGATCTTTTGATCTCCCTGATCACATCCTCCTATAGAGTAATCTTGGTTCCATCTTGATTCCTATTCTCCTTGTCTATTCTATTTTTCTGATCTTGTCTTTTGGGAATTCTTCACTTCATGCTGAAGATGGTAGCAAAGATCAGAGCGCGCAGCGGAATCGTGGTGTCCCAACGAGACGATGTGGAAGCTTGTTTGTATTCTGTCTTGATTCTTGATTCTTTGATTATTCCCTACCTTATTTGAATTTCGAGGACGAAATTTTTATTAAGGTGGGTAGAACGTAATATCCCTAATCTAAAACTACTGTATTCTTATCTTTCAAAGTATTTATTTTATTTTACTGGTGATTTATTATTATTGTCACTACATATTTTAGTAGTAGTTATTAATATTGATTAGTGTTTCTATTATTATTGTAATTAAGTATTGCTAATTGATATTGGTATCAGTATTATTATTATTATTTTGATATTTGTATTAATACTAGTACTAATCATTGTAGATATTGTGTTTCTTTCATTAGCCTCCTATTCCTTTACCCATTATCTTGACCGTACCCATTATATATCCCATTACCCTTTACCCATTTACCATTTGGAGCCTAACCCGCAACCGTTGTCACAAAACCCAAACCCATTAGATTATACCCCAACCCATTGGATCCAACCCGCTACCCGATAACCCAAAACCTATTATCCAAATCCTAACTACTTGATCTAAATCCTAACTAATCCCTCAAAAATCTCCACCAAATCCTAATCCCATGATTTTCTCTCCCTAATCCTCTCCTCAAATCCCTAATCCTATCTTATCCCAACAACTCCCAGCCGTACCTCCTCTCCCTGCGTGCGCGAGCTCCAGGTCGAGCCCCCCTTGCAGCCGCCCTCTCTCCTTGATGGCTGCCGCACTCCACCCAGATCCACACCCAACCTCCAGCAGCCCTTGTTCAGGCCGAGTTTTCCCCCTTGCAGCACGGCACCTCAACCTCCTTCTTGTTCAGCCGGAGCCACCATGGCCGAGCACCTCCTGTAGCACACCCCTCTTCACCCAGATCCAAACCCAGCCGCCTCCTCCCTTGCATATCAGGCCATGGCAACAACATCATCTTCTCTCCACTCCACAGCAGCACGGGAGCCCCTTCCCCTTTGGCTGGGCCTCCTCCGGCAGCGCCCCAGGCCGGCCATCACCTCTCTAGGCCGCAGCAGCTGCAAGTCCAGCAACCACAGCCATTCCTTCCCATGCACGGCAGCAAGAACAACCAACAGATCAGCAGCCCTCCTCCATCTCCATGGCCGAGCAGCGGATCCAACAGCACCTCGACAGCCCCATGGATCCCCAGACAACCAACAGCAGCCCAATCTTCTCCAACAGCGTCCACAACCGCAACGCGGCGATCTCCGACAGGCCCTTGACGCACGGCATCGTCTGGCAGCCGCAACGGTAACACGGCATCATCCCGACGGCAGCCTAGGTGAGTGTTTTCTTTCCCCTCTCTATTCCTTTAACAGTATCTATGTGTGTTTACACTAATCATAATCATGGTTAATTATGTATGTTTGCATTAGTTGCAATCATGATTTATTTATGTGAGTGTATTCTCCTTCTTTCTATTCCTCATTCATGTGTATTTGATTGAGTTATAATTCTATATGTGTATAGTTATAATGTAGAACCTAGATGTTTAGGTGAAGGGTGCATGAGAGAAGCAGCGAGTGTGTTTGATAGATTGGGGGTATGTGCAGGATCAATTCAGTATCAGGTTTCAGCAAGCTTAGTCGACTTACTATTCCTGTTAGTCGACTAATACCCTTATTAGTCGACTAACTACTTTCCTTGTAGTCGACTAGGCCCCCTTCAGGAAGTTGTGTTTCTCTGTTTGTTGACTGTAAGCCAGATTAGTCGACTTGCCCAATTAGTTAGTCGACTAGTACTCTTATCAGTCGACTTATAATGTCCTTAGTCGACTAGCAATCTATTCTGGAAGCTGTGTAGACTCTGTGTTGATCAGTACTTACCTGCTAGTCGACTTACCCCTAGCACCTAGTCGACTAATACCCTTTATAGTCGACTTACCCTAACTTGTTAGTCGACTAACCCTTCCCTAGTCGACTTGCATTTGACCCCTAGTCGACTAACCTCAGGCTGACTGCTGTGTTTAGTTTCCTTTTGGATTGTGGACCTTACCCATGAGTTATGTTATTGGTTATTGATGGATGAATACGATTTCGAGGAATGGATAATGGTGGGAATGAATTGATCTAATAGATCTTAGAGGCATGTATATGTTATGTTGCCGAGTGTCGGGATATTATGATTGATCCTAATAGAAGAGGGAATTGTGAAGACTGGGGAATCAGAGTGGATGGATGGAGTGAGAAGACTAGTACTGATTTATGGATATATGCTGGAGATAGTTATCGTATCAGATTACTCGATGTGGGTTGGTACTTAGTAATCAAGTAACTATTGGAAATAAGAGTTGGTTGTAACGACTTTGGATTATTAGAAGCGAGAGTTCCAAGATAAATCAACTGATTGGATTATAGAATATGGATGAGTTGTTAGTATTGACTTATAAGTGAACTATTTTAGATTGCAGTTCTTTGAGGATGTTTCCATTCCTTACGTGTGATCTTGGTGTCTGCTATATTAGTTGATCTTGAGGATACCAATAGACTACTATTTATTGTTGTTACTCAGTGATAGGGATAGAATTATTGTGAGAGTGAACTCATCGATATCGGTGATATTATATATTCAGAGTTTGATAGCTTTAACTATTTGATCTCTGTTATTGGTGACTCGAGGATTAGAGTAAATTGACATGATGAGAGAACTGGTTATTGATTCATTAAACTGGTGTGTTACTGTACTGGATCACTTTGACATGGATTGATATTTGACGGTCAGGATGACTATTGAGGCTAGGTTCGTGATGACTATTGAGATCGGCTATTGTTATATGCAGTGCAGGCATATGAGATATTGACTAGTTCTAGTTTAGACTGTCTATTGAACAATATCTAGAATAGTTATTGTAATAATCTATGTTATTGAAGTTACTGGGAAAGTATCATTAAACCGTAACACTCGGTACAGCTCTATTCATTGTATACACGATTACTGTTACCGTTCACTGTTCCCATTACTGTTCATCGTGTATACAATTACTGTTACTGTACTGTTACTGTTACGGTCACTGCATGTCTCAGTATTCTAGGTGACATTGATATTGACTGACTTAACTGAAATAAACAATAATGTTAATGAACAACTTACACTGGGATTGGGAAAATTGATGGAGGAGACAGCGTCTGTATTTGGGTGGACCTAGGATACAGGTTGCGCAGCCGACTGAGGGTTCCACTGCAGGGTTCCTGGGGGATAACTGACATCCCATCTGTACTGTTACTGTTCCACTGTTTTCACAGTGAGATTACTGTTACTATCACTGAGTACCTAGCGGTACGGCCTGGTTCAGCGCCAGGAAACTGAGGCCGTGGTCCCGGGTATGTACGGGACCCACCTAAAGCATAGACAATGTCTCCAACCGATCAGTTTCAATAACTTAAAGGCATCGATTGGCATGTGTGGTAGGCGTAGTATGGGATGCGTCTATTATATGTGACAATTGGTGTTCGCTGACATAATTAATAATAAACTGTTGATGCTTTGTGACTGACTGTAATCACCTGATTGTATATCACTATGTTAGACTCATGATTGTAACCATGACCAGATTATCATGACCAGGACCAGACTTATGACCAGAGTTGGATGCCAACCTAGTGACATGTGATAGATTACACGCCTTGACATTGATTGCATATTTACAGTTGTGCCATTTGTCTGCTACCTGTATTCATGTTTTCATCATATGTGTTACAGTTCAGTTATTTATTGTGTTATTTAGTCTTTCTATCTGCAGTTGTTCTTACTATTATATATGCACATGGTCTCTTCTGCACGAGCTGTTCCCCTTTACACACACACTCATTATGGTCGCGTTCTGACGACCCTGGGTTTGCATGTCCAGCTATTGGACGATTGTTTCTATTGTGCAGGTGTTCGATGAGATGGTACGCTTTACGAATAGCTGGAGCTTCTTCTTATTCTATTCTGGTACTCTTACCTTTTTAGCTTTCGTATTATTTCCTGATTCTTGTCATATCAACTCAGTTCTTATCCCAGTCACCATTCTGATACTTTTGCATTCATGTTCCTGCTATATTCCTTGATTCTTGTATATCGCATTTAGCCTGTCATTATATTCTTGTTATTTCATGACTCTATCTTTTATCGCTTTCAACTGCCTTATTCTTGTCATTATTCATATGTTATCATGTGTAGCCTTATATGTATTATTACAGTGACCTGGTTTAAATTATAACTTGTTCAGGTTACTTAGGCTTAGCGTATATACATGGGGTATTATCCTCGCGTATATATGTAACGCCCCGATCCCAATGATACGGGAACGTTACTGCAACGCATATACGTAGGTCAGATGATGCCCCCACGTATATACGCTAAGCATAAGTACAACAAGTATCAAAGTACGACACACACAGCGTGGTATAATCATATGCCAACTTACAAAATATAAGTACAAAGTTACACAAGTTATGATAAGCAAAAATCACTTTACAAGTGTCCTTTATCACAACCCAAGTCCAAAAAGAACGATATACAACCAAAAATACAAAAGTGCTCACGTAAGAATGGAGATCCGTGAACCAAAAAGAAGTGTCGGGCAGGATAGATCTAGAGCTGGTCAGCCTGCTCTCCTAGGTAAGCCAAGTCCTCTGTGGAAGGCTCCACTTCGTTCCAAGCCTCAGAATCTGAATATGCAAATCCAAAGGGTCAAGACATAATACAACAAATAAAAGATAGCCAAGTGGCAAGGATCATGAATAGAGATAATGAAATAGTACTAAGTAACAATGCATGACAAGAGATGTAAACTAAGAAAGATAAAGTCATATGCAATAAATCTACAATTAATGTCTTATTATTATTACTTGTCTTACTGTGATATCTAGCTATGTGACCCAGCGTCCCAGAGCACATAGATCCATATCCTAGTGAAACAAGGTTGTTATTGGAAACAGCGGTTGTATCGACGAACTATGTTTACAGTGTGTCCCGTGCATGCCCGGGACCACGGCCCAGTATTGTTCCGTTGCTTGAAGACGGAACCTGCCGCTAGGCTAAACAGGAGGGTCTTATATATGCCCTTGTCATGACAGTAAACAGGAAAGGGAGGAAGCACTCCCCTCGGTCCCCTGGAGTACCACAGGTAAGACGGGAAACATGGTGCACATCCTAATACCACTGTAAACACGAACACATATCGATATCCGCATATTTCCCCCTGACCCATGTGTAAGTTGGTGCATTTTATGTAAAAGTCCGGTGTATCATGCTTTGTTTTAAGAGATGGCATGATAGGTGGTGATGTTGCTATTTAACATGCCATGAAACGAATATATACAATAACAAGTCATGAGGCAATAGGAGATGCATCCATTCAGTTATATGTCATGTAGTGCTAGTATTGAAGCATGAACAAGCAGGAAATAATACACATGTAACAAGTATAGGTACTAAATTTAGAACAGAAATTAACTATGACACACAGCCAGGATTAGTCGACTAGGGGTAATGGTTAGTCGACTAATAGGGTTTCTAGTCGACTAGGAGTTTGGATTGATCGACTAAAACTGGGATACAGAGTGTTGGAATTCTGTTTCAGTGCATGCTAGTCGACTAGGGTAAGAGGGTTAGTCGACTAATAGGAAGTACTAGTCGACTAACAGATATTTCGGTCGTCTAGATCTGTGATACAGAAAGTTGGGTTTTCTGGTCCAGGATGGATTAGTCGACTAGGTGGATTCAGGAGTCGACTAATATGGGTTTCCAGAGAGTTTATTAGTCGACTGATATTTTTGGGCAAGTCGACTAATGCTGTGTCTTCCAGAAAAAACTAAATTTCAGCTAAGTGTTCTAGTCGACTAGGTCTTAGGGTAAGTCGACTAATAGGGAAAATCAGTGTACAGGACAGAAATTCTGGAAACGTGTTTGATGGCTAAATTCCTGGTTTTAGGTGACTTATGTGTACAAGAAGTGTAAACACAGTGCTCTAAGGCTAATACAAGTCTTGGTGAGTGAATTACTCCCTTGGAATGGTTGGATTTGAGCTTAGATGACCTAAAAATAGGATTTTTAGTGTGCAAGTGAACAAAGATTTCTAATTCAAGTATGTGATGTGTGAACTAGGTCTTGGTGAGTAAGAACTCACCTGGAAGGGTCAAATCTGAAGCTTGATCCAAGGATGGAGGTGTTGGCTCCAATCCACAACTTGTAGTTGAAGCTAGGTTGGAGGATTCTCCCTTGGAGTTGCCTTGATGAAGCCTTGGGTGAATCTCTTGTGATCTTGAGGTGGAAGTGAAGGGATTGGTGCTTGGAGTTAGGGTTTAGTTGGAAGGAGATGATCTTGAGAGAATTCTCTTCTCTTGTTGAAGTGAAAGAGAGAAAAAAGAGTAATTTGCAAATGAATAGGTATTTATAGTTTGGGATTTTTGTAAAGGGGTTGGGATTTTGATGGATGAGAGGGACTTTTGTGTAAAAAAGGGGGTGAGGTGAGTGTCCTCTCTTTGGCCACTTGGCCGGCTGTGGGAGAGGGAGAGAGTGAGTGGGGTTAGGTGAAGTGTGAGTGGGAAATGAGGTGGAAATGAAGTGGAAAGGAATTTTGCAAATTTTGGAAAAATGCCCGAAATTCAAGTATTTCGGATTGGTCTGAAAATTTTACCAAAAATCAAGAATAAGATTTTAAGACTCATGGTGAAATTCGTTGGAAGAAATACCTTGTAGTTTTAAAATTAAAAATCCCGGAATCAGTCACCTGCCAACTCAGTTGGGATTTTCATAAATTCGTAAAATCTCCAGAAAAAGAGTGTAGGTTGAAAACATGATTCTAAGGAATAATGCCTAAAGGATCATCTAGAAATTCCTAACTGTTTGTGAGTTAAAAATCCTGGAATCGGTCAGCGGCACTGGCCGACACCGGTTTCGGAGAAATTCATTTTAATTCCAGAAAATTCCAGAAAATCACATAAAATATTAAATATTAGAAAACGATATTTGAAATTAAAATCGGTCAAATACGAAAGGTAAATCGGAAAATACGATCGAAAGACTGAATACGTAACTAAGTACGTATTCCGGGAGAGGGGTATTACAATCTACCCACCTTACAAAAATTTCGTCCTCAAAATTTCATAAGGTGAAAGATAACAGGAAAAGCAACAGATAGATATGGATACAAGGAAAGATAACGGTAAAGAAGAGTAGAAGAAAAGAGTCTTACCCAATCAAGATGTGAAAAGTTGAGGATAACGCTCCCGGATAACGTCCTCACGCTCCCAAGTGGCCTCTCCTGGCGCATGCCTGTTCCATGACACCAATACCAATGGAATAGCTCTGTTCTTCAGTGTCTTGACACTCCTATCCAGAATGGCCAACGGCTGCTCTTGATATGATAAATCCGGTTGTAGCTCCAGCTCGGAATGATCCAGAATATGGCTGTCATCCCTGACGTACTTCCTCAACTGAGACACGTGGAAGACATTATGCACCCCGTCCAAAGATGGCGGTAATGCCAATCTATAGGACACATCTCCCACACGATCCAGGATCTCGAATGGGCCAATATACCTTGGACTCAGCTTCCCACGAGCACCGAACCGGATCACTCCTCTGGTAGGTGATATCCTCAAGAAGACATGATCTCCAACCTGGAACTCCAATGGCCTTCTCCGAGTGTCTGCCCAACTCTTCTGCCTACTCTGAGCAGCCCTGAGATGATTCCTGATAACCCTGACTTTCTCTGTAGTCTGCATCAGAATCTCTGGTCCCAAAAGGCTCCTCTCACCGACTTCATCCCAACAAATCGGTGATCGGCACTTCCTACCATACAATGCCTCAAAAGGTGCCATCTTAATACTTGCCTGGTAGCTGTTGTTATATGAAAACTCAGCCAAGTGAAGATGGTCTTCCCAAGATCCCCCAAAGTCAATCATGCAAGCCCTCAACATATCTTCAAGGATCTGGATAGTCCTCTCAGATTGTCCGTCTGTCTGAGGATGATAAGAAGTACTGAATTTCAGACGAGTTCCCAGACTTTCTTGGAGACTCTCCCAGAAATGAGATCTGAATCTGGTGTCTCTATCTGACACAATACTAACTGGAACTCCATGCAGACGAACCACCTCCTTCATATACTTATCTGCCAGAACCTCTGTCGACTGGCCTACCCTGAATGGTATGAAGTGAGCTGACTTGGTGAGGCGATCAACTATCACCCACACCGCATTATTACCCCTGGGACTCCGAGGCAATGCCGTCACGAAGTCCATGGTGATGTGCTCCCATTTCCACTCGGGTATCGGCAAAGGTTGAAGAAGTCCAGCTGATCTCTGATGCTCGATCTTTATCTGCTGGCAAACCAAGCACTTGGCAACAAACTGGGCTATCTCCCTCTTCATAGCATTCCACCAAAAGTGCTTCTTCAGGTCCTGGTACATCTTGTTTCCTCCTGGATGTATAGAATAAGCTGAACTGTGTGCTTCCTCCAAAATCTTCTGTCTGACTTCTCCTCGGGGAACACAAAGTCTATCTCCAAAATACAATGCACCATCTGGACGAATACTGATATCAGTCCTCAATCCAGCCTCCGCCTGAGCTCTGAATGTCTGCAATCTGGGGTCCTCCATCTGAGCTTCCTTGATCTCCTCTATCAATGATGACTGGATCTGTAAAGCCATGAACTGCCCGGCCTTATCACCCCCTTGCACTAACATCAAATCCAATCTGATGAACTCCTGAATCAGCTCCCTCTGCTGCGTGAGGTGGACTAGCACTCTGTTCTCTGGCATCCTGCTCAGTGCATCAGGAACGGTATTGACTTTGCCTGGATGATACTGCAAGTCAATGTCATAGTCTGCCATCAGCTCCAGCCACCGCCTCTGCCTCATATTCAACTCCTTCTGTGAGAAAATATACTTGAGGCTCTTGTGATCTGTGTATATCAACACTTTGTCTCCCAGAAGGTAGTGTCTCCAGATCTTCAAAGCAAATATCACAGCTGCCAACTCCAAGTCATGAGTTGGGTAATTCCTCTCATGAGGCTTCAACTGCCTAGATGCATATGCTATAACATGATCACGTTGCATAAGCACACACCCCAGGCCTTTACCTGATGCATCACAGAAAATGACCATCCCTCCTCTTCCTGAAGGAGTCCTCAAGATTGGAGCTGTGATAAGCCTCTGCTTCAACTGCTCAAATGCTGCATCACAATCTTCTGTCCATATGTATCTCTCCCCTTTTCTGGTGAGCCTGGTCAACGGAGCTGCAAGTCTAGAGAAATCCCGGACAAAGCGCCTGTAATATCCGGCTAGTCCAAGAAAGCTCTTTATCTCAGTCACCGTCTTCGGAACTGGCCAATTCTGCACTGCCTGGACTTTACTGGATCAACTGAAATTCCTTCGGCTGAAACTATGTGTCCGAGGAAGGCTACGCTGTCCAACCAGAATTCACACTTGCTCCTTTTGGCATGAAGCTGCTCCTGCTGGAGGGTCTGCAACACAATCCTCAAGTGCTCTGCATGCTCCTTCTCATTCCTTGAATAGATCAGGATGTCATCTATGAATACAACTACAAACTGATCTAGGTAAGGGGAGAACACTCGATTCATCAAGTCCATGAAAACCGCAGGGGCATTGGTGACTCCGAAAGGCATAACTAGAAATTCATAGTGGCCATAACGGGTCCTGAATGCCGTCTTCGGAACATCCTCCTTCTTCACCCTCAGCTGATGGTAACCCGACTGCAAATCTAACTTAGAAAATACACGGGCTCCATGGAGCTGATCAAACAAATCATCAATCCGGGGCAAGGGATACTTGTTCTTGATGGTGACCTTGTTCAACTCCCTATAATCAATACAAAGCCTCTTACCACCATCCCTCTTACTCGCCAAGAGTACTGGAGCTCCCCATGGTGAAGTGCTTGGCCGAATCAATCCCTTGTCCGAATACTCCTGCAGCTGCTTCTTCAGGATCTCCAACTCCGTCGGTGCCATCCTGTACGGAGCCTTGGATATAGGAGCTGTCCCCGGAACTGTATCAATGGAGAACTCCACTATCCTCTCCGGTGGAAGTCCTGAAATCTCAGCAAAGACTCCTGGAAATTCATCCCACACTGGCACTCCCTTCAGAACCTCCGAAGTGGTCATCTGAATCTCCTTCTTAGCAGGCTTCACCTCTCCACTAAACTGGAACTCCGGCTGATGCGGGATTCTGAAATTGATCTTCCTCCCTCTACAGTCGATCACCGCATAGTACTGACTGAGCCAGGTCATGCCTAAGATTACGTCGTACCCCTGGTGTCTAGTACGAGCATATCTATGGCCAAGGTCTTCCCACAAAGCTCCACTGGATAGTCAGCACAAACTCTAGAAGACACAACTACCCCATTCCCTGTACTTATCTCCCACTTGTGGTCTAAAGCCTTAACAGGTATGGAATGAACAGCCACAAAATGGTCGAAGATATAACAGTAGGATGCACCCGAATCGAAGAGAGCGAGAACAGGTATAGAATGAACTCTGATGTTACCTGTAATCACCTCCTCTGAAGCCTCAGCCTCCTCTGCTGTCAGGTTGTAGGCCTGACCTCTGCCACGCCCTGCTGCCGTCCGGGCTCCTCTCTGCACTGGGCGAGCAACATGCGGTGGAGGAAGGGGAAGAGCTCTCCTCATCACTGGTCCCTGGTGCCTCTGCCCAACTGGCCCTGGTAGTGCCCTCCGTCCATTCTGCCCTTGAGGTGCCGGCAAGGTTTGATTAGCAAACCCCATTCTCCTGCGAGGACAGGTCTCCACGGCATGGTCTCGTGCTCCACACACCAAACACCATCCGTTTGCCCTCCGGCAATCCTGCTGAGAGTGTCCAGGTTTCTGGCAGAAATTGCAGATAAGACCTGGTCGAGCCACCTGGTAAGGAACTGCCCTGAATGGTTGCCTGGCCTGGACCTTCGCTGCTCTGGATGGTCCTCCTCTGCCCACCGGTACAAACGGCCTCTTCATGGCCTGGTTCTCTTGCTTCTTCTGAAACCCACGCTCCACCTCTCGAGCGATGGTGAGAACCTCAGCATAGGTCTTCAGCTGCTGGGGCATCAGAAACATCTGGATCTCCATCTGTAAACCCTGCTGAAACCTGCTTGCCCTCTTCTCTTCATCTGACACCATGTAAGGGGCAAAGCGACTCAGCCTGAGGAATTCTGCAGCATACTCATCTACGGATCTGTTCCCCTGTTGAAGCCTGATGAACTGCTCCTCCATGTCCTTCTGAGCAGTGGCGGGAAAGAACCTGCTATAAAAGCTCTTGGAGAACGTATCCCAAGAGATAGGTTCCTTCAAGCGAGCCTCCTCTGCAAGCCACCAAGTCCTGGCTATGTCCTTCAGCTGGATCTTTGCAACCTCCACTTGGTTCTCCTTAGGCACCCTGGCGGCGTTCAGCAGATCGGTGGTGTCTGTCAACCACTGTTCAGCCTCCAATGGTCTCTCGACTCCCGTGAATACGGCCGGTTGCAGCCGCCGAAAGTCTGACACGTTCCCAGACCTTTGCTCCTTCGGAGCTGCCAACTCCTGCCTGAGGAGCTCAGTCTGCTGCTGCTGATTCTCCATCTGCTGTTGCTGGTTTCCCAGCATAGTCTGAATGATCCTCAGGACATCAGCACCCTCTCCTCCCACGGGTCCATTCGGTACTTGCCCGACATTGTTGCGACCCGAACGTCTCTCCATACCGAAAGGGATAAGATCTGGAATTGGAAACAAAGGGAAGGAGTTTAGGATACGAGGATCGAATCAAGGACGAAGTCAAGAGGGACTATATAACTTTGTACATTGTAGTTGGCATTAGCAAATCACTAGAATTTGCCACTTGGTTGTACTTTTAGGTTTGAGAGCCTAGGCTCTGATACCAACCTGTAACGCCCCGATCCCAATGATACGGGAACGTTACTGCAACGCATATACGTAGGTCAGATGATGCCCCCACGTATATACGCTAAGCATAAGTACAACAAGTATCAGAGTACGACACACACAGCGTGGTATAATCATATGCCAACTTACAAAATATAAGTACAAAGTTACACAAGTTATGATAAGCAAAAATCACTTTACAAGTGTCCTTTATCACAACCCAAGTCCAAAAAGAACGATATACAACCAAAAATACAAAAGTGCTCACGTAAGAATGGAGATCCGTGAACCAAAAAGAAGTGTCGGGCAGGATAGATCTAGAGCTGGTCAGCCTGCTCTCCTAGGTAAGCCAAGTCCTCTGTGGAAGGCTCCACTTCGTTCCAAGCCTCAGAATCTGAATATGCAAATCCAAAGGGTCAAGACATAATACAACAAATAAAAGATAGCCAAGTGGCAAGGATCATGAATAGAGATAATGAAATAGTACTAAGTAACAATGCATGACAAGAGATGTAAACTAAGAAAGATAAAGTCATATGCAATAAATCTACAATTAATGTCTTATTATTATTACTTGTCTTACTGTGATATCTAGCTATGTGACCCAGCGTCCCAGAGCACATAGATCCATATCCTAGTGAAACAAGGTTGTTATTGAAAACAGCGGTTGTATCGACGAACTATGTTTACAGTGTGTCCCGTGCATGCCCGGGACCACGGCCCAGTATTGTTCCGTTGCTTGAAGACGGAACCTGCCGCTAGGCTAAACAGGAGGGTCTTATATATGCCCTTGTCATGACAGTAAACAGGAAAGGGAGGAAGCACTCCCCTCGGTCCCCTGGAGTACCACAGGTAAGACCGGAAACATGGTGCACATCCTAATACCACTGTAAACACGAACACATATCGATATCCGCATATTTCCCCCTGACCCATGTGTAAGTTGGTGCATTTTATGTAAAAGTCCGGTGTATCATGCTTTGTTTTAAGAGATGGCATGATAGGTGGTGATGTTGCTATTTAACATGCCATGAAACGAATATATACAATAACAAGTCATGAGGCAATAGGAGATGCATCCATTCAGTTATATGTCATGTAGTGCTAGTATTGAAGCATGAACAAGCAGGAAATAATACACATGTAACAAGTATAGGTACTAAATTTAGAACAGAAATTAACTATGACACACAGCCAGGATTAGTCGACTAGGGTAATGGTTAGTCGACTAATAGGGTTTCTAGTCGACTAGGAGTTTGGATTGATCGACTAAAACTGGGATACAGAGTGTTGGAATTCTGTTTCAGTGCATGCTAGTCGACTAGGGTAAGAGGGTTAGTCGACTAATAGGAAGTACTAGTCGACTAACAGATATTTCGGTCGTCTAGATCTGTGATACAGAAAGTTGGGTTTTCTGGTCCAGGATGGATTAGTCGACTAGGTGGATTCAGGAGTCGACTAATATGGGTTTCCAGAGAGTTTATTAGTCGACTGATATTTTTGGGCAAGTCGACTAATGCTGTGTCTTCCAGAAAAACTAAATTTCAGCTAAGTGTTCTAGTCGACTAGGTCTTAGGGTAAGTCGACTAATAGGGGAAAATCAGTGTACAGGACAGAAATTCTGGAAACGTGTTTGATGGCTAAATTCCTGGTTTTAGGTGACTTATGTGTACAAGAAGTGTAAACACAGTGCTCTAAGGCTAATACAAGTCTTGGTGAGTGAATTACTCCCTTGGAATGGTTGGATTTGAGCTTAGATGACCTAAAAATAGGATTTTTAGTGTGCAAGTGAACAAAGATTTCTAATTCAAGTATGTGATGTGTGAACTAGGTCTTGGTGAGTAAGAACTCACCTGGAAGGGTCAAATCTGAAGCTTGATCCAAGGATGGAGGTGTTGGCTCCAATCCACAACTTGTAGTTGAAGCTAGGTTGGAGGATTCTCCCTTGGAGTTGCCTTGATGAAGCCTTGGGTGAATCTCTTGTGATCTTGAGGTGGAAGTGAAGGGATTGGGTGCTTGGAGTTAGGGTTTAGTTGGAAGGAGATGATCTTGAGAGAATTCTCTTCTCTTGTTGAAGTGAAAGAGAGAAAAAAGAGTAATTTGCAAATGAATAGGTATTTATAGTTTGGGATTTTTGTAAAGGGGTTGGGATTTTGATGGATGAGAGGGACTTTTGTGTAAAAAAGGGGGTGAGGTGAGTGTCCTCTCTTTGGCCACTTGGCCGGCTGTGGGAGAGGGAGAGAGTGAGTGGGGTTAGGTGAAGTGTGAGTGGGAAATGAGGTGGAAATGAAGTGGAAAGGAATTTTGCAAATTTTGGAAAAATGCCCGAAATTCAAGTATTTCGGATTGGTCTGAAAATTTTACCAAAAATCAAGAATAAGATTTTAAGACTCATGGTGAAATTCGTTGGAAGAAATACCTTGTAGTTTTAAAATTAAAAATCCCGGAATCAGTCACCTGCCAACTCAGTTGGGATTTTCATAAATTCGTAAAATCTCCAGAAAAAGAGTGTAGGTTGAAAACATGATTCTAAGGAATAATGCCTAAAGGATCATCTAGAAATTCCTAACTGTTTGTGAGTTAAAAATCCTGGAATCGGTCAGCGGCACTGGCCGACAACGGTTTCGGAGAAATTCATTTTAATTCCAGAAAATTCCAGAAAATCACATAAAATATTAAATATTAGAAAACGATATTTGAAATTAAAATCGGTCAAATACGGAAGGTAAATCAGAAAATACGATCGAAAGACTGAATACGTAACTAAGTACGTATTCCGGGAGAGGGGTATTACAATATACGTCGCCATAACGACCCCGTATCTTTAGGATCGGGGCGTTACAGAGTGGTATCAGAGCGTCAGGTTTCGACATGAAACAGACTTGATTCTTACCGATAACTTGAACGAGCTATAATTACACTGCAGTATACATATACTATCCATTATGATATTCAGTCCATTTTGAATTGACTGTCCTCTTTTGAAAATCCACCTCTTTGATCTTTTGATCTCCCTGATCACATCCTCCTATAGAGTAATCTTGGTTCCATCTTGATTCCTATTCTCCTTGTCTATTCTATTTTTCTGATCTTGTCTTTTGGGAATTCTTCACTTCATGCTGAAGATGGTAGCAAAGATCAGAGCGCGCAGCGGAATCGTGGTGTCCCAACGAGACGATGTGGAAGCTTGTTTGTATTCTGTCTTGATTCTTGATTCTTTGATCATTCCCTACCTTATTTGAATTTCGAGGACGAAATTTTTATTAAGGTGGGGTAGAACGTAATATCCCTAATCTAAAACTACTGTATTCTTATCTTTCAAAGTATTTATTTTATTTTACTGGTGATTTATTATTATTGTCACTACATATTTTAGTAGTAGTTATTAATATTGATTAGTGTTTCTATTATTATTGTAATTAAGTATTGCTAATTGATATTGGTATCAGTATTATTATTATTATTTTGATATTTGTATTAATACTAGTACTAATCATTGTAGATATTGTGTTTTCTTTCATTAGCCTCCTATTCCTTTACCCATTATCTTGACCGTACCCATTATATATCCCATTACCCTTTACCCATTTACCATTTGGAGCCTAACCCGCAACCGTTGTCACAAAACCCAAACCCATTAGATTATACCCCAACCCATTGGATCCAACCCGCTACCCGATAACCCAAAACCTATTATCCAAATCCTAACTACTTGATCTAAATCCTAACTAATCCCCTCAAAAATCTCCACCAAATCCTAATCCCATGATTTTCTCTCCCTAATCCTCTCCTCAAATCCCTAATCCTATCTTATCCCAACAACTCCCAGCCGTACCTCCTCTCCCTGCGTGCGCGAGCTCCAGGTCGAGCCCCCCTTGCAGCCGCCCTCTCTCCTTGATGGCTGCCGCACTCCACCCAGATCCACACCCAACCTCCAGCAGCCCTTGTTCAGGCCGAGTTTTCCCCCTTGCAGCACGGCACCTCAACCTCCTTCCTTGTTCAGCCGGAGCCACCATGGCCGAGCACCTCCTGTAGCACACCCCTCTTCACCCAGATCCAAACCCAGCCGCCTCCTCCCTTGCATATCAGGCCATGGCAACAACATCATCTTCTCTCCACTCCACAGCAGCACGGGAGCCCCTTCCCCTTTGGCTGGGCCTCCTCCGGCAGCGCCCCAGGCCGGCCATCACCTCTCTAGGCCGCAGCAGCTGCAAGTCCAGCAACCACAGCCATTCCTTCCCATGCACGGCAGCAAGAACAACCAACAGATCAGCAGCCCTCCTCCATCTCCATGGCCGAGCAGCGGATCCAACAGCACCTCGACAACCCCATGGATCCCCAGACAACCAACAGCAGCCCAATCTTCTCCAACAGCGTCCACAACCGCAACGCGGCGATCTCCGACAGGCCCTTGACGCACGGCATCGTCTGGCAGCCGCAACGGTAACACGGCATCATCCCGACGGCAGCCCTAGGTGAGTGTTTTCCTTTCCCCTCTCTATTCCTTTAACAGTATCTATGTGTGTTTACACTAATCATAATCATGGTTAATTATGTATGTTTGCATTAGTTGCAATCATGATTTATTTATGTGAGTGTATTCTCCTTCTTTCTATTCCTCATTCATTGTGTATTTGATTGAGTTATAATTCTATATGTGTATAGTTATAATGTAGAACCTAGATGTTTAGGTGAAGGGTGCATGAGAGAAGCAGCGAGTGTGTTTGATAGATTGGGGGTATGTGCAGGATCAATTCAGTATCAGGTTTCAGCAAGCTTAGTCGACTTACTATTCTGTTAGTCGACTAATACCCTTATTAGTCGACTAACTACTTTCCTTGTAGTCGACTAGGCCCCCTTTCAGGAAGTTGTGTTTCTCTGTTTGTTGACTGTAAGCCAGATTAGTCGACTTGCCCAATTAGTTAGTCGACTAGTACTCTTATCAGTCGACTTATAATGTCCTTAGTCGACTAGCAATCTATTCTGGAAGCTGTGTAGACTCTGTGTTGATCAGTACTTACCTGCTAGTCGACTTACCCCTAGCACCTAGTCGACTAATACCCTTTATAGTCGACTTACCCTAACTTGTTAGTCGACTAACCCTTCCCTAGTCGACTTGCATTTGACCCCTAGTCGACTAACCTCAGGCTGACTGCTGTGTTTAGTTTCCTTTTGGATTGTGGACCTTACCCATGAGTTATGTTATTGGTTATTGATGGATGAATACGATTTCGAGGAATGGATAATGGTGGGATGAATTGATCTAATAGATCTTAGAGGCATGTATATGTTATGTTGCCGAGTGTCGGGATATTATGATTGATCCTAATAGAAGAGGGAATTGTGAAGACTGGGGAATCAGAGTGGATGGATGGAGTGAGAAGACTAGTACTGATTTATGGATATATGCTGGAGATAGTTATCGTATCAGATTACTCGATGTGGGTTGGTACTTAGTAATCAAGTAACTATTGGAAATAAGAGTTGGTTGTAACGACTTTGGATTATTAGAAGCGAGAGTTCCAAGATAAATCAACTGATTGGATTATAGAATATGGATGAGTTGTTAGTATTGACTTATAAGTGAACTATTTTAGATTGCAGTTCTTTGAGGATGTTTCCATTCCTTACGTGTGATCTTGGTGTCTGCTATATTAGTTGATCTTGAGGATACCAATAGACTACTATTTATTGTTGTTACTCAGTGATAGGGATAGAATTATTGTGAGAGTGAACTCATCGATATCGGTGATATTATATATTCAGAGTTTGATAGCTTTAACTATTTGATCTCTGTTATTGGTGACTCGAGGATTAGAGTAAATTGACATGATGAGAGAACTGGTTATTGATTCATTAAACTGGTGTGTTACTGTACTGGATCACTTTGACATGGATTGATATTTGACGGTCAGGATGACTATTGAGGCTAGGTTCGTGATGACTATTGAGATCGGCTATTGTTATATGCAGTGCAGGCATATGAGATATTGACTAGTTCTAGTTTAGACTGTCTATTGAACAATATCTAGAATAGTTATTGTAATAATCTATGTTATTGAAGTTACTGGGAAAGTATCATTAAACCGTAACACTCGGTACAGCTCTATTCATTGTATACACGATTACTGTTACCGTTCACTGTTCCCATTACTATTCATCGTGTATACAATTACTGTTACTGTACTGTTACTGTTACGGTCACTGCATGTCTCAGTATTCTAGGTGACATTGATATTGACTGACTTAACTGAAATAAACAATAATGTTAATGAACAACTTACACTGGGATTGGGAAAATTGATGGAGGAGACAGCGTCTGTATTTTGGGTGGACCTAGGATACAGGTTGCGCAGCCGACTGAGGGTTCCACTGCAGGGTTCCTGGGGGATGACTGACATCCCATCTGTACTGTTACTGTTCCACTGTTTTCACAGTGAGATTACTGTTACTATCACTGAGTACCTAGCGGTACGGCCTGGTTCAGCGCCAGGAAACTGAGGCCGTGGTCCCGGGTATGTACGGGACCCACCTAAAGCATAGACAATGTCTTCAACCGATCAGTTTCAATAACTTAAAGGCATCGATTGGCATGTGTGGTAGGCGTAGTATGGGATGCGTCTATTATATGTGACAATTGGTGTTCGCTGACATAATTAATAATAAACTGTTGATGCTTTGTGACTGACTGTAATCACCTGATTGTATATCACTATGTTAGACTCATGATTGTAACCATGACCAGATTATCATGACCAGGACCAGACTTATGACCAGAGTTAGATGCCAACCTAGTGACATGTGATAGATTACACGCCTTGACATTGATTGCATATTTACAGTTGTGCCATTTGTCTGCTACCTGTATTCATGTTTTCATCATATGTGTTACTGTTCAGTTATTTATTGTGTTATTTAGTCTTTCTATCTACAGTTGTTCTTACTATTATATATGCACATGGTCTCTTCTGCACGAGCTGTTTCCCCTTTACACACACACTCATTATGGTCGCGTTCTGACGACCCTGGGTTTGCATGTCCAGCTATTGGACGATTGTTTCTAATGTGCAGGTGTTCGATGAGATGGTACGCTTTGCGAATAGCTGGAGCTTCTTCTTATTCTATTCTGGTACTCTTACCTTTTTAGCTTTCGTATTATTTCCTGATTCTTGTCATATCAACTCAGTTCTTATCCCAGTCACCATTCTGGTACTTTTGCATTCATGTTCCTGCTATATTCCTTGATTCTTGTATATCGCATTTAGCCTGTCATTATATTCTTGTTATTTCATGACTCTATCTTTTATCGCTTTCAACTGCCTTATTCTTGTCATTATTCATATGTTATCATGTGTAGCCTTATATGTATTATTGCAGTGACCTGGTTTAAATTATAACTTGTTCAGGTTAACTTAGGCTTAGCGTATATACATGGGGTATTATCCTCGCGTATATACGTCGCCATAACGACCCCGTATCTTTAGGATCGGGGCGTTACATGCACTCTATTGCTTTCAATTACTTGCTTGAGATCTTATCTTCTTTACTTGTGTTATATTGTGTGCATTTCATCATTACATATTATTCATTCTTTGTTCGATCAATTCTCATACAACAAGGTTGCATTGCGCACCTCTAACCCATTAAAGGGGAATCAGGAGGAAGGAGTTCAGAACCCTTCACAGGGTATTCGGCTCTTAGTCTTGTTTTGAGAGATCGTTGCATCATTCATCCATCTTAGTTTTAAAAAGATTGTTAGATTAGCAATTACACCTATTCACCCCCCTCTAGGTGTTTTTCAATTGGTATCAGAGCTTGGTCTCTAGGCTCTTGGCTTAACAACCTTAGAGAGATCCTATATTTGCTAATCACTTCATTCATTTTTCATTCACTATCACTTAGTAAAAATGGCCGATGGAATTAAGACCCCCTCAAAATTTGATGGACTTAACTTTCCCATATGGAAGGTTAAGATGACCGTTTTCTTGCAATCTCTAGGAAGTCGAGTTGCAAAGGTCATGACCAAACCATTTAGTGCACCCACCGGTGATGAGTCCACTTGGTCCGAAATTGAGACCAAAGAATTTGATGCTAACTCTAGGGCACACTATGCTTTACTCCAAGCACTTAATGATGATGATATTGCTAGAGTAATACATTGTAAATCCGCATTTGAAATTTGGTCACATTTGCTTGTTACACATGAAGGGACCTCACAAGTGAAGAGGGCTAAAATAGACCTTCTTCGGTCCCAATATGAGAACTTTTGCATGCAAGAAAATGAAACCATAGATGATATGGTTACAAGATTTACTAAGATCACTAATGGACTTTCTTCTCAAGGTGATGGTATCGACAATGACCAAAGAGTAAGAAAGATCATCCGGGCTCTTCCTCCTTCATGGGAAGTCAAAGCAACCACCTTGAAGGAACTCAATGACAAGGAGGAGATGGAGCTTATAGGTCTCATTGGGAACCTCAAAACCCATGAGATAGAGAGAAAAGCTAGTAGGGAGGACATGGCTCCTTCCAAGAAGAAATCAATTGCCTTCAAGAGTCAATCCTCATACTCCGACGAAGACAATGAAGAAGAAGATGACGAAGAGCTCTCACTTCTCGTTAAGAACGTCCGGAGGATGTATAACAAGGCTAAGTTTCAAGGAAGAAGGAGATGGCAAGGAGGCAAAGAAGAAAGAAAGATAATTTGCTTCAATTGCCAAAGACCGGGACACATTGTTGCGGAGTGCCCGGATAAAGTAAAGCCCTCCACCTCAAAGAAGCCTTACAAGAAGAAAGCATTGAAGGCTACATGAGATTCCGAGAGCGAATCCGAGGAAGAAATTGACACCGCCAACATGTGCTTCATGGCTAATGAAAGCACAAGCAAGGTAACCCCTTCCACTTCTTTTGATAATGAACTTTCCATTGATGAAATAGGAGAAGCATTTGTAGAACTTTCACATAACTATGATCTTCTTAAGAAAAAGTATTAAAAATGAAAAAGGAAAATGAGTCTCTTAATCATCAAGTTTTTACTCTTCCAAAGAAAAAGATGAATTACTTTCCACTCTTGTTTCCACCCAAAAAGATTTTGACAATTATAAAATTTCTTGTAAAGGCAAGTTTCCTCAAGTTAATGATAATGAGATCACCATGCTTAAAGAGAAAATTGATTTTTTAGGAGTAGTTTTGAAAAAGTGTGAATTTAATAAAAATAGACTTGAGGCTATGTTTCCTAAGAAACAAGCCCCTAAGAAACAATCTCATGTTCATGCTCATGTTCATACCACACAACCTCTACATCATGCCAAACCCCACAAACATGCTCACACTTCACACACACATCATGCATTCATGTATGGTAAAGTGTTTTCATGTTCATATTGTGGCCGTAAAGGTCACTTAGTTAAGTTTTGCTATGATAGACTAAATGCATCTCATCATAATGTTTGGGTTAGAAACACTAACTTTCAAGGACCCAAGAAAATTTGGGTACCAAAATCAATGAATTTGTTAAATGATGTAGGCACCTTCCAAGGCCCAACGACGTAGAGGGTTGTGGTATCTTGATAGTGGTTGCTCAAGGCACATGACTTGGGATATCAACAACTTTGCAACCCTATCAAGATACCATGAAGGTGGCACCGTCACCTTCGGAGATGACGCCAAGGGTAAAATTATCGGTATCGGTAATGTCAAACTTGGTACATCTCCTTTAATAGAAAATGTAGTTTTAGTTGATGGCCTCAAGCATAATCTCTTGAGTGTAGTCAACTTTGTGATAAAGGTTTTGATATTATTTTTGATAATGTAGTTTGTAAAGTTATTGATAGAATATCTAATACTTGTGTATTTTCCGGTTTTCGTGAAAACAATGTTTATATGATTGATATGTCTAATATGTCTTGTAATATTACTCGTTTAAAAGCCCTCGATGATGACTCTTGGTTGTGGCATAGAAGATTAGGCCACATTTCTTTTGACCATATGTCTAGGTTAAACACAAAGGAAATGGTGAAAGGTATTCCTTAGTTGAATTTTGAAAAGGACCGGGTTTGTGACGCATGTCAATTTGGGAACAAACCAAGTCTTCTTTCAAATCAATTAAGGATATCATGACATCACGTCCTTTGGAGTTGTTCCATATGGATTTATTTGGTCCTACTCAAACCAAAAGTCTAAGTGGGAATCGGTTTGCATTTGTTTTGGTTGATGATTTTTCACGTTTTACTTGGGTTTTCTTTCTTGAACATAAAAATCAAGCCTTTTCACATTTTCAAGCCTTTAAGAAAAGAGTTGAAAAGGAAAAAGATTCTTCAATTTTAAGAATAAGAAGTGATAGAGGTGGTGAATTCATTAACCTACCATTTATCACTTTTTGTGAAGAACATGGAATTAAGCATGAACTTTCTTGTCCTAGAACTCCACAACAAAATGGAGTAGTTGAACGGAAAAATCAAACTTTACAAGAGATGGCTAGGACAATGCTAAGTGAATATGGTCTACCACATTATTTGTGGGCCGAGACCGTTAATACATCATGCTATATATCAAATCGTGTTTTCTTGTGTAAAAATACTTCAAAAACTTCTTTTGAAATGTACTTTTCTAGAAAATCAAATGTTTCATATTTCAAGGTTTTTGGATGCAAATGTTTTGTTTTAAATACGAAAGATAATTTAGGAAAATTTGATGCTATATCTTATGAGGCTATTTTTGTTGGTTATTCTAACTCTAGCAAGGCTTATGAATCTTCAATAGATCATCTTTGACTATTGAGGAATCTATACATGTTAAGTTTGAAGAATCTGACTTGTTTGTTAAGAATGTTATAGAAATAGATGCATTGGATGAAGGCTTGGAGAAAGTGACCTTGGAGGATACACCTACTATGGGAGACAAGCCAAAGGATGATGAAGGAAGTGAAGCTAAAGTAGAAGAGGCTCAAGAAAATGAAAATCAAACAAATAAAATGGAGCCTACTCAACAACTTCTAAAGGATTGGAGATACAATCCTCATCATCCCAAGGACCTCGTCATAGGTGAAGTATCTAAAGGGGTAACCACTCGCTCTAAACTTCATGATTTTTGTGGACATTATGCATTTATTTCTCATGTTGAACCCAAGAACGTCCTCGAAGCCGAGGCCGATTCATATTGGTTGCTAGCCATGCAAGAGGAACTCAATCAATTTGAGCGCAACCAAGTTTGACACCTTGTTCCTAGGCCCCACGATAGACCAACAATTGGTACTAAGTGAATCTTTAAGAACAAGTTGGATGAATCGGGTAACGTTATTAGGAATAAAGCTAGGTTAGTTGCCCAAGGTTACACTCAAATCGAAGGAATCGATTTTGAAGAAACCTTTGCACCCGTAGCACGGCTTGAAGCCATACGGATGACACTAGCATTTGCCTCATATAAAGATTTTAAATTATTTCAAATGGATGTTAAAAGTGCTTTTCTAAATGGTTTTATTGAAGAGGAGGTGTATGTTGAACAACCCCCGGGTTTGTTGATCCTACACATCCGGATTTTGTGTTTAAATTAGATAAAGCTCTTTATGGTTTAAAACAAGCCCCTAGGGCTTGGTATGAAAGACTTTCTTCATTCTTAATTTCAAATGGTTTTAAGAAAGGTAAAATTGACACAACTTTGTTTACAAAACATGTAGAAAAAGATATTCTTATTGTGCAAATTTATGTTGATGACATTATTTTTGGTTCTACTAATGAATCCCTTTGCCAAGTTTTTAAATCATGCATGAAGGATGAATTCGAAATGTCTATGATGGGTGAGCTCAACTATTTCCTTGGACTCCAAATCAAGCAAAAGAAGGATGGAATCTTCATAAATCAAGCCAAGTACACAAAGAAACTAATCAAGAGGTTCGGGCTTGAAGGAGCTAAAGTGAGTAAAACTCCCATGGCAACAACTACAAAGCTTGATAAGGATGAACAAGGTAAAAGTGTAGACATTAAACTTTATCGTAGCATGATTGGTAGTTTATTGTATTTGACGGCTAGTAGGCCGGATATTATGTTTTGTGTATGTCTTTGTGCTCGTTTTCAATCATGTCCTAAGAACTCTCATTTAGTAGCGGTAAAACGCATTATTAAATACCTTAAGGGCACAATTGAAATGGGTTTGTGGTATCCGAAAACCGGACTATTTGAAATGAAGAGTTTTTCGGATGCCGACTATGCGAGTTGTAGGGTAGATAGGAAGAGCACAAGTGGAACATGTCAATTCCTAGGTAATTGTCTTGTATCTTGGTCTTCCAAAAAGCAAAATTCGGTAGCCCTTTCAACCGCCGAGGCGGAGTATGTTAAAGCCGGAGCTTGTTGTGCACAAGTTCTTTGGATGAAACATACTCTTCTTGACTATGATTTGCATTTTGATCATATTAAAATATTTTGTGATAATACTAGTACAATTCATATGACAAAGAAGAATGCAAATCAACATAGTAAAACTAAGCACATTGACATTAGATATCACTTTCTTAGAGATCATTATGAGAAAGGTGATATTGATATTGATTATATTTCTACCGATTTTCAACTTGCCGATATTTTTACTAAACCATTAGATTATGCTAGATTCTCTCTTATTTGTGGTGAGTTGAATGTTTGCATTATGGATTCTTAAAGATAAATTTTTTTTGTTTTGTTTGTTTTGTTTGTTTTGTTTAACCTTTTTGATGTATGACAAAAAGGGGGAGAAAAAGAATAAGTTTGTTATTTATTGTTTATTTAAGTTTTTGAAAAACTATTGTGTTTTCAATGCTTTATGTATCTTACTTCTCATTGTCATTCTTTATACATAGCATTGTTTGAGGGGGAGCTTTCCAAAGCTCTTCTTCCATTTGTTTTAAATAACTTAATATGTTTTGTCATCATCAAAAAGGGGGAGATTGTTGGCCCAAGGTTACAATCACCCGTTTTTAGTGTGTTTTGATGATTACAAAACATATTAGTTATTTGTACTAATAATATTTGTTGTTTAAGTGTGTTTCAGGGTTCTAATAAAACTAGAAGTTTTCTTCCTAAAAGAAGGTGTTTTGACTCAAGTTCGCCTCAATACGGGCTCAAGTATCAAGCTTGCAAGATCATATGGAGAAGCCCTCTTGAAGAACTTGTAGTCTTTTAGAACCAATGTAAGAAATAGTTTGTAAAGTTTGAGTTTTGGAAAATTGACTCTAGGATACACACACACATTTTTGTATACAAGTTTTCATGTTTAAGCTTTTGTTTCTAAGTTTCATGCTTTGACAAATATACATGACTCTAATTTTACAAAGATATATATCATGTTTAAATCATGTATGTATACTCTTTCTAGCATGATACTTAGCTATCCTTACTTCAAAATGTTTTTACAAAAAATTTCAAGTTTTGTCTTTTGCTATTTTTCTGTTTCAGGCAAGACCGGCTGACCGGACCGGTCGACCGGCGCTTGTATCAGGACGTGCACGCTTGTGCATGTCTGTCGGCCGACCGCCGGGTCGACCGACTGTAAGCAGTTTTGCTCTCGGGTTTTCTGGGTCGACCGCCCGGTCGACCGCCTTCAGAAAACTGTGTTTCATTTTAGAGGACGGTCGACCCGAGCGGTCGACCCGAGCCCAACGACTACTGCCAGCAGGGCGGACGGCCGACCGGACCGGTCGACCGCCAGGCCTGCAGAGCCCCAACGGCTCTTTCCTCTTTGGTGCTATTCTGAAATCTGTTTTTAGGACTGTTTTTTGACAGACTTTTTCTGAGTTTTTGGAGATCTTTTCCAGATCAAATAAGCTTAAACTAAATTGTTTTTAACCCTTTCCTCTCCCTATAAATAGAGGAGATTAGTCTCTTGCAATATACCAAGAAAAATACCTAAGTTTTGAAAAAAACACCTAGAGGGGGGGTGAATAGGTGTAAGTGCTAATCTAAGAAACTTAAAGCAAACTAAGTGCGCTAATGACGGAAGCTAATGCAAATTATGCACAAACTAATACAATACAACAAGTGTAGCCGAATTCTCCTTGCGAGGCTCTGGACTAACTCTCCTTGATTCCCCTTGAAATGGGTTGAGGTGCTATGTGAAGCTCTTGTTGGATGAGTATAAGTTAGGCACACACACACAAGCAATCCAAGTAATATAAAATACACACAATCAAGCCAAGCATATAAGAATGAATAGCAATATGAATAAATGCAAGGCAATATGAAATATGCACAACACAAGCAAATATGATATGATATGAATATGATGCTTTGCACAAATATAAGAGAGAGAGTTAGAGAGACAATGGATCAATACGCAAACACCAAGATTTGTTTCGAGGTTCGAGCACCTTGCTCTACATCCCCGCCTACACCACCGTGTAGGATTTCCACTATCTCAACTCCCACCGAGGGAACCTCTACTGAAGAGGATTTCTTACAACTCTAGGAGTACCAAACTCCTCTCTCAAACAACAACCTCCTCACAACCGAGGGGTTAGGCCCGTAGCCAATACAACAACCAATCCACGCACCTCTACCGAAGAGGCTCACAACCAAACACTATCACCTCTACCTAAGAGGGATCCAAACCAACAACCCAATACAACAATCTCCACCTCTACCAAAGAGGGAGCAACTCAAGAAATCATGGGTTTACAACAAGTGGTATATTTCAACCACAAACCTCTTTCTTTTTTCTTTCTCTTTCCACAAAACAAAGATCCTAATAGTTTAGGATAGAAGATAGCTCAAGTGTGGAAAACAAGTGTTTTTGGAAACAAGCAACAAAGAAAAATCTTTGGGAAAATACTTGCAATATGATAGAATTGAAGATCTAAGCAAAAATCCCAAAAACCTATTTTTCTTTGATTTTCCAAAAACCAAAAAACAAATAAGATGAAATCTTTTTGGCTTAAAAACCTTTTTAAACTCTTTTAAACACTAGAGAAAGTCTGGAATTTTTAGCTCTAAAAATCTTAGCCAAAACAATGGAGAAATGGGGTATATATAGCCCCTAGGAAAAACTAGCCGTTAGGCTGATGTGGCAGCCCTGACAGGCATCGGTCGACCGGCCCGGTCGACCGCCAACGGTCAAAAATGTGACCGTTGGGCAATAGCGGTCGACGGGCCCGGTCGACCGAAACATCCTGAGAGCAGAACTCTCATCTCGGTCGACCGGCCCGGTCGACCGTCCTAGAGACTCCAAAACGTGCACAGACTTGTGCACGTCGGTCGACCGTCCGGTCGACCGGCCTATGGTGCGGTCGACCGGTCGGTCGACCGACTTGGCCTGTCAGCCAGTCCTCAGTTCTGCACAGATACGGGATTTGAAAATAGGTCTTTTCACTCAATAAAAATCCCATAAATTCACAGTAAATCTAAAAAATAGTTTTAATCACAATAAAAACTATTTTTCTAAAAAATATGTTTTTCTAAAACTTGTTTATCATTTTACTTTGATAACCAAACTTGTGATAAAAATTTCAAGACATATATCAATCATATCAATTCATTTTTGTGTCTTGCCAATTTTATCAAAAACAAAACTTGTATTTTATCAAACTAGAATTTTCCAAAACATGAATAGGATAGTCAAAATAAGTTTGTTTAAAAAAAAAAAAAATTAAGCATGCATGTATAGAATGAAGCAACTATACATATATCAATTTAAACTTGTTTTGATAAACTATTCATGAAAACCAAAACTCAATCATAAAACGTGTGTGATTTGTGCACTTGAGCATATCAACTAAACTAAGCTTTACAAATATGGATCTAAAACACAAACTCTAAACTAGATACTTAAGTCTTCTTGACGATCTTCATCTTCAAGTAGACTTGCTCCAAAACTCCGTGATTCTCCAAGTGCAAAGGTATGATCTTTAAGCTTTGGCACCGGAATCATCATGAATAGCTTCTAATCATCTTGTTGAAGCTAATCACCAACCTAATATCCTGTTAATGATCTGAAACTAGAAACACAAGAATATTAGTAAACATAACTACATGAGTGTTGATCATCATCAAAACTAGAGTGGAAGGTCATTGGGCCAACAATCTCCCCTTTTTGATGATGACAAAACTAATGGAGTTATATATGCATGGATTAAAGATAAGCTTCAAGGAAGCTCCCCCTTAACTCATGCATAACAAATGAATAAATAAATATGCAATGAAAGCTTATGATTCTAAACAAGAGACATACATATTTTTCATATATTTATATTTATTTGCTTATGCATGAACTCAATATATGCAAAAACATAAAGAAGCATATATAAACTCTAGATACTAAGTACAACAATTACAAAGCAAGATTTGGATATCAATTAAACTTAATAAACAATTAAACTTAATATTCTTGATATTAAAACATAATATATGCATATAAAACATAAGTATGCATATAAAACTCAAATACTTCTCCCCCTTTTTGTCAATCATCAACAAAGGGGTAAACAATCAAAACCATAGATAAAATGAGGGGTAAAAATCTTTTCCCCCTTTTTTTTGTCAATCAAAACAATGCAAACAATGTTCTCCCCCTTTTTGTCTAAAACAAAAAACAAAATCAATAAGGGGTGACTACAAACATGATATCATATCAATTAAAAATATGTCAATGAAGCATCTTGATACCAATAAATAAGAATCAATATATGTTATATGCTATATACATTCATGAAGAGGAAGACGCTAAGTTAGCTTCCCTACACATATGCATTACATGAAGAAGGGATGACAAGCCCCAATTCACATATCACATATTATGTAATGCATAAGAGGAGATGTGAAGCTCCCCCTACACACGTATATCATATAAAGAAGAGTTGTCAAGCTCCTCAATTTATAATATACTCAACATGAATCTATATGTAAGAGAGATGTTAAGCTCTCCTTGCATATAGGAAATACAAATCAAGGCTTTGAATATTTTCTTTAAACAAAATTTTATAAATACCAATTGTAATTAAACATAACAAATTTTGAATGTTTAAACACAAATTTTGATACCAATTGTAAGAATATATTTCATTTTGAAAATATATAAACAAATTTGATGTTGATATCATATGTTTAAAATAACAACTTTTAATCATAAAGAGTGGGAGTACAAATACCAATTGAAATACAAAATCAAATTTTCTCCCCCTTTATGAAATACAAACTAAAGTCATGCACAGTCTTGATAACAATTAAAAGTAATCAATTTAAACAAAATTGAAACTCAAGCACTAGCATAAACACAAACATATATATATATGTATGAAAGATAGATACCAATAGAAATTGATATACTTGGAATTTAAAGCATACATACATACAAAACATATATGAGTATACAAGAAGATCAAAATGATACCAATTGAAAGAGTTCAATGATATCAATTGACATAACAATAAGTTCAAGTGTATACATCATATTATCTACCACCCAATCATAATTCAAGTTTTAAAGATTTTCAATTTAGGGCATACATGAACATGATCTCCCATCCTACCGCCCTTGGATGGTAGGGGTTTTCAAAGATAGATTTGAAAATGTAGTTTTGTTTGAAAATCACTACCAAAATGAAGAACACCGCAACTAGTTAAATGGAAAACTTGTTAACTAGTACGAAATCCTTCAAGTAAGGAATAAAACAAAATAGTTTTCATGAAGTAAGAAATCCACATAATAATCAACACTCTAATCCAATTAAGCATAAATATGTCTCATGAAAAACAAAACATGAGCAAGCAATAGATGTGAGTGTACAAATAAAGTGTGAATATCATACTCATGAAAAATTTTCATTAAGCTCAATTAATCCTTAAAACACGAAGTCATCAAAACTATCTAATCTTCAAGGCATATGTATGTCTAATACAAACTAATGTATACATACATATCCAAAACATAAAGAGTCCACAAGATATATGCATTAAGGCACGTGGCTCAAAAAGGATACTCATGTATAGTCAATAGTTTGGATAAGATGGACATATACATGAAGTTAAATATTGACACATAAACATGAAAACATGTAAGGCTAAATTTTCATCAAAGCAATTTTCATTTCAAGGTATATGTATGATTTGTCAACACAAGAAGTATACATACATATCCCTTAAACACAATTGAGTCCAAATATAGATTTGCATGAAAGGCAAATGACTCAAGGGGTATACATGTATATCTTAAAGTTTGGCAATACAAACATATACATGAAGTGAAATACACAATCATAAAACAAATCCAAAAATGGAATACAAGTTTGAAATGTATGAATCATCAAAACTAGACTATACTAGCACATCTAATGGGTTCAAATAAGCAATCAAGCCCAAACATATATAGATTTATTGTGGCCCACTATATGTACAAGTATAATTCCTAGTCTTAATGAAAACTAACATCTAAACAAGTAATCTTAACAAGAAGCATCAAAACAAATATGAAAATCATCATGATAAACCTAAAACATGACTACTATGTAAATTCACATGTATTAGATTCATGATGTACATTATAGCTAAACAAACGGTGAGAACACTAAATATGAATTCATATAGGCATATGTGTGTCTCAAATACTATATATGTATGTCAAGGATCTAATAAACATGGAATGAACATACTAATCCATAGACATCAAAAACATGCTATAAACAATGAATATTAAAAGCATGTAAACAATAAATGGGAGTAAAGGATTGTTACCAAAACCGAAGAAGCAACTCTCCTTGTCTCCAAAACATGGTGGTCATCTCCACCAAAACTTCCCTTGAAAGTGATGCATCCAATTTGACTTCCATGAAGTCCGGAACGCATCCACTCCAAGGTGCTATCACTCTCACGTCATGTGAGAGCCCACACCTACATCAAAAAGGAGGGGTGGTCTTTGGTACCCATACTCTTTTGGGTCCATGGGGGTTAGTACCTTCTCTAACCCAAACAAAATTCTTTGCTAAATTAGGAGTATGTAATCTATCATAACAAAATTTAGCAAGGTGGCCCTTACGTCACAATGTGTACATGAGTACACATGAGCATACATGTGTTGATGGTGTCCGTGAGGAGCATGTGTATGCCGTGGAGGGTGTGCATGCATAGAAGTTGGAACTTGTTTCTTTCGAACCAAGGTTTCCAATCGTGAGTGGTTCATGGCACATTGGCTCATAGTGGAGCCCAAACAATCCATTTTCTTCTTTAACAAATTTATATCATTTTCGAGCATAGAAGAAGTGGAACATGCAATGGGTGATTTAGGTGAAACTACCCTAGCATGGCAAACATGAGAATCAATCTTATTTGCAAAACAATATTTTTCTCTAAGCAAACATTTAAATCATTGGAAATAGAAATGATTTTGTTTTTCAAAACAACATTCTCTTTAAAACAAAATCAACTCTAGAAGACAAGTTTTCATTTTTCTTTAAAATAGCATGGCAATCATTTTTAGATTTTAAAAATTCATTTTCTTTAAGTGCAAGTTCTAATTGAGATCTTAATGAATCCCTTTCATTATAGACCTCAACCTTCTCTTGCAAAACACAATCAAGTCTAGCATGCAAACTTTTGTTTTCTTTTTCAATATCTAGACTTTTCTTTTTCAAAATCTTATATTTTTCTAATAGTTTTTCACAAACAATGGAAAGTTCTTCATTCAAAGCATGGGCATCAATATGATCATTTGAAGAACTAGCATCATCATCACTATCTAATGGAGTTTCCGAGTGTACCTGAAGGGAGTCATTCCCTTGGACCATGTAGCATATAGAGTTAGATTCTCCACTAGATTCCTCTTCTTGGATTTGGACTTGAAGCTTGGAGGTGTTGGTGGTTGTCAATTTGTTCCACACTACAAAAGCGGAATCAAAGTTAGAAACACATAAAAGATAATCTTTAGATAAAGTGCTTCTAATGGCCTCTAGGGCTTGTGCATTGGCCCCTATATGATTGTAATCACCAAGATAACATCTCTTGGTGGCGGCAATAAAGACATGCAAACCTAGGGTTTTTAGGTACATGGACATCCTATACTTCCAAATATCAATGTTGGAAGGATCATAGCTAGGTGGGTCATGAAGTCCATGGTATAAACTAGATGTGTGCAAACAAGCAAATGCAAATGAGATTAGCAAGCAAATGGATCACTCCTAGGATGTTAAGCCTAAGTATCAGGAGCACTAGCTCTGATACCAATTGAAAAAAACACCTAGAGGGGGGTGAATAGGTGTAAGTGCTAATCTAAGAAACTTAAAGCAAACTAAGTGCGCTAATGACGGAAGCTAATGCAAATTATGCACAAACTAATACAATACAACAAGTGTAGCCGAATTCCCCTTGCGAGGCTCTGGACTAACTCCCCTTGATTCCCCTTGAAATGGGTTGAGGTGCTATGTGAAGCTCTTGTTGGATGAGTATAAGTTAGGCACACACACACAAGCAATCCAAGCAATATAAAATACACACAATCAAGCCAAGCATATAAGAATGAATAGCAATATGAATAAATGCAAGGCAATATGAAATATGCACAACACAAGCAAATATGATATGAATATGATGCTTTGCACAAATATAAGAGAGAGAGTTAGAGAGACAATGGATCAATACGCAAACACCAAGATTTGTTTCGAGGTTCGAGCACCTTGCTCTACATCCCCGCCTACACCACCGTGTAGGATTTCCACTATCTCAACTCCCACCGAGGGAACCTCTACCGAAGAGGATTTCTTACAACTCTAGGAGTACCAAACTCCTCTCTCAAACAACAACCTCCTCACAACCAAGGGGTTAGGCCCGTAGCCAATACAACAACCAATCCACGCACCTCTACCGAAGAGGCTCACAACCAAACACTATCACCTCTACCTAAGAGGGATCCAAACCAACAACCCAATACAACAATCTCCACCTCTACCAAAGAGGGAGCAACTCAAGAAATCAAGGGTTTACAACAAGTGGTATATTTCAACCACAAACCTCTTTCCTTTTTCTTTCTCTTTCCACAAAACAAAGATCCTAATAGTTTAGGATAGAAGATAGCTCAAGTGTGGAAAACAAGTGTTTTTGGAAACAATCAACAAAGAAAAATCTTTAGGAAAATACTTGCAATATGATAGAATTGAAGATCTAAGCAAAAATCCCAAAAACCTATTTTTCTTTGATTTTTCAAAACCCAAAAACAAATAAGATGAAATCTTTTTGGCTTAAAAACCCTTTTAAAACTCTTTTAAACACTAGAGAAAGTCTGAAATTTTTAGCTCTAAAAATCTTAGCCAAACAATGGAGAAATGGGGTATATATAGCCCCTAGGAAAAACTAGCCGTTAGGCTGATGTGGCAGCCCTGACAGGCATCGGTCGACCGGCCCGGTCGACCGCCAACGGTCAAAAATGTGACCGTTGGGCAATAGCGGTCGACCGGCCCGGTCGACCGAAACATCCTGAGAGCAGAACTCTCATCTCGGTCGACCGGCCCGGTCGACCGTCCCAGAGACTCCAAAACGTGCACAGACTTGTGCACGTCGGTCGACCGTCCCGGTCGACCGGCCTATGGTGCGGTCGACCGGTCCGGTCGACCGACTTGGCCTGTCAGCCAGTCCTCAGTTCTGCACAGATACGGGATTTGAAAATAGGTCTTTTCACTCAATAAAAATCCCATAAATTCACAGTAAATCTAAAAAATAGTTTTAATCACAATAAAAACTATTTTTCTAAAAATATGTTTTTCTAAAACTTGTTTTATCATTTTACTTTGATAACCAAACTTGTGATAAAAATTTCAAGACATATATCAATCATATCAATTCATTTGTGTGTCTTGCCAATTTATCAAAAACAAAACTTGTATTTTATCAAACTAGAATTTTCCAAAACATGAATAGGATAGTCAAAATAAGTTTGTTTAAAAAAAAAAAATTAAGCATGCATGTATAGAATGAAGCAACTATACATATATCAATTTAAACTTGTTTTGATAAACTATTCATGAAACCAAAACTCAATCATAAAACGTGTGTGATTTGTGCACTTGAGCATATCAACTAAACTAAGCTTTACAAATATGGATCTAAAACACAAACTCTAAACTAGATACCTAAGTCTTCTTGACGATCTTCATCTTCAAGTAGACTTGCTCCAAAACTCCGTGATTCTCCAAGTGCAAAGGTATGATCTTTAAGCTTTGGCACCGGAATCATCATGAATAGCTCTAATCATCTTGTTGAAGCTAATCACCAACCTAATATCCTGTTAATGATCTGAAACTAGAAACACAAGAATATTAGTAAACATAACTACATGAGTGTTGATCATCATCAAAACTAGAGTGGAAGGCCATTGGGCCAACAAGTTTTCAAAGAGAAGAAAAGTTTTTATGCTCTCCATTTTTATTCTTTCTTGAGCTTGTTTTCAGTTGTGTTCTCTAGCAAAAATCATTCTACAACTGAGTATTTTCTCACTACACTCTTAGAGCCAAAATTTCCTACTCAATCTATAGGAAGTTGTAAAGAGAGAAGTGTTTGTAAAGAGTTTGTGATCCTTTTAGAGATCACTTGGCTACTTGTTACTCTTTGTTCATCTTGTGGAGACACCTCTTCAGTAGAGGTTCTTGTAAGTGGTGGAGCTCGGTGCTCCGGTCTTTGGTAGACCTTGTAAACGTCTCGGTGGATAGTGGAAACCCTTCACGGCGGTGAAGGCGGGGAGTAGAGCGGTGACTCAAACCTCGAAACAAATATCTTGTGTTTGCGATTGCTTTGTGTTCTTGCTCTCTATTGCTTTCTAATTCTCTTGCACTCTATTGCATTCAATACTTACTTGAGATCTTATCTTCTTTACTTGTGTTATATTGTGTGCATTTCATCATTGCATATTATTCATTCTTTGTTCGACCAATTCTCATACAACAAGGTTGCATTGCGCACCTCTAACCCATTAAAGGAATCAGGAGGAAGAGTTCAGAAACCTTCACAGGGTATTCGGCTCTTAATCTTATTTTGAGAGATCGTTGCATCATTCATCCATCTTAGTTTTAAAAAGATTGTTAGATTAGCAATTACACCTATTCACCCCCCCTCTAGGTGTTTTTCAGTTTCATCCAAGTAAATCTACAAGGAATCAAGAACCCAGCCTGTGAGACGTACTCAATGACACGGTCATCAGTCAACTCCCAATGCTTTAGTGACGGTGAATGATCCAAAAACTTAATAATCCTAAGATCCTGCAGATTTACAAATAAATTAATGAGAATACAACTATCATGTTAAAAGGGCACAATGTAATATTCAAATATAATGCAAATGATACCCTGCTCAAATCTATATGAGCGGATCGATGCTCCGCCTGTAAGTGTAGGGTATCAGAACTGACTGGCACAGGGTCCATATGTCCCAAACCTGAAGAAAGATCAAATATAAACATCAATAGTCTAAAACCATAGACAATTCTAAGCGAATGTAGATGTAAATAAACCATAAACATACTAACCCTAACAACTCCCTATCAATAGTATAAATATACTATAACATACCATACTAACCCAGTGGAAGATGAAGTTGCCGGAAGGTTGGAACACCTAGCCTTGTTATGACCTAGTTTCTTGCAATTGTTACATTGATTTTATCTATGACCCTCATATTCTCCGTCCATAGTACCGCGTATGCGACAGAAGTTGGTCCAGCAGGAGGCCTTCTAACAGCAGGGGGGAGATCATTTGGTCCACACTGTACTCTGGCCAAAATCGATGATCGGAAACAGGATACTGTAGTGATCAAATTAATACTACGATGCACATAAAAAAATAATGCTTATGTTAGCACAACCACTCTCCTTAGAACAACTGCAATAACACGTGCACATGACAATTTAATTTGCTGGAGCTTCTAAAATTTAATTTGTTATTATACCTATATATTATTAATATTAAACTAACAAAAAAGAGGGACATAATCACTAGACATCGTACCTAATAAATGAAACAAAGGATATTAATTTGCTCGAGCTTCTAAAATTTAACAAATTCACAAAAAAATATCACAACAACTAATTAACTAACAATTACAATTTTACAAAAATTTAAATAAGCAACAATTTAACAATGTTAACAACAATTTTAACAATTTTACAAACAATTTACAAATAATTTTACAAACAAATAATTTAACACATAAGTTACTCTACATTTATTCAAATTTACTGTAATTTTAATCTAAATACAAATTCTACACAAATCAATCTAACAATTTGACACAAAAATAAAAAAAAATCTACACAAATCACTCTAATTAACAAAAAATTAAAAAATGAAAATAAAAATTTTGCAGAGGAATGTGAGAGAAAGGGAGAGAGCAGAGAGAGAACCAAAAGAGAGAGAGAGCTGGAGAGAGGGAGAGAGAGGGGAGAGAGAGAAAGAAGACTAAGCGAGAGAGGAGAGAGCAGGAGAGAGAAAGAGAGAGGGTTGAGAGAAGGCTGAGAGA
>JAVJIF010003098.1:0-110338 GCA_038442645.1 Agave tequilana
TAAGTGCAAGTAAAGAGAGAGTAGAGTTTAGAGAGAGTAGGCAATCGCAAACACAAGAATATGTTTCGAGGTTCAAGCCACTGCTCTACGTCCCCGCTTTCAACACGATGAAGAATTTTCACTATGATCGATCCCACTGGATCGTCAATCGGTACTAGAACTCTTCGGACACAATTGTCCTCTCTCACAGTGCTGCAACACTGATTAGTCTCTAATTTTGCATAATTTTATCACATACACATATTTATTTGGTATAAAATTCTACTAATAAAGCTTTGCTTGCTTGATTCTAGGTCCATGGTGTGCAATGAAGAAGAAGACCCTAAATTACAATTTAATTGGTGATTAAAGGCCTATTAAGATAGCCATTAACCTAAGAGGCAGATTCTGCCAAAACCAGGGGTTGCAAACCAGAAACCAGGCACAAGAGCTGACAGGGGACAGACAAGACAGCGCGTGGCTCGAAGCGCCACACGCGCGGCCACTTAATGGCCGCGGAAACGCGGCTCTGGCCGCGTTTCCACGGCAGTACGGCTGCGACCGCGGCCGCGTTTTGGGATAGGGTTTGTCCCCTGGCCCCCCTCTTCCCTGGTGCCTATAAATACCCCCCTGGGGTTCCAGAGTTGAGAATATATAGAGTTTAGGGTAGTTTTTCATTCCATGTTGTAGTTTAGGATAGTTTAGGTTAGGTTAGTTCTTCTTCCTCCCTTGTATTTCCTATTTTGTAGATCTTATAATAGGGAGAGAGAGTGGTACATGCTTGGAATGCAAGAGTGGTTGTAACAGAAGGTGACAATCTATGAAAGGTGCTCTCTTTATCTCTCTATGTTTTCTTCTCTCTAATCTCTTTTACATGTGTAGCTAATTTTCTCTCATGGCAACTAACTACTAACCACCAACTAGTCTAACTTCTTTTATGATAATCCACATGAACTAATAACCTCTACTTGGCCTTGTCTTGCAAGAGCCATTGATGGCTCATGATGATGGATCTAACACTCTAACTTCCTAACCACTAACAAGCTAACATTACTTTACTTCATGCTTGCTCTTATTAGGGTTTGATGATTTAAGTGTAGCTTGCACTTGTTTGTTGAGTTGGGTTGTGATGAGTTACATATGGGTCATGCTTTGTAAAGCTCTTGAACCAAGGGCTAGTGATGGCCAATGATACATGTGAGGCAACTATCACTAAGAGGTTAGAATGTTGGTGGAGCCATTAGTAGTTAGTAGCCATGGGTTTTCTTTCTTTTTCACTTGTTTTAGAAATATTCCAAAAATCATAAATACATTCTTTTCTATATTTCCCACTTCCTTGTTTTCACCGTATACTTCTCTTTTCATTCTTTCTTCTCTTTCTTTTCATTCTTAAAACTTTGAAGAACTTTTTAACAAACACATGAATCAAACGGTAAAGCTTCTATCGCCTCATGTCCTTGTGGATTCGACTCGTTTTAGCCTCTATGCTATAACGGAAGTATCGAGGAAGCCAAAGCACACACACTTTAAATATCGATTTCAAAACATACGCTTTTTGTGCGCGGTTTTCCCCCGATCAAATTTTGGCGCCACTGCCGTGGATGGGAACGGTTTGATTTCACGTTTTTATTAATTTTCTTCTTTATTTTTGGTGTGCAGGTTAAAGTTTTAGCATTGCAGAAGTTCACACTTGCTCTTGTGTGGTTGGGTAACTTCTTGTACATTCATATACTCTGCTGCTAATTTTTTTATTTACCTGTACACTGTAAATAATTTTAAGAACTAAAATACAAAAATTGGATTCTTTAAAATGGTTTAGACATTTGCATCTAGGCACATGTCAATTTTCATTCCAATATACTGTATTTTGTTCTTGTGTAGTTGTGATATTGATAGGAGGTGTACATATGGCATTGCATATAGCATAGGACAAACACTTTAGTGATTTAATCACTTTTTTGTGTTCATTCTTATCTATATTGCACACTTGCACAAATTTAACTTAAGGGCAAAACCAAAAACAACATAAGGTGGGAAAGTCATTACCCTCCCTTAGCCCAAAAATCACCTCCCCACTCACACAACCCAAGCCTAAATAAAATTTGCTAGACGTTGGCCCCTAGGGACATCTCAGACTCATTTAAGAGATTGACCTAAGGGGAAAGTTGTTAGAAGTTGACTCTTGTCAAATCGGTACCTAAGGTTAGGGATTGAGAGGTGAAACCTCAAAGAACAGTGTTTGGCATAATTAGGCCCGTTGCTCCGGCACGGATACCTCCCACTGCTCTTGCCCCTACCTGGCCGATTAACTTGTGGTCAGCTTCCGACAATGTACCCCCCGTAGACAGTCTAACCAGTTAGGAGTCGTCTAGGTCTAAGTCAACCCTAGCATAGGCTTGTTTTCTTTCTTTTTTTGTTTGTTTGTTTGTTTGTTTTCTTCTCTTTTGTAAATTTTGATATGGATTTTAATAACAACATCTTTCAATTATAATATGAATCCAAATTTCACCCTGATCTCATTTGACTCGGATAACTCTGACCTGGCTATGTACAACATGAACCAACCATATATGTCGGATTGGGATTATCCGACTCAATATGACCCGTACCCCCAATCATATGACCATAATTTTCAAAATAATTTCAACTCTTCACAGAGTCAATGGGGATTCACCTCCCTTGAGTCAAACTTTCAACCGCCTTGTCCACAATTTTCACAAAGTTCATTCCCCAATTTTGGTTTATATACTCCTTTTCCTGTTCCACCAACCGAAGAAAAATCTGATTTGGAAAGGAGTATGGAAGAGTCCCTACAACAAATGCAAAATTTTCTCAATTTCACAATCCTTCCCACATCAAACTCCATATACCCCTTTTCTAGAGCAATCAATTGAAGAAGAATTTGAGCTAGAAAGGCATTTGGAAATCTTTTGTGAAAGAATGCAAAACATGTTGGACTCATCATCTCAACCAATTTTTCAAGAGTCCTACTCATCTTTTTCAGTCTCACCAATTTAAAATGAACAACCATCAATACTGGACTTGAGTATGGAACCCTTGTGTGAGTCCGAGCAACATCTGACAGACTTACAATTTCACCACAATTTCAAAAATCAACTTCCATACTCACCTTTTCAAGAATAACCAATTGCAAAGAGTATAGAAGACATGATTCCAAATTCAAATTCTGTTACACGACCTATCAGTAGGTTAGACTCACTTATGAGCGAATTGATCAATGAGAGTGAGGAAAGTCTTTCTTGTCAATCTTTGACCGATCCTTATATCCCTAACTCTACTGATTGGACCCAAGAATCATGTCATTTTGGGAATCCAGATTTAATTTCAGAATATACATTTGAACTTGACCACACTCCAAGTTATGAAAGTCGCCTGGACATTCTGGCAAGTTATCCCTTTCCTGAAATTGAAATCGAACCTGAATGTGATCCTGAACCTCATATTAATAATTCCATTTCACTTTTTGATTCAATAATGACTCCGGTATCTTTACCAGATTTTTTTTCTCTATTCCAGAGTCAACATTGAATCCTGTACCAGTACACCATGAAATATAATCACCAATATCTAATGATCACACTTCATTCATGGGGAAAGTGTGTGAATATCAATTCTTTGGTTTGGACCTTGTTTTTGAACCAATTTTGACTCTCATTATTGACTCTCGACTTGATCTGAGTCAACTTCCCGAGTCGGTGTCGGTTTTTGTTCCTGATCCATTTGAGTCCAAATCCCTCATCTTCCAAAATCACACTTCATTGTTGGACAAGAATGTTGAAGAAAATGACTCAGTAATTATTTTTAAAAATTGAAAATTAGATGGGGATAATTTTCTAAATAAGACCATTCAGTCCATCATTCTTTTACTGGTCATATTAGAGAGGACATTGGTGGGTTCCTACAAGATCCACGTTATTTTGATTGGGTCGCAACGCTTGGCCCAATCAGACCACCACCGGAGCCACCCCTTGAGGTAATCTTCCTTCTCTCTCCATTTGTTTCATGTATTTACACATTCATGATGCATTGAGGACCATGCATGAGATAAGTGTGGGGGAGGGTTTACTAACGTAGTTTGTTTTATATTTTCTTTCTTTTACACTTCTTTTTAATTAAATCAAAAAATCTTTTATATAAAAACTTTTCTTTTCTTTTTACAAAACTTTTTGAAACAAGAGAAATAGTTTTGATTTATTTTTAAGAAAATTAAGATTAGCTTAGGAATTAGGAAGACCCAAAATTATGAACCGAGTTAAAATAATAGATCTTGTTTAAATTTTAGGATAAGAAAGTAAAATTGAAAAGATAATTTGATCTTGAATTTTTTGCCTTAGATTTATGCACTCCACACTTACACAGTTTTTAAGGATAGAAACAAAGACTAAAAATGCCATAAAAAATATATATATTCAAAAAAATATAATATGATAAATAAAAACCACTTATTGAAGTTGGGTAATTTTGCCTCAGTAAGCATGATTATTCACACCTAAAACGGTGGACAAAGAATAAATAATCCTTTAATTTTGTGGTCTTATTTACTCGAGTCCTTAAGTCGAGGGATGTTTTCTCATCTGGTGCCCTAAGACCATCTGGTTTGGGAGTCACCGGCAAAAGGCTCACTACCCGGGTAAATAAGAAAGCCTAAGAAAACTAAGGGAAGAAAAAAAAGAAAAAGAAAAAATATATATATAATATAAATAAATGGCATGAAAGTTAGAGTCGATATCCCAAAAACCTTCAATGTTCACAAAGTGCATATTTTTCTAAGAGTTTTATGAAAGATCAAAGAGTCAATTCAATTTTAAATTCTTACATTTAATTTATAAAAAGATTTTTTTTCATTTTGACTTAGGTTAAAGAACAATTTATGGTTAACCTCTGACCTTTGATCACTTATATTTTCGCAAAAATACTTCAATACTTTTCTCTATTTCAAAAATGCGTTTTCAAAATACTAACATTTGATTTCATTCTTTATGGAGTTTGTCGGTGTAATCCGCTGAAAACCCTCAGGAGACAAAACTCCTCCTTTAGGGGAAACTTAGAGGTTTAACGGCTTATTGCACATGCTCAGTGCAATCGTGTCACCTGCGAAAGTGGTGTAATAATTTCCTTAGTTTTTTTGTTATGCACGGGACGAGTAAAAGATAAGTGTGGGGGTGTGATTAGTCTCTAATTTTGCATAATTTTTATCACATCCGCATATTTATTTGGTATAAAATTCTACTAATAAAGCTTTGCTTTCTTGATTCTAGGTCCATGGTGTGCAATGAAGAAGAAGACCCTAAATTACCATTTAATTAGTGATTAAAGGCCTATTAAGATAGTCATTGACCTAAGAGGCTGATTCTGTCAAAACAGGGGTTGCAAACCAGAAACCGGGCACAGGAGCTGACAGGGAACAGACAAGACAGCGCGCGGCCACTTTATGGCTGTGAAAATGCGGCTCTGGCCGCGTTTCGCGGCAGTACGGCCACGGCCGCGGCTGCGTTTTGGGACAGGGTTTGTCCCCTGGCCCCCTCTTCCCTGGTGCCTATAAATACCCCCCTGGGGTTCCAGAGTTGAGAATATACAGAGTTTAGGGTAGTTTTTCATTCCATGTTGTAGTTTAGGATAGTTTAGGTTAGGTTAGTTCTTCTTCCTCCCTTGTATTTTCCATTTTGTAGATCTTATAATAGGGAGAGAGAGTGGTACATGCTTGCAATGCAAGAGTGCGTGTAATAGAAGGTGACAATCTATGAAAGGTACACTCTTTACCTCTCTATGTTTTCTTCTCTCTAATCTCTTTTATATGTGTTGCTAATTTTTCTCTCATGGCAACTAACTACTAACCACCAGCTAGTCTAACTTCTTTTATGATAATCCACATGAATCTAATAGCCTCTACTTGGCCTTGCTCTTGCAAGAGCCATTGATGGCTCATGATGATGGATCTAACACTCTAACTTCCTAACCACTAACAAGCTAACATTACTTTACTTCATGCTTGCTCTTATTGGGTTTTGATGATTTAAGTGTAGCTTGCACTTGTTTGTTGAGTTGGATTGTGATGAGTTACATATGGGTCATGCTTTGTAAAGCTCTTGAACCAAGGACTAGTGATGGCCAATGATACATGTGAGGCAACTATCACTAAGAGGTTAGCATGTTGGTGGAGTCATTAGTAGTTAGTAGCCATGGGTTTTCTTTCTTTTTCACTTGTTTTAGAAATATTCCAAAAATCACAAATACATTCTTTTTCTATATTTCCCACTTCCTTGTTTTCACAGTACACTTCTCTTTTCATTCTTTCTTCTCTTTTCTTTTCATTCTTTAAAACTTTGAAGAACTTTTTAACAAACACGTGAATCAAACGGTAATGCTTCTATCGCCTCCTGTCCTTGTGGATTCGACTCGTTTTAGCCTCTATGCTATAACGGAAGTATCGAGGAAGCCAAAGCACACACACTTTAAATATCGATTTCAAAACATATACTTTTTGTGCACGATTTTCCCCCGTTCAAACACCAACTTGGAGCTCACTAGCTCGCTCGAGGCCGCAACCTCTACAACTTCTCAATTGAAGAAAATGGTGATCAACACTTGATCACAAAGATAGCTCATAAGCACAACCCTACAACCAAGATGAGGAAGTGAAACACTTGGGATTGTGTAGTGCAAATAGCAAGTGGAGAAGTAGAGGAAAGGCTCAAGCTAAAACACCAAATTTTGAAAATAGTTGGCTTAAGAGAAAATCTTTTGTAAAGAGGCTAAACTATAAAAAAAAACTTTGAAGTAAAGCTTAGAAATCTTGTTCTTAAGTTGTTTCACATTCCTACTATTTATAGGGGATGAAAACCAGGCTAGAAATGCAATAGATCCATTGGGAGAAGACCCAACTAAAAACAAAAGAGAATCCAGCCATTGGGAGCCAAGTCAACAGAATTTTCTGCTACCGGTCAACCGGTCGGTCGACCGCCAACTGTCAGATTTCGATCGTTGGGAAATGCGGTCGACTGGATGGTCGATCGTGGTTCCCAAATAGAGAGTATATCTCTCTGACGGTCGACCGGGCGGTCGATCGGGACAAACAGAGAGCACTACTCTTACTTTCGGTCGACCGGTCGGTCGACCGAAGTGCACGGATGCACTTTGGTGCATGTCGATCGACCGCCCGACAAAGGGAAAAAATCAGTTTTGGATATCTTTTAAAAACCAATCTTTTTTCAATAAATTTTCTTTTGATAGATAAATACAAAATAGAGTTCTAAGGCTTTGAATAACTAGAGTGTGATCATGGATCATCACTAAATAGATTTAGAACTATATTTTGATAAAAAATTCTTTTATAAAACACAAACTCATTTTTCCAAAACTTGTTTTTTCGAAACCTGATTTTTTCGAAACTTATTTTCTGAAACTCGGTAAGTAACCGGTTAATAAATTTTTGCTTGAAAACACAAGGGAATACGAAATGTGTGTGTGTGTGACAATCCCAAAAGCTATCAACTTCTTTCATCGTGGCTTTAACAAATGACTATAAATCCTAACTAAAATGAAAAGGTAAAAGTACAAATCTTGTTGCTTGATCCTTGAGCTCTTCTAGTATGCTAGGATCTGGGATCTAAATCTTCTTGGCTTCCAAAAGTGTGATTCTTGTTATGGAGTCGAAATGCAACATATGTTTTTACCTGAAACTTAATTAAACAATTTTGTTAAATACCTAACTACATATGGTTTGTTATCATCAAAACTAGGGTTAATGGCTTTTGGGCCAACAAAAACTCTCTCTGAGAACTTTTCATCTTTCTGAACCTATAAATAGGCAAGTATCAATCCTAGAGAGAAAACTTTCTCTGAAAACGTTTCATCTTTCTGAACTTAGGGTTTTCTCCTTTTCTTCCTTTTAAGATTTAGGGTTTTCCCTTCCTCTTCAATCTGTAAATCGAGATCCTATGGTCCCTATGTGTGCTTCGGGGAAAGAGGCAACGACCGCCTCTAGAGTAGCTGAGGCCACTTCGACCGTGGTCGCTCCAACAGTGGAGCAGCCAATCACTGGTAAGGATTCACCCTTTTCTTTTTCTTTTTTCATCATTTTCAGAGATTTCAATCTCTATGGATTTTCCTCCCTTCGTCACACTCTAGCAACCTTATAGAGTTCGCCTCCCTTGTATGAAGTCAGGGAGTTCACCTCCCTTGGGCGAACTCAAGGAGTTCGCCTCCCTTGCGCGTATTGAAGCGATTCAGCTCTCTGGCCGAACCTAGAGAGTTTGCCTACCTGAATGAAGCTAGGGGTTCGCCTCCCTGGGCAAAGCTAGGGGTTTATCCCTCTTGGGTGAATCCAAGGGGTTCGCCTCCCTGGGCGAAGTCAGAGAGCATGTCTCTCTTGGCAAAACTAGGAAACTTGGCGAAGTCAGAGAGCCTGTCTCTCTTGGCAAAACTAGAGAACTTAAGTTAAGGAACTCAACTACCTTGGCAGAGATAAAGAACTTGTTTCCCTCGGTGAAGTTATGCAACTCAGATCCCTTTGCGGAGCCAAGGAACTTGTTTCCCTTGGCGGGGCTAGAGAACTTGTTTCCCTTAGACAAAACTATAGAGTTTATCTCTCTTGTGGTTTTGCTCCAGCCAGAATAGAGACATAAAAGTTTCTTTATGGGGAGGCTATGCCCCTGACCTTTGGCTTTATTATTTCATATTCAGTTTTATTTTTACTAACATGCTTTTTTTTCTTTTTGAAGTGCATTACCTAGTCGGGCCTTTGAATAGCCTCTTCGCTATGCTCGGGGGATAAACGAGAGTGTCCACTTCCAGTTTGAAGGGCAGACTTCCCTCTTTAGTGAAGAGAGTACTCTGGAATGACATGCATTTATCCTTGAAGGGGATCGGTGCATCATGAGGATCATAATGTCTATAGTCGCGTTCGGAGTCGGCAACAGGGCGGTGCTCCGAAAGCTGGCATTCATGTTTGGAGATGCGACTCTTGACTCCAACCAATAGCTGTTAGCTGGAGAAGACCAATGGCTTTTCAAAATTAAGGAGGATAAATACTATCTTCCCTCGAGCAAGCGCCACTTCCTACTTTCATTCTCCAGGTCAATGACAACGGAGAGGAAGATGTCATGGCGCTTGACCCGAAGCATGGACTCAGTGCACGTGGGTATTTTGACTGCACAGGGCTATAATCGGTTAGGGCATCCTAGACTTGTGATTAGTTTTTCTACCGGTCTCATCAGCAATGACGTACCAGCTGGAGAGAACCTGATGATTGCATGGACCATCCTGAACCAGTTTGTCAAGGCTACCAGTAATTATCTGGCGACATATTTTAGGACGCCGGATTAGGTCCACTCAACAAAGAAGCAGTGGTGGAGCAAGCTGACTAATTATACCTTGGATCAATTCTGTGATGACCTAGAGAGACTGGGCCTATATGAAGCCGTTAGAGCTACCTACTATGTCATAAAGTTTAGTGTGCCCACTTCTACACCATCCTGGAGCTGTACTGTCCATCTACTGAGACATTCCTTACTCCAATGGGAGTTGGGGTTGACTCAACACGAGATGTGGGAGGTATCAGAGCTCCCAATAGGCCATCTAACTTATGAGGAGTACTTTCCATGCCCAAAGAGCTGTGACAACTGAGCTCATAGAATGAAGCATTATAAGAGATACTTCAAGAACTCATAACAAAGGAGTCCATGAATAACTAAAAGGGTGGATTAGATCTGGGCACCCATCGGTACAGAGGTGATTTGGACATAACCGACTAAGTATCACGAGGCTCATAACCTGCTGTTCAGAGGTTTAGTGTTAACTTGACAATAAAGAAGTCTATAAAGGACTAAAAAGATATATTAGATCTGGGCACCCATCGGTTCAGAGGTGATTTGGACATAACTGACTAAGCTTCACTAGATCTTCTTTAGAGTCCATGGATGTAAAAATTCTTGGGTTTACTCTGCCGAATATGATTGGAGATTATTTTTTCTTGGAAGATGGAACGATGAACGCAGATTTATCTTTATCTTCTATCTTCATGCATTCTATTCTTGACGTAGGTAGGGGCATGTGCAAGAAGCTAGAGTCGACAAATTAGGTACATCATCAAAATACAAAGAATAATCAAAAGAGACATTTTCATTAAGTACTCGTTCGCCGTCATTTTGGGGGAATCATTACAATCAGGATCATTTAAATATGCTACATTGGCTCCATGGCAAAGGTAGCTGGCATGTCCTCTTCTAATTAAGAATTTGTCTCATTGCCATTGTCGATGTCGTCCAACAATGGTTCCTTGGCTACTTTGTTGATCTCTTGATTGAGGAGAGAATTAGTAAAGTATTTCTCCACTCCCTTGAGCTGTTCTGTTTCTTCGAGCACTGTTCTTACCATTACCTTATCGTCAACATACTTAAGGTATTTGTGAGGGTGGATGGGACGATCCAAAATGCATGAATCCATGGTCGTCCGAGAAGCAGGTTATAGGATGTGTCATCATCGATCATGTAATACATCACTTCCATCTTCAAGTACCCGATTTGACATCAAAGATGGATCTTTCCTAGAGGGTCACTACTTCTAGCGTTAAAGCCATAGATGGCAGTCGTCATTGTCGATAATTTGTTCAAGGGAATGCCAAGAAACAGAGCAATCTCCTCAGGATAATGCTTAAAGCAGACTCCTGGTTGACTTGAATTTTTTCAATGGAAGCAGAGCCGATATGCCTGGTAATACAGGGGTCTATCGTGCTGATTATTCTTAAAGAGCATGTCCTCGTGAGTAAAAGTAATGCACCCCACCTGCTGCAATGCCAAATGACATTGGGGACACGAAGTCATATTGTCGTTTGTAGGGATTGCTGCACTTGTATCAGAGAGGATTCTAAATCAGCAAGCGCATCCCTGAATGTCTCTCAGTTTTCTTGGAGGGGTGGACTAGCTCATGCAGAGTAATAAGAGGTGGAATATTGGCAAGTTGTGCCAATATGTCAAAGCGAAAAGGTGTGTTGAGTCCTTAAGAAGGGTTCTTCTTCAAGGCTTTATCAAACTGGATCTCCTTTTGCTTCTATTTGTCTAGGGACAAAAGCAGGTGTCGAAGCCTGGACAGATGCAACATTTTTCGACCCCATTGGCTGTTGTGTCTCGTCAGGGGTCTGGTCGCACTGTCACAAGTACTGTCTTCCGGTCTAGGTGCCTACTGGCTGTGAAGTAGCGGGTTGAACCGCTAAAGCAAACTCCTCTTCTCCATAGATGATGAGAGAAGTCTGTTGACCCAAGGTTACAATCACCCAGTTTTTGAGTTCTGATGATTACAAAATATATATAGTTATTTGTAGTAATCATATTTTAGTGTTTTAAGTGTGTTTCAGGGTTCTAAGGATTCAAGATGTCTTCTTCCCTAAAGGAAGGTATTTTTGACTCAAGATTGACTCAATTCGGGATCAAGAATTCAAGCTATTCAAGATCGCATATGGAGAAGTCCAAATTTGAAGATCTTGTAGTCACCTAAGAACCATTGTAAGAATTAGTTTGTTAAAGAGTAAGGTTATGATAAGTTGGCTCAAGAAGACACACACACACACTTTCACTTTTCAAAATACGGTTTTTGTTTTGGTTAGTTGGATTGGGTGCATGTCTTGATTGATATACATGTCTCAAAATATTTCATATTTTTACATCTAGTTTAAATCATGTATCTCATCCCTTATAGCATGCTACTTAATCATCAAACCATTTAAAAATATTTTGAAAAATCTTCAAAGTTCAAAAATATTTCCAAAATAATACTGTTCCAAGCCTAACAGTCGACCGGGCGGTCGACCGGATCTATTTCAGGCCAGATTGGTCGACCGGGCCTTGTGGCTTTAGCGTGCACGTTTGTGCACGTCTGCCGGTCGACCGGACCGGTTGACCGACTGACTGACCTTGCTCTCGGGTTTTGTCGGTCGACCGGGCCAGTCGACCGACAGAACAAAACAATTCTTTTTGTTTAGCCTGCGGTCGACCGACCGGTCGACCGAATCCAACGGCTCTTTTGCCAGTTAGACTGCCGATCGACCGGGGCGGTCGACCGACAGCCGCCAGCAGCCCCCAACGGCTAGTTTCTTGAAATCTATTTTCTGGATTTGATTTTGATGTTTCTTTCAGCTATCTCTGAATTTCTTAAGGCTATAATCTGACCTATTGACCTAGATTAAAAGATGAAATGATCTTTACTAATCCCTATAAATAGAAAAATCCCTATTGCTTTTAAGTTTCAAAAGAAAAGAAAAGTTTTCAAGCTCTCACTTTCTAAAGTGCTTTCTTTGTTAAAGTTTTTCAGTTGTTTTCCAAGCTCTTTTTACTTCTTTTCAACTGAATTTTCTCACTTCACTTCTTGAGCCAAACATCATCCCTACTCTATAAGAAGTTGTAAGAGAGAAGTTTGTGGTCTTTTGATCACTTAGCTACTTGTATTTTCTTGTGTTGAGATCCCTCTTGTGTAGAGGTTGGATTGGTGGGAGTTGGGTACTCCGGTCTTGTGTAGACTAATTGTAATCCCCTTGGGTGTAAAGGCTTCGGTGTGGAAATTCTCTTTGCGGATTTAGTGGAAATCCTTTACGGTGGCGGAGGCGGGGACGTAAAGCAGTGGCTCGAACCTCGAAACAAATTCCTTGTGTTTGCGATTGGTTTCCTTATTGCTTTTTCATTGCTTTACATTTCTATTTTGTGATACCTCTTGCTTGCACTTCATTATTGCACCCATTTCATTTACTTACATTTTTCGGTCTTTACTCATCTCAACAAGAAAGTAATTACGCGCCTTAACTTATAATCTAGAGGAATCAAAGAGAAGTTCTAGAGACCATCACGGGGAATTCGGCTTCAATTTCTTGTTTTGAGTGACCGGTTGCATCATACATACATACTTGTTTAAAAAGATCATTAGATTAGCATTAACATCTATTCACCCCCCTCTAGGTGTTTTTCAATTGGTATCAGAGCTTTGGTCTCTAGGTTCTTAGCTTAACAACCTTAGAGAGATCCTATATTGCTAATTACTCTATTCATTTTTCATACTCATACACTTAGTAAAAATGGCCAAAGGAATTAAGACCCTACCCAAGTTTGATGGCCTTAACTTTCCCATATGGAAGGTTAAGATGACCGTGTTTTTGCAATCCTTAGGGAGCCGGGTTGCAAAGGCGGTGACCAAATGATAGGTAGTAAAAAATGCATATTTATCACTACATTTACTATCACATTTTCATATTTATTCCTACAATTATGCACTATTACTAATGTTTTATTATTTAATGTGTGCAGGCCTTGAGTAATTAATTAAATAAAGAATAAAGCCTAAATGAAGCCCAGAAGCCCCAAAAAGCCCATGTGCAAGCCCAAGTGCAAAAGTTGCAATTACCAAGTGCCAAAGTTGCAATTACCATGTGCAAAATTTGTAATTACTAAAAGAAGAGGAAAGGGATAGACTTTTACTCAATCCTAATTACTTGCAGGACAAGGATAAAGATAAAAGAAGGAGAGTGCAAAGATAAAATTCGTTTTAAAGAGATTTGGATTTAGGGTAACTTGCTTCCCAAGTTACCCCGAATTTTCAAAATAAAGAGTCGGTACGCTAGAACTAAAAAGATATACCCAGATGGACGGACCAGAGGAGGCCACGCGAGAAAACGCGTGGCCAGATGCCCCAGAATGGCCGCAGAAACGCGGCTATAGCCGCGTTTCCACGGCAATACAGATGATGCTGGGTACCAGTTTTCGTGAAGGAGTTGTACCGGGACTCTACTGCTTCCATCTCCTATAAATACCCCTGCAGAGCAACAGAGAAGGGCGTCTAGTGGAGTACAGAAACAAATTTAAGGTTTTTCTTAGGCTAATTTGTAGATTGTAACTTAGGATTTTTTTATTTTCTTTTATGTAATTTTTAATTTTCTTTATGCAACTGAGAGGAGAGGATACTTTCATGGAGGAAGGAGATCAAACTTGTACTGAGGTGACATCGGTGTAAGTAATCTTTTCTTCCATTGTTAATAAAATCAAATCGAAGTTTGCTTCTTTTTTCTATTCTTGTTTTGCTTTTGTTTCCCTCTTTTGTGTTTGTGGATCCATATGAAACCAAGAGCTTCGAAGTTGCCTTCTCCTTGCAAGTGCCGTTGATAGTTTATGGTGATGAATATCTATTTCCATGGTAGCGTAGCTCGCCTTTTATTCGTAGTATAGATTGGGAATAGGGAAGATCTCATATTCCATGCTTCGTTTGCCTTCAAAGAAAGGTACATCGCTGACACGGTTCAAAGGTAAACAGGCACAGAAGAGGTAAGTATGTTTTTTAGTTTTTAGTTTTCTTTCTTTTATTTCTTTAGTTTAGATTACCAACATCACATTATTCCCAATCTCTTTTACTCTTTTTCATTGTAAATATCATTGTAAATATCATTATAAAAAAAAGAGAGAACTTACTAAACAAGCTTCCTTCGCTAGTCCCTCCCTGTGGATCATGACCCGCATAGCCACTTGCTATAGCGGTAGAATTGAGCACCCTGCACTATTATTTTAAAAATTTTGAAATTCTGTATTTTGTGTGCAGGTAAAAACTCAATCAAATTTTGGCGCCGTTGCCGGGGAGGGACGGTAAGTTTCTCTCTAAAACAAAAAAAACTAATTATTGATTTATTTATTCTTTTTGTTTGCAGGATCAGAGAACAGGAAAACTAACAGCAGCAAAGGACATATAGCAACTCTGTGCCTCTGCCCTCGAAGGCAGAGCAGCAGAGCCTACTACAGAGCCGCGTTTGCGCGGCAATAGCCGCGTTTCCGCGGCCTGTGTAGTTCACTACTCACTCTGTTTTCTGTAGGTTGCTGCAAATTGAAAGATTTGTTTACTGCTCTGTTAACTTTTCTCTGTGATCACCCTGCACACTGCTAATTAATTAACAGTAACCTATTTGTTGAAAAATTAAAAAAATTAGACTCTTGCATATAGGCACGTGCCTATTTAATTTTTTTAATTTCTGTTGAAGAGTGCTGGAGACAAGGTACGTTCGCATTGCATATAGACTAGGAAGTACCCTTGGCTGATTTACTATTTTTGAGTGAATATTTGTCTATTGCTTTACACGTGCACTAAATTGACTTAAGGGCTTGTCCTATAAATAAGATAAGGTGGGGATTTCATCACCCTTCCTTGGCCCACAAATAATCTCCTCACTCACTAACCCAAGCCTAACTAAAAATGAGTAGACGTTGGTCCTAGGGACATCTCGGACTCAATTAGGAGATTATCCTAAGGGGGAACGGTTTTGGAATTTGAGTCCTGCCAAATCAGTGTCTAGGAAGGGGATTGAGGGCCGAAAGCCCGAAGATTGGTGGTTATTTAATTAAGGAGCGCCTTTGACGGAAAACCTTCCACCAATCTTGCCCTGACCTGGCTGATTAGCTTGTGGTCAAAGTCTACATTATACCTCCCGTGGACAGTCTAACCAGTTAGGAGTCGTCTAGGTCATAGGTCTACCCTAACTTAGGTTAGAATTTTTTCTTTTTTGTTTGCTTATTTGTTTGTTTTTTTTTTTGTTTGTGTTTTATTGTGTGATATGGCCTATAACAACAATTTTTCCAATTTTCATCCATATTACACACCAACCTCTTTTTCGGATATTACCAACCCGGCATATCCTAACTTTAACCAACCTAGTGTGCCGGAGTGGTCTTATCCGAATGAATATAACCCATGCCCCCATCTTATGACCATAATTTCCACAACGATTTCAACTCTTCACAGAGTCCATTGGGATTCACCTCCCCCGAGTCCAATTTTCAACCAACTTGTCCTCCTTATCCACCTTGTCCACAATATTTCCAAGATTCATACTCAGATCCACCAGTTCAAAATAGAAAACCATCTATCTTGAAAATGATGAGTATGCATGAGTCCAAGCAACAATCACCATCAATCTTGGACATGATGATGCGTGAGTCCAAGAACAATCACAAGCAACAATCACAGAATCTGACCGACTCACAATTTCATCATAACTGTCACAACAACACTTCATCTTTTCAAGTCCTATCACAACAAAATAATGAACCTATCGACTATGAAAAGATGCTTGAAGTCATGAGCTAGAATCGCTCGTGATCATGAAATAGATATGATGGTTCAAACTTTACGTTCTCACCGTTCGGCCATTTCTGATGTCGCTAACCATTCTCTTAGAGCCGAAGAGTCACGTTGCTTTGGAAAACAAGATTCTATTTCAGTACAATCATTTGAACTTGCCCAAACTCCAAATTTTGAAAATGACATTGACAGTTTGGCAAGTTATTCATTTCCGGAAATAGAACTTGAGAATGACTATAATCCTGACCCTCAACTTGGTTATTCAATTCTACTTCCTGATTCAATAATGACTCCGCTGTCTTCACCTGATTTCAATCTTTTTCCCGAGTCAACATTGAATCCTGTGCCTATTCATCATGAAATTGAATCACCCATCTTTGATGATCATCATGTTGAACTTGACCAATTTTATAATTTTGAAAGTTCCATGGATAAATTGGCAAGTTCTCATTTTTATGATATTTAACTCAATGAAAAATGTGACCTAGATTCTCAAATCTGTGATCAAGTTCAAATTCCCGAATCAATATTGACTCCTGTTATGTTACCCGATTTGAGTAATATTTTAAAGTCAGTTTTGATTCCCACACCTGTCATTCTTGAACTTGAATCACCAATATTAAGTCACATTCCATTGTGGGAAAATAATTGTGGACTTGAGTTTCAACTTCTTGCTTTGGACCTACTTTTTGTACCAAGCTCGACTCCTGAACCTTTACTTGATTTAAGTTACTTTTCTGAGTCGGTATTCGTTCCCGTACTTCTTAAGTCCAAGTCAATCATTCCATCTTTTCACACTCCATTTTGGGACAAGGCGGTTGACACAATTGACTCTGAAAATAGTTATGAAATTTGGAAATTAGATGGGGAGGAATTTTTAAAAAATATTTATACAGACATCATTTTAGTGGGTTATACAAGAGAGATTTCTGGTAGGTTCCTCCAAATTCCACGAAAAGTAGATTGGGCCGCATTTCGTGGACCAATTAGACCACCACCGGAACCATCACCTTAAGGTAATATTTTCCTTCCCTTTCTTCTGTTTCATGCATACATGCATTCATTCATACATTGAGGACAATGCATGAGATAGGCGCGGGGGAGGATTTACTAACATACTAACATAGTTAGATACTAACTAACTAACCAAAAAAAAAAGGGGACAATATTTTGACTTATCTTTTGAAAGAAATCTAAGTTAGTCTTAAGAATTAGGAAAATCATGATTAGGATTTCTAAAAACTTGGTCAAAATAAATAAATTGATGAATTTTTAGGTATAGGAGGAAAAATTGAATAATTAATTAGGCTTAATTTTTACCTTAATGAAATGTGCATACCTAATACACTTACACATCTAGGATTCTAAAACAAAGACTCTTGTGCCCTATAAAAAATAATACTAAAAAAATATATAAAATAAAAAAATCAAGAAATTCACTGATTAAGCTGGATACATGTGCCTCAAGAAGCATAAGTATTCACGCCTAAAGGTGATTTTATAAATAGAATCCTTGGTTTTATGGTCTAGTCCATTCGAATCCTTAAGTCCGTGGGGTGTTTTCTTACCCGGTGCCCTAAAACAAACCAGTTTGGGAGCCACCGACTTTAAGTTCGCTACATGGGTGGATTAGAAAGCCTAAGAAAACTAAGAAATATTATTTATATATGTACTAACACATCTAATAGTCAATTAGTCAGGTATGAGGGCCTCAAGAAGCCTTGATACTTACACGAAAGAAAATTAGATGAGTTATACATATTAAAAAAAGAAGAAAAATAATAAAAAAAAGAAGGGGCATGAGAGTCCAAGTTAAAGAATTCCTAGTAAAGATTCACAAGGATGCATATGACTTTTGGTAACGAAAAAGACTATACAAAAATTCAGTTTTGATCCTTACCTAAAAGGGATAACAATTTACTATATAAAGACTAAGTTTAAGAATGAATAAAAATGATAATCCTAAAAACTTATAGGTTACTTAGTTTTTTCAAACATATTTCAAATATTTTCCTTTTTATGGATTTTGTGGGTGTAATCCGCTGAAAACCCTCACGAGACAACACTCGTCCTCTAGGGTAACCTAGGGGTTTAACGGCTTGTTGCACATGCTAAGTGCAACCATGATTCCTACGAAAGTGAGTTAGGATAGATTAGTTTTTCTTTTCTTATTCTCTTTGATTTTTACTCGAGGACGAGCAAAAAGATAAGTGTGGGGGTGTGATAGGTAGTAAAAAATGCATATTTATCACTACATTTACTATCATATTTCCATATTTATTCCTATAATTATGTACTATTACTAATGTTTTATTATTTAATGTGTACAGGCCTTGAGTAATTATTTAAATAAAGAATAAAGCCTAAATAAAGCCCAGAAGCCCCAAAAAGCCCATGTGCAAAAGTTACAATTACTAAAAGAAGAGGAAAGGGATGGACTTCTACTAAACACTAATTGCTTGCAGGACAAGGCTATAGATAAGGGGAGAAGAGTGCAAAGATAATAAAATCGTTTTAAAAGATTTGGATTTAGGGTAACTTGCTTCCCAAGTTATCCCGAATTTTCAAAATAAAGAGTCGGTACACAACTTCCAGAAGGATATACCCAGACGGACGGACCAGAGGAGGCCACGCGCGAAAGCGCATGGCCAGAGAACACAATATGGCCGTGGAAACGTGGCCATAGCCGCGTTTCCGCGACAAGATGGACGAGTCTGGCGATAAGATTTTGTGGGAGAGTTGTATTGGGACTCTACTTCTTCTATCTCCTATAAATACCCCTGCAGAGCAACAGAGAAGGACGTCGAGTACAGAAACAAATTTAGGGTTTTTCTTAGGCTAAATTTTTAGATTGTAACTTAGGTTTTTTTTATTTTTCTTTTATGTAATTTTTATGTAACTGAGAGGAGAGACGAGTTTCATGGAGGAAGGAGATCAAGCTTGTACTGAGGTGACATTGGTGTAAGTAAATCTTTTCTTCCATTGTTATAAGAATCAAATCGAAGTTTCTGTTTCTTTTTTACTCTTGTTTTTGTTTATTTTCCTCTGATGACTTGCAATCTAAGAGAATCCGTTAGCTTCGAGACTGCTTAGCCGTTGAAGTGCCCTTGATGGCCTATGGTGATGAACAAACCTTCTCTTGCTAGTATAGTTTGTCCTTTTTATTCGTAGTGTAGATCGAGAAGGGGGAAGATCCTATACGCCATGCTTGATTGCCTTCAAAGACAAGGTAAGTCGTCGTAACGGATCAAAGGTAAACAGGCGCAGAAGAGGTAAGTATGATTTTTAGTTTTTAATTTTCTTTCTTTTATTTCTTTAGTTTAGATCACCAACACCAACAACACCCAATTCAATTTCTTGTATATAATCTATTTTCCACCTTCTTAATCTACCATCTTCTTCCTAATTCAAACACTTTAGAGAACTTACTAAACAAGCTTCCATCGCTAGTCCCTCCCTGTGGATCACGACCCGCATAGCCACTTGCTATAGCGGTAGAAAGTACCTTGCACATGCTATTCTTAAATCTGAAATACTATATTTTGTGTGCAGGTAAAATCTCAATCACCAAACCTTTTAGTGCACCCCTTGGTGATGAGGACACTTGGTCCGATATTGCCACGAAAGAGTTTGACGCTAATGCTAGGGCACACTATGCCTTGCTTCAAGCGCTTAATGACGATGATATTTCTAGAGTCATTCATTGCAAATCCGCTTATGAGATTTGGACTCACCTACTTGTCACTCATGAGGGAACTTCACAAGTAAAGAGGGCAAAAATCAACCTTCTTCGTTCCCAATATGAAAACTTTTCTATGCAAGAGAATGAAACCATAGATGATATGGTTACTAAGTTTACAAAGATTACTAATGGACTTTCTTCTTTAGGTGACGGCATTGACAACGACCAAAAAGTGGTGAAGATCATCGGTGCACTCCCTCCATCTTGGGAAGTCAAAGCCACAACTTTGAAGGAACTCAATGACAAGGAAGAAATAGAGCTTATCGGTCTCATTGGGAATCTCAAGACCCCATGAGATGGAAAGAAAAGCAAGAGAAGAGATGGCTCCTCCTAATAAGAAAGCTATTGCCTTCAAGAGCTCTTCCACCTACTCTGACGAGGATGATGAAGAAGAGGATGATGAAGATCTTTCTCTTCTTGTAAAGAACGTTTAGAGAATGAACAATAAGGCAAAGTTCCAAAATAGAAGGAGATGGCAAGGTAAAGAAGAGAAGAAAATCATTTGCTTCAATTGCCGGAAGCCGGGTCATATTGTTGCGGAATATCTGAAAAACAAAGACAAACCCTCCACATCCAAGAAGCCATACAAAAAGAAAGCTTTAAAGGTTACTTGGGATTCTAAGAGTGAATCTGATGAGGAAGTAGACACCACCAACATGTGCTTCATGGCAAATGAAAGCACAAGCAAGGTAACTCCCGATACATCCATTGATTGTGAACTATCTATAGATGAACTAGGAGAAGCTTTTGAAGAACTTTCTCATAATTATGATTTTCTCAAAAAGAAATACTTGAAAATGAAAAAGAAAAATGAATTACTCAACCACAAAGTTATCATTCTCACAAAAGAAAAAGATGAATTATTTTCAACTCTCTCTTCTACTCAAAAGGATTTTGACGACTATAAAATTTCTTGCGAATGTAAATTTTCACAAATTGATGAAAACGAGATTTCCTTACTAAAGAAGAAAATTGATTCATTAGGAGTAGTTTTGAAGAAATGTGAATTTGATAAAACTAGACTAGAGGCTATGTTTCCTAAGAAACATGTCCCAAAGAAACATTCGCATGCTATTCATACTCATGTTCATAAATCACAACCTTTACATCATGCTAAGCACCCTAAACATGCCCATACTCCACACACTCATCATGCATTCATGTATGGTAAAGTTTTTTCATGCACTATTGTGGCCGTAAAGGTCATTTGGTTAAATTTTGCTATGATAGGATTAATGCATCACATAATCATGTTTGGATTCGGAATACTAACATTCAAGGACCCAAGAAAGTTTGGGTACCAAAGTCAACAAATTTGTTAAATGATGTAGGAACATTCCAAAGCCCAACGACGTAAGGAGTGGTGGTATCTTGATAGTGGTTGCTCAAGGCACATGACTTGGGATATCAACAACTTCGCAACCCTATCAAGATACCATGAAGGTGGCACCGTCACCTTCGGAGATGACGCCAAAGGAAAAATCATTGGTATTGGTAATGTTAAAATTGGTACATCTCCTTTAATAGAAAATGTTATTTTAGTTGATGGCCTCAAGCATAATCTCTTGAGTGTTAGTCAACTTTGTGATAAAGGTTTTAATGTTATTTTTGATGACCTAACATGTAGTGTTATTGATAGACAATCCAATACATGTATATTTTTCGGATTTCGTGAAAGCAATGTATATTGATTGATATGTCTAATATGCTATGCAATGCTACTTGTTTGAATGCCCTCGATGATGACTCTTGGTTGTGGCATAGGAGATTAGGCCACATTTCTTTTGACCATCTATCTAGATTAAACAACAAGGAAATGGTGAAAGGTATTCCTTGCTTGAAATTTGAAAAGGACCGCATTTGCAATGCGTGCCAACTTGGGAAACAAACCAAGTCCTCTTTCAAATCAATCAAGGATATCATGACATCACGACCTTTGGAGTTGATCCATATGGATTTGTTTGGTCCTACACAAACCAAAAGTCTAAGTGGGAATCGTTTTGCTTTCGTTTTAGTTGATGATTTCTCTCGTTTTACTTGGGTTTTCTTTTAAGAACACAAAAATCAAGCCTTTTCATATTTTTAAGCCTTTAAGAAAAGAGTTGAAAAGGAAAAAGATTCTTCTATTTTAAGAATAAGAAGTGATAGAGGTGGTGAATTCAATAACCAACGCTTTACCACTTTTTGCAAAGAACATGGAATTAAGCATGAACTATCTTGTCCTAGAACTCCACAACAAAATGGAGTCGTTGAGAGGAAAAATCGTACATTACAAGAGATGGCTAGGACAATGATAAATGAATACGGTCTCCCTCATTATCTATGGGCCGAGGCCGTTAACACATCCTGCTACATATCAAATAGGGTTTTCTTATGCAAAAACACTTCTAAAACATCTTTTGAGATTTATTTTTTAAGAAAACCAAATGTTTCATAATTTAAAGTTTTTTGTTGTAAATGTTTTGTTTTGAATACTAAAGATAATTTAGGTAAATTTGATGCAAAATCATATGAAGAAATTTTTGTTGGTTACTCTAACACTAGTAAAGCTTATAGAGTTTTCAATAAGTCATCCTTGACTATTGAAGAATCTATACAGTAAAGTTTGAGGAATCTAATGTGTTTGTTGAGAATGTTGTAGAAATAGATTCTCTAAATGAAGACATGGAGAAAATTACTTTAAAGGACTCACCTACTCTTGAAGACATGCCAAAGGGTGATGAAGAAAATGAAGTTCAAGAAGTTGAGTGGAGACAACTCAACCACTTCCAAAAGATTGGAGATTTAATCCACATCATCCCAAGGATCTTATTATAGGTGAAGTATCAAAAGGGGTAACTACTCGTTCTAAACTTCATGATCTTTGTGGGCACTATGCATTTATTTCTCACTTTGAACCAAAGAACATCCTCGAAGCCGAGGGCGACTCATATTGGTTGCTTGTCATGCAAGAGGAGCTCAATCAATTCGAGCGCAAACAAGTTTGGCATCTTGTTCCTAGGCCCCACGATAGACCAACAATTGGTACTAAGTGGATCTTTAAGAACAAGTTGGATCAGTCGGGAAATGTTGTTAGGAATAAAGCTAGGCTAGTGGCCCAAGGTTACACTCAAGTCGAAGGTATCGATTTTGAGGAAACTTTTGCACCCGTAGCACGGCTTGAAGCCATACGGATGACACTTGCATTTGCTTCATATAAAGATTTTAAACTTTTTTCAAATGGATGTAAAAAGTGCTTTCGTAAATGGACTTATTGAAGAGGAGGTGTATGTTGAAAACCCCCCGGGTTTGTTGATCCTACACATCCGGATTTTGTTTTCAAACTAGACAAATCTCTCTATGGTTTAAAACAAGCCCCTAGGGCTTGGTTTGAAAGACTTTCTTCATTTCTTATTTCTAATGGTTTTAATAAAGGAAAAATAGATACTACTTTGTTTACAAAACATGTTGAAGATGATATACTTATACTTCAAATATATGTTGATGATATCATATTTGGTTCTACTATGAAAATCTTTACAAAGCTTTTGAATCATGCATGAAGGAGGAATTTGAGATGTCTATGATGGGCGAGCTTAACTACTTCCTTGGTCTCCAAATCAAGCAAAGAAAGGATGGGATTTTCATCAATCAAGCCAAGTATACAAAAAACTTATCAAGAAATTTGGGCTTGAAGGGGCTAAGACAAGCAAAACTCCCATGGCTGCCGCCACCACGCTTGACAAGGATGAACAAGGTACAAATGTAGACATTAAACTATATCGTAGTATGATTGGAGCTTGTTGTATTTAACGGCTAGTAGGCCGGACATTATGTTTTGTGTATGTCTTTGTGCTCGATTTCAATCGTGTCCTAAAGAGTCCCATTTGATTGCAGTAAAACGCATTATTAGATACCTTAAGGGCACAATTGAAATGGGTTTGTGGTATCCGAAGACCGGATAATTTTCAATGAAGAGTTTTTCGGATGCCGACTATGCGGGTTGTAGAGTGGATAGGAAGAGTACAAGTGGAACATGTCAATTTCTCGGTAATTGTCTTATTTCATGGTCTTCCAAGAAACAAAATTCGGTAGCCTCTCAACCGCCGAGGCGGAGTATGTTGCGGTGAGGGCTTGTTGTGCACAAGTCCTTTGGATGAAACATACTCTCCTTGACTATGATTTGCATTATGACCATATTAAAATATTTTGTGATAATACAAGTACTATTCATATGACTAAAAATGCAAATCAACATAGTAAGACTAAGCACATTGACATTCGGTATCACTTTCTTAGAGATCATTATGAGAAAGGTGATATTGACATTGATTATGTTTCTACCAATTTTCATCTTGCCGATATATTTACAAAACCACTAGAGTATACTAGATTTTCTTTTATTTGTGGTGAATTGAATGTTTGTGTTATGGAATCTTGAAAAAAAAATTTTAACAATGTTTACCCTTTTTGATGTATGACAAAAAGGGGGAGAAAAAGTTAGTTATGTCTTTTGAGTTATGAGTTTTGAGTTATGAGTTATGAGTTTTGAGTTTTGAGTTATGTGTTTTATGTTTTGAGTTAGTGTTTGTTGAGCTATATGTTTTGAATTCTTATGTCTTTCTTATGCCAAGTTCTTGTTTTTACTTCTCATTCATATATATAGCCATTCATATATATAGCATGATTTGAGGGGGAGCCTCCAAGCTCCTTTCCCATTTTTACCATTTTTTAAATAACTCATATGTTTTGTCATCATCAAAAAGGGGGAGATTGTTGGCCCAAGGTTACAATCACCCGGTTTTTGAGTTTTGATGATTACAAAACATATATAGTTATTTGTACTAATCATATTTTAGTGTTTTAAGTGTATTTCAGGGTTCTAAGGATTTAAGATGTCTTCTTCCCTAAAGGAAGGTATTTTTGACTCAAGATTGACTCAATTCGGAATCAAGAATTCAAGCTATTCAAGATTGCATATGGAGAAGCCCAAATTTAAAGATCTTGTAGTCACCTAAGAACCATTGTAAGAATTAGTTTGTTAAAGAGTAAGGTTATGAGAAGTTGGCTCAAGAAAACACACACACACACTTTCACTTTTCAAAATACGGTTTTTGTTTTGGTTAGTTGGATTAGGTGCATGTCTTGATTGATATACATGTCTCAAAATATTTCATATTTTTACATCTAGTTTAAATCATGTATCTCATCCCTTATAGCATGCTACTTAATCATCAAACCATTTAAATTTTTTGAAAAATCTTCAAAATTTAAAATATTTCCAAAATAATACTGTTTCAGGCCTAACGGTCGACCGGGTGGTCGACCAGATCTATCTCAGGCCAGACCGGTCGACCGGGCCTTGTGGCTTTGGCGTGCACGTTTGTGCACGTCTGTCGGTCGACCGGACCGGTCAACCGACTAACTGACCCTTGCTCTCGGGTTTTGTCGGTCGACCGGGCCAGTCGACCAACAGAACAAAACAATTCTTTTTGTTTAGCCTGCGATCGACCGACCGGTCGACCGAGTCCAACGGCTCTTTTGCCAGTTAGACTGCCGGTCGACCGGGCCAGTCAACCGACAACCGCCAGCAGCCCCCAACGGCTAGTTTCTTGAAATCTGTTTTCTGGATTTGATTTTGATGTTTCTTTCAGCTATCTCTGAATTTCTTGAGGCCATAATCTGACCTATTGACCTAGATTAAAAGATGAAATGATCTTTACTAATCCCTATAAATAGATGGCATTGGTCCCTTGTTGAAACTAAGAAAAATCCCTATTGCTTTTAAGTTTTAAAAGAAAAGAAAAGTTTTCAAGTTCTCACTTTCTAAAGTGCTTTCTTGGTTAAAGTTTTTCAGTTGTTTTCCAAGCTCTTTTTACTTCTTTTCAACTGAATTTTCTCACTTCACTTCTTGAGCCAAAAATCAACCCTACTCTATAAGAAGTTATAAGAGAGAAGTTTGTGGTCTTTTGATCACTTAGCTACTTGTATTTTCTTGTGTTGAGATCCCTCTTGTGTAGAGGTTGGATTGGTGGGAGTTGGGTACTCCGGTCTTGTGTAGACCAATTGTAATCCCCTTGGGTGTAAAGGTTCCAGTGTGAAAATTTCCTTTGCGGATTTAGTGGATATCCTTCACGGTGGTGGAGGCGGGGACGTAGAGCAGTGGCTCGAACCTCAAAACAAATTTCTTGTGTTTGCGATTGGTTTCCTTATTGCTTTTTCATTGCTTTACATTTCTATCTTGTGATACCTCTTGCTTGCACTTCATTATTGCACTCATTTCATTTACTTGCATTTTTCGGTCTTTACTCATCTCAACAAGAAAGCAATTACGCGCCTCAACTCACAATCTAGAGGAATCAAAGAGGAGAAGTTCTAGAGCCCTTCACGGGGAATTCGGCTTCAATTACTTATTTTGAGTGACCGGTTGCATCATACATACATACTTATTTAAAAAGATCATTAGATTAGCATTAACACCTATTCACCCCCCTCTAGGTGTTTTTCAAAGTCTCCATTGCTATGTCGTCTTCTTGTGTAAGGGAGATGACATTGTAGGATTTTCCCTTGAACTTGGGATGAGTTAACTCCTATTGCTTGTCATTAACAATATCTAGGTGTACCCACATGATTTTCCCACATTTAGTGGTTAATGAATAAGATCCGTGGCCTCTTGCTTGTCAGCCAGTGGATTGGTGACTTTCAATCTGCCTTTAGGGACAGGGGTTTATCCATTTTGGGCAGTCACCTTTGGGAAATTTCCGAAATTGAGAGTCACCATGTTGCGATGACCTTCTTTTGTTCTGATTTCAATGTCAGAACACCAACATCGACTAATGCTTGGATCTTTTCCTTGAGGATTAAGCATCTGGTGGTAGGATGGTGAACCATCATGTGGAAAAGACAATAGTTGGGATCATTTCTACGTCCAACTTCATTGGGGCACCGAAGTTCTTGTAACTTGAGCTTATTATCTTTATATAGAAAATGGAAGATTGTCAGCACCTGCTCATCTTTGAAAGAGTACTATTTCTGAGAAAACTTATACTCCGGGTTGTTGTTGGGGTTTCTCCTTTTTTACTGCAGCAAAGCTTCCCCGGACACTTCTACAACCATGGTCTCTTTCCCTTTGGATGGGAGATAGGATTGTATCATACCCCTTGTTGTTGACTACTCATCTGTTCTTAGGAAAAGAGGGTTTAAACTTTTTAGCTGATTTATTAGCTATTTCAACTTGTTCAACAAATTCTTTCCACGTGTGTGCCTTGACGACTCCCGTATGAACTTCCACTTTATTGAGGAAGTTGTGCCTACATGTTTGCAGCAACATAGGCAATGACAAAGGGGCACTGATTGTAGTTTCTTGTAGGTTGCTGTATTTGAAAGTATATAGCTTCTATATTGTTTCGTTTTTCAGTATAACATACTTTGCACATGTTTCTAACCTTAACAGTAAAGTGGTTGCTTTGTAAATGTTAAAAAATGTTTAGACTCTTGCATCTTAGGGCATGTGTCTAATTTCGTTTACCTTTCCATTTGTTGAAGAATACTGGAGCAAAGGTACATGTGCAAAGCATGTAGCATTAGGAAACACATTTTTAGTGATTCATATTGCTTAAGTGTTACTTATACTATATACTTATACACTTGCACTAAATTGAAATAATGGCTTGTCCTAGAAACAAGATAAGATAGGTAAGTCATTACCCTCCCATAGCCCATAAACCATCTCCTCACTTACTAACCTATCCTAACTTAAAATTGAGTAGACATTGGCTCTAAGGACATCTCGGACTCAATAGGAGACTGATCTAAGAAGGAAGTTGTTAGAATTTGACTCTTACTAAATCGGTGTCAAAGGTTAGGGATTGAGAGCCAGTTGCTTTTGCACCGAGATCTCTCACCAATCTTGCCCCGATCTGGCCGATTAACTTATGGTCAGATTCTATAATATACCTCCCATGGATAGTCTAACCAGTTGGAGTCATTTAGGTCTAAGGTCTACCCTAACTATTCTTTTTGTTTGTTTGTTTGTTTGTTTTTATCTTTATTTTTGACATCTTTTATGATATGACTTACAATTACAATTATTCCAATGCATATAGTGATCTATACTTCGTCCCGACCTCTTTTGACTTGGATATTATCATACCGGCATTGCATAACTTTAACCAACTAAGTATGCCGGTTTGGTCTTATTCGAATAACTATATGCCCCAGTCCCAATATTATGAACAAGACTGGAACAATCATCACCAATTTTTACAAAGTCAGTGGGAATACAACTCCCCCGAGTCATATGATCAACCACCTTACCAACATCCAGCTTTATATACTTCTTATCTAAAACAACCGATAGAGAAAAAATCCGATTTTGATAAGATTCTAGAAGCCTTGTATGAGTCCTAGCGACAAGTACAAAACTTGATAGACTTGCAATCCCATCAAAAATTTCAAATCCAAGATCCTTACTCTATTTTTCAAGTCTCACAGCAACATGAAGAGCCTATCGACTTATAAAAGAGAATAGAAAACAAGATTCAGTACCAAAATGATTTTATCCAATCAAATCTTGATTGTACCTCATCTATCAATAGGTTAAAAGAACAAATGGGTCATTTGATCAACACAATTAATGATAGGAATGGGAAAACTCTCCCTAACCAATTTTTGACCATTCCTGATTTCCTAAACCATATTGAAAGGGACCAAGAATCATGGTGTGTTGGAAACTTCAACAAAGATTCAATTTCATCACACCAATTAGAACTTGAACAATACTAAACCATTGACAAATTGGCAAGTTTTCATTTCAATGAAATTGAACTTGAACATGAATGTGAACCTAATCTTCAATTTTGTGATTCTGTTCTAAATTTCGAATCAATGTTGACTCCGGTATCTTAGCCAATTTGGACCCATTTCAGAGAAAACATTGATTCCCTTATCCATAGATTTTGAACATGAACCACCTATTTTGGAAAGTCATATTCCATGATGGAAAAAGAATATGAATTTCAATTATTTTTTTTTGAACCAACTCTTGATCCAAACTGACTCTTCAACCCAAACTTGATTTAAGTCATATTCCCGAGTTAGTATTGGTTTTTGAACCTGTCACTTTTTAGCTCAAATCAACTATTCCATAAAGTCACATTCTTTTGTTAGACCAAGATATAGACCACAATGACTCCGAGATGATATTTCAAGATTGGTCATATCAAGGGGATAATTTTCATTATAGGATCATGCGTGATCCTATTCAATTTGGAGAAAATAAAGATGTAAATAAGGAAGGGGTCATCCAAGGTAGGTTCTTTAAAATCCACATTATTTAGATTGTGCAGCAATGCTTGGCCCAATCTGACCACCACCAGAACCACTGCCTTGAGGTAACATTTTCCTTGTCGTTCTTCTTTTTCATGCATATATCCATTCATTCATGCATTGAGGACAATGTATGAGATAGGTGTGGGGGAGGGTTCTAACATAACATATCTTTTCTTTTAATTTATTAAAAATATATATATATATATAACATTTTCTTTGCTTTTAAATTTTTTTTAAAAGAAAAATAATATTTTGACCTTTTTTTGTAAGAAATTAAGTTAATTTTAAGGAATAGGAGAATCATAGTTAGGATTTCTTACACTTGGTCAAAATAGATTATTTGTATGATTTCTAGGGTTAGGAAGAAAATTTTAAAAAGTAATTTAGTCTTGATTTTTACCTTGATGAAATATGTATACTTTATACACTTACACAATTAGGGTTCCAAAAATTATTATGCCTTATTAAAAAAAGAAAAAGAAAAAATAAAAATAAAAATATATATTAAAAATCCTCTGATCAAGCTGAATATTTGTGCCTCATAAAACATAAGTATTCATGCTTAAAACTGGTCCATATCATAAATAACAACCCTTAGTTTTGTGGTCTTGTTTGCTCGGGTCCTTAAGTCTTAGGGGTGTTTTCTCACCAGGTGCCCTTAAACCATCCGATTTGGGAGTCATCGACCTAAGGCTCGTTACATGGGCGAATTAGAAATCCTAATACAACTAAGGGATATTACCACCAAAATAAAATTTTTTATATATATAAGGCATAAGAGTTAGAGTTGAAGAACCCCGAGTCAAAATTTCACGATCACGAAGGTGCATATGACTAACGGTAAAATAATAGACTAGATGAGGAATATAGTTAGACTCTTGACCTTAATTGATAACAAATTTTTAATAGAGAATAAGTTAAGGAATGAAAAAGTTCGGTTTTCCTATGACTTATAGATTACTTGAATTTTTATAATAATACTTCAAATATTTTCTCGTTGTTTCAAAATGTGTTTTTAAAATACTAACACTTTTTTCTCTTTCTTTTTGAATTTTATGGGTGTAATCTACTGAAAATCATAACGAGACAAAACTTATCCTCTAGGTGAAACCTAGAGGTTTAAAGGCTTGCTGCACATGCTCAGTATAGTCACGTGACCTGCAAAAGTGGTCTAATAAATTCTTAGATTTGGTTTTTATTTTGCTTGAGGACGAGCAAAATATAGATATGAGAGTGTGATTATACACGTTTATTGCATATCTGTTATTACATTCCTATAACTATCTTGTAATAAATCCTACTAATTTCTTGTCTTAATGTCTTATTTTGCAGATTTGTGTTAATGAAAGAAGTGAAGATAAGACTAAATAAAAGCCAGTTAAATTTTAATTTAATTGGATCTATTTGGTTAACTGAAGATAAAGCCAAATAAATATAGTTAAAATCAAATTTAGATGAATCAATTTGGTTAGCTTGAAGAGTCAAAGGGATCCTGCCAAAATTCAGAGACCAAAAAAACTATTATGATCTTTTCTGTTGGGCAAGCAATTTTATCCATATCTCCAATCTTATCTCCCACCTTATCAGAAGATCTTTTCTGTTGGGCTAGCGATTTGGTCTCATCTTTAAGCACGCTCTTCCTTATCCATTTCAACCTATAATACTACCACTTCAGAAGGCAAATGGGCACAACTCCAGCAGAGAGTTAGGATTAGGCTTATGCTTTAGATTTAACTTAGGTTTTTATTTTTTAATGTAAATTTTCATTTCTTTATGTAACTTAGATGAGAGAAAAGTTTCATAAAAGAAAGAGTGGAAGTTGTTTTGAGAAGTGACACCAGTGTAAGTTTTCTTTCTTTCTTTTATTGTTACTTAAATGAATCAAAGTTATATTTTATGTTATTCTTTTTGTGTTTTTGTTTTGCTTTCCTCTGAGATACATGTAAATCTAAATGAATCTGATAGACTCAAATATGATCTTGCTCTTGCAAGTGTCATTGATGGCTTATGGTAATGGATAACCATTTCTGCTTTTAATGGATAATTCATAGCTTAGATTGAGAATGGGGAAGATCCTATATGACATGCTTTGATGGCCTTCAAGCCAATGTAAGTCCAACGGATCAAAGGTAAAGCAAGCTCCAAAGAGGTAAGTATTCTTTATTTTTTATTTCTTTTATTTTCTTAGTTTAGAAACACATTCTGAAGACCAACTATTTCTTCTTTCTTTTGTTTTTTTTTCTCTTTAACTTAGCTTTTCCTTTCTTTTGAAACATTAACAACATCATCATCTGCTTAGTTCTTTTATTTTTTTCCTAAAACTAAAAAGAAATTTTAACTTGTTTTTTTAAACTAAAGAAACTTGCCCAATACTTCTATCGTAGTCCCTCCTTGTGGATCATGACCCACATAGCCACATTCTATATTGATAGTATTGAGAACCTAACACTTTTTTCAACTTTGTATTTTTCTGTGTGCAGGTTTGCCTCGATCACAAATTAATGAGCCTTCGTGGTCTCCTCCTGAGCTTCCAAGTGGCGACAGAGATCATCATTATTATTGTTATCAGCCATGTAGGCCGACACGAATCTTATTTGTACAGAGCTAATGGTGGCAGAGAAAATGTAACCACTAGCTTTTGCTTGGTCATTTGACCATTGAAACAATTGTCTTAATGATTCCAGTGATATAGCATCTCTTGATGAAGAGGGCTGCTTGTAATTGAAGGATATTGCTATCCTAGAGCGAGTACCTGGGAAGGCACGCTCTTGTTCAGTCGCAACTTGACCTAACTGGGGCTATAACAGATGATTGCTAAGAAACTGAGAAAGGTTACGGTTAGAAGGATATTATCTGAATGTCGGTCGAGTTTCTGCTTTTGTAATTTATCCACAGTAGCAAGTGGCTAAGCAGGTTGAATCTACAGGGAGGAATGTTATAGAAGCATTTAAGTATCTCCTTAAATACTAAATTGGTTAAGTGATTCTTCTTTATTTGGATAAGAAAAAGAATTCTATGTTAAGTGTTAGATATAGAAATATGAAGATGAAGATAGAGTTTGATTAGAACTAGGGTTTTGAAACGAATTAAAAGGTCTCTACCACCACTAACTTTCAAACCTATGCCATAATATACTTCACTTTGGATCATAAAAGTTATACCTTGGAGTTGCATTCAATTCGAGTAAGATACATAAGATAAAAACTAAACCGTATTTGAAATAATCACTAACCAAGAATTAACATTAAACTATCAAAGCCTTCTAAGCATAGAATAAGAAGAATAATCGGAATTCAACATTAAACTGTCAAAGCAATCTAAGCATAGAATAAAAAAACTATTGGAAAATATTAACATTTATCTATTTAATTAGTCATCGTCATGTGCCTTCAAGAACTTTAACTAACTCTAGGGTTTTAAGGATGTATATAATTCAATCAGTTTATTCTAACATAAAATTAGAAGTAATGATGGATAGAGACTAATATGCCATGGAACTATCTAATTATACATAATAGAAATTAAGCAAAGCATGAAAGAAGATTACAAACTAATAAAGAGAAAGCAAGTAAACAACAATGAAAAGAGAAATTGGAAAGAAGAATAGAAGAACCTCTTTATTGACACTGTGAACTTCAATTACAATAGCTCCCTTCTTCTTTACAAATCTTTCTTAAGCTAAACCCTAAAAATTACAACAGAAAGTTGGAAAAGAGACTAAAGAAAAATCCCAAACTTTGGTCTCAAGAATAGATCTGAGATGATGATTATGAGAGATTTCAGCTCTTTAAATTTGCCTTACAGCCAATTACAATAAGATACAATTTAGGAGTTATAATTCGATCCTAATTTCATGTAGGAATTCAATTCTGAACTGATCTGTAGCTATCTGACTGTTAATTGATGTATATGACTCATCAGATGGCTAAATTGAAAATAATGGTCAACAAAAGAATTGTGTCCCTTTAAGTTCACTTTCTATAGCATCTTGAATCATCATATTTGAATTTTTGTGGCGAAAGTTATGATTAGAATATTAAGAGGTGCTGAGTTTGAGTCTGAGTCTGAGTCTTAATTGATTTAGAACTCTGAATTTAATTAGGATTGCTTTACAATCCAAATTTATTTGGGCTCTTTGGGCTATTTTTTTCCATTTACCAAAATATGTATCATAATCAAAAAGAGGGTTAAATAGCAAAATTCAATAAAAATAATCAAAGGTTAAATGTGCAAATGTGATGATAATAATGCAAATATGAAATGTAATCATGAGAGTCTGGAGAACTGAAAGAAGGAGGATTAGCCCCCCATCTCCTTCATTAGGATCATAATAGATCCTTAACTCTGCCTATCATGTTTACAGAGGCAGCCAGAAGGTCCAACACCTTTGGTGTTTTCTTCTTATAAGACCTAGGTCTCTTGAAAGATTGAATTGATAATCAGTTAAAAATCGATTGTTGATTTTGAGGAGATATTGTGGAGATTGACCATAAACAACAGTGGAGAAGATGTACTATCACTAGTTGGCATCCCGCTTATCCACACTGAGATGGCGAAATGTGAATTTGCTCCTCAGACCGGAGCTTCCGCTTGTTGCTCAAGTAATCCCTTAAGTCGGTGTTGACTGGACCTAACTGATCCAATGTAGAGATTCAAGGAGACGGGAGAATAACCCTTCTGGGTTGAGAAGCCTTTGGCTTACCCTTAGAGGCTTTTCTTTTGGCTCTAAGCAATGCTAGCTTAGCTTCTCTATTTGAGTTAGCTTCCCTAGGCGAAGCTATCTTAGCGCTGCTAGGCAGTGCTTTGTTAGCTTCACTTGCAGAAGCTTAAGCTTCCCTAAACGCACAGAGTGCGTTAGCTTCGTTGTTGGAAGCTGCTCTAGCACTGGAGATGGCCTTTGCGAAGTAACTTCACTTAGCACACATGGTGCTTTGGCAATAGCCTCATTAGACAAGCGGGCTTTTTCCCTAGCTCTGTTGAGAGTTAGCCCAGATATAGCATAGCCTCGTGGGAACAGCTTCACTAGAAAATATGAGAAGAAAGTTTGAAACTCTGTTAGCCTTGCTTGAGGCCATTGTAGGCTCGCGCAGACCCTGTTTGGTTATAGGCTCGCACGAAGCCTGTTTGCTAATAGGCTCACGACGAGCCTGTGTAGCCTTGCTAGAGGCTATGATAAGCTCGCTCAGAGCTTGTTTGGCCTTGCCAGAGGTCACAATAGGCTCATACAGAGCCTTGCTAGCTCACCAGAGGTTTGTTTCCAAGAATCAGCCAAAGAAACTTTGGCTATTAAAATCTAACTGTGCTTGCGCACATTCAGAGGCTTGTGTTGCTCATGGAGAGAAGTTGCTCAAATTTTTCTTGATCAAATTGAATGACCAGCATCTCTATAGTAGACTCGAGGGTCTGATCATTGCATTATGACACTACTTTCTCGTTGATGGAGAAAATTTTCCCCAACGGTGTCGCCATCTTATTTTTCATTAATTTGAATCAGCGAAAACTTAAAATATATAGAGTACAAGTAAAAAGAAAATTACAAGTATTCTCTACTGAGATTCTGGAAAAGTGTGCTAGCAGGAGTCTGGATAGTGTGCGACCACTTTGTCCCTTTGATGATGCAAGCGATGAGTCTTCGAATCTTCTACTAGAAATTCCCTCTCGCCTAGTTTTGGAGATTCCTGAGAATGCAGGATTAGGGTATGAGCACTGAGATCATCCTTGATGGATGAAAGAATAATTCTCTGGGTTCTTGGAAGTTAGAGAGTGGCTCTCTTGAGATGATCTCTTTTCTCTTGCAATTAGCTAAAAATCAATTAACCAAAAATCAACCCCATGCTAAGCCTGCTAATGGGATATTTATAGGTTTCATAGGGGTGTAACTCCCCCTAGAATTTAGCAAAGGCTGAAAATAGTCTTGATAGCCCCGCAAATGATGCTAAAATAGGCTTTGCGCGAGCCTAGACAGCTTCATAGTCTCTGCGTAAGCATATAACAAGTGTTTTGGCTTAAATGTCTCCACTTAATGTGGGGCGTAGTGGGCGAGTGTAACCGCCCACTTAAAATGGCATTAACCCCACTAAAGTAGTGTGGGTTAGCCTACTAATCCTGCTTGGGGATTTAAAACGGTCAAAATAACCTGCAGCTAGCCTGCCATGAGGTTGAAGCTCCAAGCGGAGCTAGCCCACTGCAGGGCAAAAACTCCAAGCAGAGGTAGACTTTTGCGAGGCTAAGGCGCTAATGCTTCTTAGCGAAGCTAGCCAATTTGGCTTAAGTTTGCCAATTTAGCTGAGTTTGAACTATTTATTCAACTTTGAATGATCTGTCTTTTGGAAGTATCGACAAGTTAAATATTATAGAAACTTGTTGGTGGGCTATCTAGGGTTCTGTCTTTTGGAAGTGTACACATGCATAGGCCTGTCGATAGGAAAAGTTCATCGATCATATTTTTCAAACTTAGCTCAAGAGCTGTTGACAGCAGGCAATGACTGTCAACAGACTGAGAATGGACCAACTTTCTATTTGGTCTCCTGTCGATAGCTATTCATGGATATCGACTGAGGCATTCTTAGCCTTGTGCACAGGATATCATCAGTCCATAGGTGTGAATCACTGTCGATAGTCCTCGTATCTATCCTCGTATCTTGTTGAAATATTATTTTAATTTTATAAAAATACTTTGTAAAATTATATGATATTATATTTATGATAAAACATGTATGTTTAGAAAACTAAATATATATTGTAAAGCTATATATCATAAATACTATTAAAACTTGATTTAACACAAAAATTATATAATAAAATCCATAAAACTATTTTTGAAAACTTTTTTTGTGTGTGCATATTTTTGAGCAACAATTCTCTAAACTAAACTTTAACAAACAATATATCTTACATAAATATCAAGATGAGGCACAATATACAAGATCTTCAAATACGAAATCTTCAAACTTGTCTTCTTGAGCTTCCAACCAATTCTTGCAATCAATCTTCTAGAATTAAACTATAATATCTCTAGTTTAAAATATTGTATTTTTATTTTTTTCTAAAGTATTTATTTTGATTTAATGATTATTCTGTTACTATTTCATTTTGATTATTATTTATAATTACTAAAGTTAGTATTTTTATTGTTATTATTATTAATTAGTATTATTATTAGTTGTTATTATTATTATTGTTAACTATTATTGTTATTAATATTATTATGATGTATTGGTTGTATTGTTTGGTGATTATTATTACTATTATTGTCATTAGTATATTGTTATTAGCATTTTAATTATTATTAGTATTTATTACTATGGTTATTACTAATTACTATTACTATTGTTGTTGTTATTGTTATTGTTGTTATTATTATTCTTTGTATTTCTATTTCTCTCTTATATGCATCTCAATACCCTTGCACCTATACTCATTAGACCCATCCCCATCTACCTGCAACCCATTAGCCCTTAACCCAATATCCTAATACCCATTAGATTATAACCTCAAGCCCAAACCCAATATACCCCCTATATAACATCTCCTAATTTTAACCCTAATCTCTATTTAACCTATATCTTCATCCTCCCCTCTTCCTTTACAGCCGCCTCCACCTGCGAGCACACCCCTCCTATGTGTGCCCCTCTCCACCAATCGCCATCATCCAAACATCACCTTCGCTGCCAACACCAGGGAATCCCCAATCTCCTTGCGCACAAGCCCCCAACATGAGCAACTCCACGGTAGATCAGAACCCCTCCTCTGCTGCTATGCACACCACACCTAAGCTACCCTCAACGGCAGCTCTCTTACTCCTCTCCCAGGTTGAGTTTCTCCCTCCTCCCTTGCCGTGTACAGCCAACTCCCTACAGCGGAGCACAGTAGCACACCAGCGCAGCACCTCACCCTTCTTGCACCATCGTCGGACCACCAGGGTAGCATAGCACCTCCCATTGCCCAGCCATCTCCCCATGGTTGGCCTGCGCATCCTTGGAAGCACCTTGGCTTTCTTCTCTTCTCATGGCTCATGCACACTCTCCTCCATTTCGAGCAACCAACGCCCCTTGACTGCACACCCCATCTGCCACAGAGCCATCTTTCACCTCTCCATGGATCGTCGTCGATTACCATCGGCAAGCTCGAACGCACCCGCGCCCTTCCTGGCGAGATCCTCTATCCGTGGACATCCTCCGTGGCCTCCTCCCCCTCTGTTGGAGCCTCCGTCGGTGCCACAAGTCACCCAGCTGTGTGAGTTCCCCTCCATAAGTCTCTTTTCCTCTTTCTTTACATTTCTGTAGTGTATGTTAATGTGCATGTTTTTTAATTTACGTTAGCATGTTGATTTGTGTATGGGTGCGTGAGTTTGGGTGCAGGTGTCGTGCGTGGATGAATCAGTGAAGGTGTATATATATACATGCATGTATATTAGTATATGTATGTGTATGCGTGGATATTATATATATATATATGGTGTGTTGTTAATGTGTAAGGTGTGTTGTAAGTGTGTATGCACAAGTATATTATATGTGTTTGGTTGCATGTTACAGTATTTCGGACTCGCTCGGGCGATCCGAGCTCGGTAACTGGAGATTCAGATTTGTGCCCGTTATGGACACGATACAGTGGCAATTCAAAAAGACCCATACGATGATCCAGAGATCCATACCAGTTCTTACAGTGAAGACCATACGGTGATTCAGTTCCAAAACCATGTCATTTCATGTGAATGTTTGTTTATTGGTCTATTTCAATTTCAGCATTTTATCTTATTGTCTCATGCGAATATTTATATTATTCTGCATTATACTATTCGTGATCATGCTTATTTAGATGATATCTATACCAAATTAGTAGTGATCTATACCAAAGTAGTAGTGTTTGGGACTCGAATGTATTCGATATATTGTCTACAGAATATTTGGCGTTAGTTGTTCAGTAGTTGATACTTAGACCTATTAATGGATTTTATTGGGATAAATTTTGACTTGAAATTTTAAGAGCAGACCAGATTAGCTAGGATTATAGACTCTACCGATTTGTAATATTTATTTAAATTGAATTATTGTTATTGGGAGAGAGTGGATTAGTATGGTGGTGATAGATCAGATATATCCTCGATGTTAGATGTATTTAGATTCGATGATTGTCACTGAGGTTAGTATTTAAATTATTATTATTTAGTTTATTACAGATCTAGATATGAGAGATTTAGACTGGGATCTGATCGATCTGAGGAATGATTAGCTGATGATTGTACTTACGTAAATGGATTTTATGGGAACCATTATTGGTCTTAACCTTCATTTATTTGATGATAACATAGACAATAATTTAACTGGATATTAAGAATTTATTTTAAAATTATGTAGCTTTATGAAAGATAGGATCTTGGACTTAGATTTGTCAGTAGACTCGATTGGAGTAGAGTTGACCTTGGGCTGAGAAATGTGTGCTTAATTGGATTGGTTAGAACTAGTGGATTATACATGTATACAGTTGGATTGGTATTTTAGTATATGCGTCTTGTGATTGACCTTGATAGAAGTAAGAGTGTGTGAGGTTCTTGATTGATGATTTTAATGTTATTTGATGGCGAGGAATTGACTAAACTTATTAGAACATGTAGTTATTCCAATTATTGAGATTCAGATATATTGGTGATTTAGAGGATCAGAGTAGATTGATGAATTATTAGACTTGTGATTTACTGTACTGGATTACTTTGACATGGATTTATACTTGATTGTTTACGATGATTATATTGAGACTATCAGTTGATGGATCAATTACTAATATCGCTTTAGTACAGATGGATGAGAATTAAATTGATTCTAGATGGGAAAGTATTGATCAAGTTCAGTGTTTAGATCTGATAATTCTATTAATTTATGTTATTGAAAGTTCTGAGAAAATATTATCAGATCCTAACATATTCATTGTTCTATTGTTCTACCATGTACACGGTAATATTGTCCACATTGTTATTGTTACACCATTGATATTGTTACTGTCACCATATCATCCCAGTAATTGAAATAACATGGATATTGATTGCTTTAAATAATAATGTAAATAGACAAATTACACACTGGGATTGGAGAAATTGATGGCGAAGACAGCATTTGTATTTTGGTGGACCTAGGATACAGGTTGCGCATCCGACTTACGATTCCAATGCAAGATTCTGGGGGATGACTGACATCCCATCTGTTTATTGTTCCACAGTGTTACTGTGAGTATTGTTCTACAGTGTTACTGTGAATACTGTTACTGACTACCAGACAGTAGGTCCTGGTTCAGCGCCAGGCATCTGGGCCGTAGTCCCTGGTATGTACGAAACCCACCTAAAGAATGGACAATGTCTCCAACCAATCAGTTTCAATAACTTAGGACCCTGATTGACACGTGTGATAGGCGTAGTATGGGATGTCTCTACTGCATGTGACAATTGGTGTTCGCTGACATAATAAATAATAATGAACTGTTCATAATGTATTGTAACTGACTGTAATCACCTAACTGTACATATATATAAATCATGATAGACACCTGATTGTACACATGACCTGATTTGGACATCTAATTTTGTACTGGCTGATTTTATTGTAATTTGTTCATAATATTGAATATTCAGTTATCTTTTATTTTCATTTATCATATTGTGATTGTATACATTGTTTATATGCACGAGCACTTCCCTTTTCTTATGCACTTATTAGGTCGCTTTCTGACGGCCCTGGACTTGTACGTCTAAATATTGGACATTTTATTTTATTGATCAGGTGTTCGTTGAGATCGTATGCTTTGTGAGGGGCTGAAGTTTTCTCTCTACCTATTTTGGTATTCTTTCTTTCTTTTTATTCACGTTTCTATAGTTTCCTTGATTCCATATATCAGATTCATTACTTAATTTTATTCTTTTATTTCATTTGCTATCATTGTGTTAAATATCTATATATCATATTGCTGTGATATTGATTTACCATAGTAGATTGTTATAACATTTTTAGGTTACTTTAGGCTTAGCGTGTATACGTGGGGTAATACCGCCGACTCTCGTCGCGACTCTATTTCAATATATTTTGGGAAGCGGGGCGTGACATAAACTTAATATCTCTTGTTGAAGCTAAACATCTCATCCATGAATAAAACTGTGTACTTTAACAAAACTTAAACTTTTTTAGTACACCAAACTTAGTGAGTTTTGTCATCAGCAAAACAAAGAGTGATTGAGCCTTTGGGCCAACAATCTTTTCCTTTTTGATGATGACAAAACTCATAAGTTATGAGGAGTAGCTTAGAAGGAAGCTCCCCGTGAAATTATGCATAAATCATATATATAAGAATTTTAAGCACATCTCATGATAAAGCATAACTCATTGTATCATACAATCATTAAGAGATAAATCATAACTCAACAAACTTAAATATCTCAAACAACTCATGATATAAATATAAATTTAAGAGCATTGTTTTAAAAACAACCATAAGTTCAAAACAATACGCCAAAGTCATTACATGCCAATAAAGTTATTACATGCCAATAACAACTAAATAAAACAGTGTTCTTACATAAACTTGTTCATACATAAGAAAAACACATTGTTCATACATAAACAATACATAACTCATAAATTTTTCTCCCTCTTGTCAAACATCAAAAATGTGAGAAACGAATAAATAAGCCTTCATTTCCTTTGACGACTGACCAATCAATATTCGTCTTCTTCACTGTCATCATCTGCTTCTTCTTCTTCAGTTTCTCTTTCTTCATTTTCACCAAGTCCAGCAGTTTGGGAAGAGGAACCTGGCTAAAAAGACACTGGCTGAGTACCCCATGCAGTAAAAGGAGGTGCAATGGATAAAATGGGATGCATGAACTTTGTGTACTCAAGAATATTGTATCCAAGATGTTGTTGAATATGAAAAAAATGCATCTCATTGAGCCTTAAGGCAGCAGCAAAGTGAGAGGCATCAATAGTGTAGTCATTGATGTGTATGTTTTATATGAATGTTTTACATCACTTTTATGCCTATTATTTTTCATATTTAATGTTGCATGGGTATTTTGTTAGTCTTATTTTACAGATTTTTGATCAAGAGCAAATTAGAAGAAAAGAGAGAAAATTGGCGAATTGTTGATATCAAATGAACAAAAGAGACGCAGAACCAGAGAACTGAAGCAGAGTTGGGATTATTCAAGAGAGTCTTCACGCAAAATAAAAAATTCAACAAAAATCTGGGACTGAAATGGACCAAGAGTTCGGCTACCTAGCCGTAGATTTCGGCCAAGCAGCTATGGACTAGTCAACGGGAATGCTAACTCAGAGGTCAATACGAGTCAAAAGCGAAGCGCCAATACAGCAAGAAGTTCGACCAGCAAGCCGAATTTTCAGCCAGTTGGCCGAACTATGGTAGTGCTTATGGATAGAATTTTCCCAGAAATTTTTGTAAATTAAGAAACCTAGATTTTTATATTCGACTAGGGTTCTACTGCTCTATGTTCTATATAAACGCCGCCAAGCCTCCTGTAATATATACAATTATTTATTCTCTCTTATATTTTGAGCGAAAATCAATGAAATTCTGCTGTTAGCTATTAATTCTCGAAGTACATTCAGCAGGAAAGTCTTCAAGGATTTATTTTTATTGGTGCTCTCTTACCTTTCTTTTACTTTTCTTTTAATTTATTCTATTCCATGATCTCTTTCAATGTTATAATGTTTTTTATTTTGATAATTATGAACTAATTTTCTATAATTAAGGGCATGATGTAGGGATTGTATTGAAGATATAAGATTATGTTTTGTGCAAATTCTTTTATGTATTTTATAAAGTTTAAATCTTTTATAAACTAAATTGTTAAATCTTGTACTTTATTGCGCATAATTGATTAGAAGGCTAGGTTAGAGTCTGAGAAGAGATAACCTAGCAACACCTTCTAGGATTAACAACCATAACTTGAGACGTCGAGACGTAAGAGTTATGCAGTCAAATAGAAATATCCATCATACTTAATGCATCTTCTGACTAGCAATTTACTAGATCGAGAGATTGTCGATTCCAGATTTAGAAGATAGAATTGGTATTATTCGAGAGAAAGTACTGATTAAGATAGAGAATTCTGATTGTTAGCATAAATAGGATGAATTAGCATAAGTATAATATTTTATCTTATTACAATTATCAACATCATTACCCTAGTTCTTTTTATAATTAAAACAAACATTTTTAGTAATAGTTTAGTTACAACATCTTCTAACTAAATTGATTATTCAAATAGAACTAAAAAACAATAAGTTGGTACTTAAACAATAATCCTCATGGGACGATACTCTATTCACTCCATATTACTTGTTAACGATTGATACACTTGCCATTCGAATTCGCATATCAGTCATCTTGAAATCTCAATTAAGCAAGAGCAAAATGATTCAATTTCTCTAAGAGAAGAGAATCCAGATTGAGATGAAGGAGGAGGAGGAGGCACATGAAAGGATTGCTCAGCTTGATTTGAAGACTGAGCAACAGAATGTTGGCTGAGGTGACTGATCTTCCTATAAAGAAAGATGCACCAAGAGGTTTGGGAGAGGATAAGAATGATTCCACTTGAATATCAATGTGCCAATGACTAAATAGTCAAGTAAGCACCATACTAAAAGGAAGACTATGATATGCAATGTTACCCGCAGTCATGATATTAAAAATCATAAGAGGAAGATTCACAGGGTGGGATGTGAGAATACAATATAAGACTTGTGATATTGATACTTCCTCTAGTTTTTCTAAACTTACCGGTTTGGGGCACGATGTTATGCATGATAATTTTAGCTGGAATCTAACAGAAGGGAGTAAAGTGAACAACATTCTTATTAGTTTTTAAGCCTGGATTGTTGTCACCATGAATCAAAGCAGATGCAGACTCTATGGATTGGCCTTCAGAATAAAGGGAGTTTTCAAGAGTGGTTTTGGTAAGATCATGTCCACCAAAAGGAATTTCAGGAACATTGACAAGTTCAAAAGGGATTTCATGTTGGCTAAGAACCGACGCTAAAAAAAATAGCAAAAAAAATAGCATCCGACGTCTATCCGGCCGATGTCATAGTCTTCAACTTTCCATGTCAATTTTTAAGGGTGTTGAAATTTATGTTTTTCACGTAGGTTCTAAAAAGAACCGACATACAAAATTTAACTTTCCACATCGGTTACTGAAAAATCTGACGTCAAACTTCACTGAGAAAAGGAACTATCCACGTTGGTTTCGGAAAGAACCGACATGGATAATTTTGTAAAATCTGGTACATAGTTAATTTTACATGTCGGTTATTAAGATAATCGTTGTTGAAATGATAATAGATGTTCGTTCAGCAAGTAATCGACATGTAAATATAAAATAGACGTCGGTTTTAAACCGACGTCTTATATATAATTTATTTTTAAATAATAAAATAAAACTTTCTGTACATATCAAACAGAAACAAACAACACACAGATTGTAGCACAGATAATACACAGATTACAACACCAACCAACCAGATGTATATCATCTTATATATATCAAACAGAATCATATCAAAAACAAATTGCAGCCAACCAACAAGACAGAGTACTCAATAACAAAATCCCACACATACATATATATATCATCAAATACATAATTAATCCAACCAATCAATCCATACACACATATATAATCAGAATAAGAACAATTTAACACGATACATGACACACACACACGCTGTTTTGTATAAGATTTCCTATAAAATTACAAAATTACAAGATTTCCCAATAAATTGTACAAGATTTCCCAAAAAATTACTAAATTACCATCAATACACTACAGTAAATAAGTCGTCTACTCTTCCTGAACTTCCAGCAATTCCACATCTGTATATGCCATTTTACTTTCATCAAACTGTAAACATATTTAATTTTTATTTATGTTAATAGTAAACACTGACAAAAATGTATAAATTTTCAAAAGTTCAAAAGATTATACCTTTCTTGGATAGGATTAATTTGCAAAATAATGATTTGACACATAAATATCATAATATAATATCCACACACAATGGAATCTGGTTGATGCGGACACTACAAGAATTGAAATATATGAGTTAAGCAAAAGTTAAAACTTAAAAAATTTCATCGATTTTTGAAATAATTACCTGAATCCTCTTCCATGAAGTAAGTCTACCTCGTCGTCTTGGATTCATCATAGTGTACGTCCTATTCAAAAATTACAGAAAATAAACAACATTATCAATAAATATTTTAGAAGTATTTGATTCATTAATAAATATAAACAAGATTAAATACTCACAAATCAATTATTTTTTTTATATCTTTCTGCACTTCACCGCCCAACGAATCCAACTAGTATATAAGAGAAGAGCTCATGCCAATCACACACAGAGTCCAATGGCCACTACAAGATAAATTCATATATGAGAAATTAAATTAAATGTGTGTGACAATTAAATTTTATTATTAGAATATCAATGCTTACCCTGAAATATATGATGCAAAATATAACTGGCTGGCATGTCCACCTCTTTGCAATGTATCCATGGCATAGCGAGCCTTCAACTATGTTTCATCTACATGGCTAGCCAGAAGTGCTATATGGTATGGACAAATAAAACCATACAAGTGACTCAAGCCCGTGTTCACACACCAATCATATAAGTATATAAAATTAAAAGAAATTACCAAGATGGGTTAAATATAAAATAGTTATTATTTTATTAATTAAAAAACATACTTTAATTACTCACTTCATGTAAAAACAGATACATGTCGCGCTTATCTCTGGCGGCCTATGAACCTCTCGAGGCTGTTATGCTCGAGGTATATGGTCATTTCAGCTGAAAAAAGTTCTATATTCATGGGTACTATGATGATGGATTACTCTCCCATACCCCGTGCATATGCAGCCACTTTCGCCGGTTTTCTATCTGGTGGAGTAGTCACTGGCTGATTGATTGACTCTGCAAATGTCTCCAATCTCTGCGGAATCACAGCCTGTACCACCTCCTTCCCTTTAACCTTTACCTGTCATGATACAATGGCCAAATAAAATTGTGCACATTTAATTTAAAACTTAGAGCTGTGATTTAATTATAATAAACATACTCGTGTATCCAAAGTGATAAGTTTCTTAGGTCATAACACGAAACTACCAATAGCATCATGGAAGGTTGTCATATCATCACGTGGAATGGGTAGAAGAGCATCCATATCCGTTGGATCCACAACACTCGCTCTTATATTATCAGATCCAATCGGTCTGGTGTGAATGATTTGATCATCATTGGTGTTAAAATCTCATCCATGTGCCACAACACGATTTTCATGTTTAATGGCCAAATCAACTAGAATAAAATCACCCTGAGACAACCATATAATAAGCATGACAAATGAGCATGTAAGTATGTATGTGTATGTGTGTGTGTGTGTCTACATGTGTGTGTTTGTATAAATATTAAATATGATTATCTCTGGAATCTCGAATAAATCCTTTAAAATTGTACAACTTCCATTGTCGCTCTACGGCGTATAATGGGGTGGTGGATAGCTCAGCAGATTAGTATTCATTTGGAATTCCCGTCATATTTTTTCAATTTCAGACATGATGGAAGCTCTGAAATCATCTTCTCGCCTCCGATATTCTTCTTCTCGCCTTCTATTCTTCTTCTTGAATTTTTGTTCTTCTTGAAGTTTGACTTCTACCAATCTAGCAACATCTTCGTTTGTAATACCTTGGCGGTGTTGGCTAGAAGTATGAAAGTAGTTAAACATAGTAGCCCCATATCTGGCGCTTGGAACATGACCAGGGTGCTCGGGCTTACCCAATGCCATGGACAGAATATCATTCTTCCCAGATGGATGAATGTCTCCCTGTAATGCCGATTGAGAAAGACTGTCCTACAAAAAATTTGAAGAGAAACACTTGTATTAGTTTTTAATAAGAGAAAACGGGTATGAAAATTTTGTTATAAATTAAACACTTACAATTTCACTTGCAACAACTTGACTTTCAACATTTATGTATAAACAATTTTTTCTGACCCTAACTTTAACCTAAACTCATGTCGGAGAATTGAGGATACAGATGAATCATCCTCAACTGATCTCTGGGATATCTGTTGTACAGAGCATATAGAAAATATATAAGTAATAATTCACAAAAGAATATTTATAGAATAAAAATCAGCACATAAATATTTTTCTTACCAGTTCTTGTTCAAGTTGGGCATATCCTTTGTGAGATAGTGTGTGGAGATAGATATTCAAATCCTGAATATCTTTATTCTTCTGACATAAAGCCTATTAAAAAATAATTATTAATATTTCAAACAAGATATTTAATTATTAAACACTTTTTAGTTATGTTATATTAACCTGAAATTCTATAGTACTACGCTGAAATACGAAACGATCCCACACTTCATCATCAATGCAATCATAGTCCGAAGGGGGTTTCTGTTTTACCTTCATTTATGTACTCTCTTGTCAACTTATTTTTAAATTGCCTCCACAATTTTCCGGCATAAATTAGTAAAAAATGACGGTACCCCTCATCCAATTCGTATATAGTTGATTGAGATTTTAAAGAATTGAAGTTCAGATTTCTTAGTCTCAATGCGAATCCGCTGTAGCAAGGGCTCAAGCGGGTCGTGATCCTCAGGGAAGGATGCGATGCAAGCTTTTCGGCCGATTCCCCTGTATGCTTCAAATAAGAAAAGAGATTAGATTTGAGAGATATATATGATATGAAAGATGTGGTTTTTACTGATTTTCTACCACAACCCTATTGCAAGTTAAGGAGATTGAACATCATCTTAATATATGTGAAATTAATCCTAGGTTTATTAGCGAAGGTGCAAGCAAGAATAAAGGAGTTTAGAATCTTACTAGTTCGCACACTTGAAGATTCAACACGATTTCATCTTAACATCTAAGTACAGCGGAAGAAAAGCATTACCTTGAAGTTACGCTGTCAAAGTTCTTAAATATGAAGGGTGAGGAATTATTTAAAAGTGTGACCTAGATTAGAAATCTGTTTATCCATTTAGTCCTCAAGCAATCTTCTTTAAGCCTAGGGTTTCTAAAAAGTATTATTAATCTGTTCAACTCCAAACGTGCTTAGGGTTGCTTAAGAATTCAGCAAACCACAAAGGAAGATTAGTTAATCATCTTTTTATTATTTTTCTTCTCTTTTTTTTTAATATATATGAGAAGAATAAAGAACGAAAGAAAATAAAAAGAATCGAGAGATCACAGATCAAACCAAACTCAAGAAATCACAAAGTAAATGCAAAATTAAATAACAGAAAATTGACTAGAAAAAGGTAACCTTTATTCGATGAACTGGTCCCAAATACAAGCTCCTTCTTCCACAACTTGCAAAAATTACAACTTGCTAAAAGAAAACTGGCTAAAAGAAAACCCTAAACGTCTCTGCCTGCCCTGTACGTTGCACTGCAGGGGGTATTTATAGGTGCAGAAGGTCGAAGAGTCCCGGATGAAGTTGCCCACAAAATCTGTTGCCTGATCTCATCCATACTGCCGCAGAATTGCGGCTTTTGCCGCAATTCTGCGGCAAAGATGTGGCTGTTGGCCACGCGCTTTGGCGCGTGGCCTCTCCTGGTCCGTCCATGTGGGCGCCTGCTTCTGGAAGTATGATCCTGGCTCTTCATATTGGGATTTCGAGATAACTTGATAATCAAGTTACCTAGATTTTGAATTCTCTCAATCTCTTTTAAACGAATTTCCTTATCTCTGCACTCTTTTCATTCTCATCTGCAAGAGTTTAGGGTTGGGTAGAAGTCTATCCTTCCCTCATCTTTGATATTTGCGACTTTAGCCCTTTGTATTTGCATTTTGACTTCTTGTAATTGCGCTTTTACACCTGGGCTTCAAACATGGGCTTGGATCTGGGCTTTTGGACTCTTTAAGCTTTATTTATTATTAAAATAATAATTCGAGGCCTGCACACAATAAATTACAAATTATTAATAAATGTGTAGAATTAAATGAATAAATATGAAAATGTGATGGTAAATATGATGATAAAAATGCACTTTTCACTACCAATCACACCCCCACACTTATCTTTTTGCTCGTCCTCGAGTAAAAATCAAAGAGAAAAAGAAAAATTAATCTAACCTAACTCACTTTCGTAGGAATCACGGTTGCACTTAGCATGTGCAACAAGCCGTTAAACCCCTAGGTTACCCTAGAGGACGAGTGTTGTCTCGTGAGGGTTTTCAGCGGATTACACCCACAAAATCCATAAAAAGGAAAATATTTGACTTATATTGGAAGAGACTAAGTAGTCTATAAGTTTTAGGATCCTCATTTTTATTCATTCTTCAAACCTAGTCTTTATAAAGTCAATTGTTATTCATTTTAGGTAAGGATTAAAATTGAATTTCTAATATAGTCTTTTTCGTTACCAAAAGTCATACGCACCCTTGTGAATCTAGGAATTTCTTAACTTGGACTCTCATGCCTCTTTAGTATTTTTATAACATCATCTAATTTTCTTTCGTGTAAGTATCAAGGCATCTTGAGGCCCTCATACCTAACTAATTGACTATTAGATGTGTTAATATAATTTTTTTTTTTGGCATGTATAACTCATCTAATTTTCTTTCGTATAAGTATCAAGGCTTCTTGAGGCCCTCATACCTAACTAATTGACTAATAGATGTGTTAATACATGTATAATATTTCTCAGTTTTCTTAGGCTTTCTAATCCACCCATGTAGCGAACTTAAAGTCGGTGGCTCCCAAACCGGTCGGCTTTAGGGCACCAGGTGAGAAAACACCCCGCGGACTCAAATTCGAATGAACTAGGCCACAAAACTAAGGACTTTATTTTTATTTAGAACTCACCTTTAGGCGTGAATACTTATGCTTCTTGAGGCACATATATCCAGCTTAATTGGTGATATTATTTTCTTTTTTTTTTTAGTGAGGCACAAGGTCTTTGTCTTAGAATCCTAGATATGTACTAGGAATGCACATTTCATTAAGGTAAAAATTAAGACTAACTAATTATTCAATTTCTCCTCCTATACCTAAAAATTCAACAATTTATTTATTTTGACCAAGTTTTTAGAAATCCTAATCATGATTTTCCTAATCCTTAAAACTAACTTAGGTTTCTTCAAAAAAATAAGTCAAAATACTGTCCTTTTTATAAAATTTTTTTTTATTTAAATTTTTAAATTTTTTAATTTTTTTTTCTAAGTGTTAGAACAAATAAAGAGAAAATTTATTATTTTTTTTTTAATTAATCTTTTCTATGTTAGTTAACCCTCCCCCACACTTATCTCATGCATTGTCCTCAATGTATGAAATGCATGAATGCATGAAGAAAAATGTAAAGAGAGGCAAAGAATAATAGTATACCATAATATGTACAACACATGTATCACTCTCACCTAGAGCTGCTTAGGATTCATCCTTCTAGCTCGTTTCCCATCATTCCAATGGGTTCTCTTTATAAGGCACAATGGGGAGACCAACATTTTTGTTTTAACTTTCTCTCCCCCCAGTTTCATCTTCTTTAGGCTCTTCCTCATCATATGTCCACCTCCATTATTCAAAAATTCATCACACCTTTCAGTTGGAACTTCCTTGCCGAGAAATTCTAGCTCAGTTCCGTACATCTCCTCAAAACTTAAATCAACACTTTTCCCTGGAAGTGAATAATTAACCAACATCTCCTTAATCGGTGTATCTAAACATAGGAGTTCTTCTTCAAAGAGACTTTCGAAAGTTAAGTCAATCGGAGTTTCTTGAACTATATTCTCATGCGATATTTCAGTGCTTGGCTCTTTGAAGATACTTAGATCAAATCTTCGTTTTTTAAAGGGAACTTTAAAATTATAATCCTCAACATGTGTCATCTTATCACTAAAATCGCACTTATCCTCAAATAACTTGTCAAGAAAAAGAGACTCATTTTCACTTTCTTTTTCACAAATGTTCTCGATGAAGTTCACCTCAAATGTTTGGTCTTTTATCTTACGAGATTGGTTTTCCAGGTTGAAGACATTGACCTCTTTAGTCATGTTTCCAAAGGTCAACCTCATGGATCCATTCCTACAATTTATGATCGCATTTGTAGTTGCAAGGAACGGACGCCCTAGGATAACGGGAGTTTGAGACCGAAGAGTGGATACAGGTTCGGTCTCCAGAACAACAAAATCTACTGGGTAGATAAACTCCCCAACTCGGATGAGCACATCGGTAATTTCTCCTTTGGGAATTTTTATGGATCGGTCAGCTAATTGGATTGTAACCTTAGTCGGACTAAGTTCGCCCAACCCAAGTTGTTGGTAGACTGAGAAGGGGAGTAAGTTGATACTTGCTCCCAAATCAAGAAGTGCATGCTTAATTGCAGTTTGACCTATTGTGCAAGAGATGGTGGGGCAACCAGGGTCCTTATACTTGACAGGGATCTGGTTGGACAAAAGCTCACTAATGTTAGTGGATAGAAAAACCTTCTTGGGCACATTAGTCTTTCTCTTCTTTGTGCACATGTCCTTAATAAACTTGGCATACTTAGGGACTTGTTGAATTGCATCAAGAAGAGGTATATTGATCTTGACTTGATTAAAAATCTCGCGTACCTTATCCATTTGTGCACATTGCTTATCTTTAAGCCTATTTGGGTAGGGTGCGATGGGCTTGTGCATATCTTCGGCTGACTTGTCTTTTTTCGTGTTGTTGGCATCAAGTTGAGATGGAGTGGGATCAGGCAAGCTGAATGCTTGTTTAGAACTTGATGGTGTTGATACTTGGTTATCAACTTGTTTTCCCGACCGCAATGTATGAATTGCATTGCACTGACTCATATGATTCTCTTCAGCCAAGTGAGCTTGACTAGAGTTCCTAGGGTTTGGGAATGGTTGACTAGGTAGAGTACCCTTTTGCCTTTCTTGCTGATTCATTTGCATCTCTATCCTAGTCAAAACTTGAGCCATCGTGTCATTGCTTTTAATGAGAGTGTCCACCTTTCTTTCCATATTGGAGAGCCTTGATTCCATTTGTGAATATTGAAAAGAGGGTGGAGGATTTTGATAGGGCGGATTTTGGAAATTGTTAGAGAATTTGGGCCTAGTTTGATCATTGTTACTTTGGCCCCATGACAAATTGGGATGGTTTCTCCAACCGGGATTGTAGGTGGGCGAATATGGATTGTTGGCGGGCCTTGTGAAGGCCGCACTCATATGTTCGGGCAAGCTTTGATGCGCGATAAAAACAGGACATTCCTCGAACACATGGTTCATATCTTGACAATAAGTACAGCCCGCCGAAGTTGTTGGGCTGACTTGGTTCACAGAGACTGGCTCTTTAGTTTCAAGAGCCTCAAGTCTTCGCATAACAGCAGCTAACTTAGCATCGGTTGCTATGTTGGCCTCAATGGAATGGATACCTCCTTTTGAAGAAGTAGGGTCATTAGTCCTAGATTTTTCAGGAGTAGGTTCCCATTGGATGGTATTTTCAGCTAATTCCTCATACAATTGCCATCCATCAGTTTCGTCCTTTTTCAGAAATCCTCCTTGGCACATGGATTCTAACAACGTTTTAGTTTGATATTCTAATCCATCATATAGAACTTGGCATAATCGCCATTTCTCTATCCCATGGTGAGGGCATTGGGCAAGGAGGTCCTTGAAACGTTCGAAGTATTTCCAAAAGGGCTCATTGGCTGTCTGCTGAAACTGTAGGATATTCTTCCTAATCAATGCAGTCTTGTGAACAGGATAAAATTTCTTTAAGAATGCCTTAACAAAATTATCCCAAGAAGATATAGAACCGGCCTCTAGACTGTAGAGCCATTTCTTTGCTAAATCCTTCAAAGCAAAGGGGACAAACCTAAGTTTGATGTCATCTTTTCCTAACTTAGGAATATTCATCATGAGACATACTTCCTCAAATTCCTTATGAAGAAGTATGCATCCTCGGAGTCAAGTCCATGAAATTTCGGAAGGGTGTTGATGTATTGTGGCTTAAGCTCAAATGGGTCAACACCTTCATCGTTAAGCTTGATGCAAGAAGGAAGAGAGGTCCTAATAGGATAGAACCTATCTTGGAGTGATATTGGTTGTGCCATGTGTGGGTCGGACTTGAGCTCGGGTGGTGAACTAGTTCTAGTTAGCCTGGATGTAAGTGGGTCTCTCGACCAAGCGGGCATGCACAATCAGCAAACAAGTTCACCCAATCAATCAAAAGAAAAACAATCAAAAATCCTAATCTAGGGTAAGCCTTGACCTAGACGACTCCTAACTTTAGACTGTCCTTAGGAGGTCTACTGTCGACGTTAACCACAAGCTAATCGGCCAGGTAGGTGGCAAGACCGGTGGGAGGTTTTCCGTCAGAGACGTTCCTTAATTAAATAACCACCGTTCTTCGGGCTTTCGGCCCTCAATCCCCTGCCTAGACACCAATTTGACAAGAGTTAATTTCGAACAATTTTCCTCCTTCGGTCAATCTCCTATTGAGTCCGAGTTAACCTAGGGCCAATGTCTAGTCAAATTTTACTTAAGGTTAGGGTTGTGAGTGTGACGGATATGATTTGTGGGCCAAGGAAGGGTGATGAAATCCCCACCTTATCTTTTTTATGGGTTATGCCCTTAAGATGAATTAGTGTACGTGTAAAGCTGTAGAAAAGTAATCACTCAAGAAAGCAATAAACAACCAAGAGTGTTTCCTAATCTATATGCTTATGCAAACGTACCTTGTCGCCAGCACTCTTCAACAGAATTAAAAATTAAAATAGACACGTGCCCTAAAATGCAAGAGTCTAAAAATATTTTTTTTTTATTTTCAACAAATAGGTTAATGTTTTTTATTAGCAGTTGCAGAGTGATCACAGAGAAATAATATCACAGCAGAAATTAGAATTTTGCAATGCAGAGCAACCTGCAGAAAAGCAGGTTAGTAGTTCACTACTACTGCCGCAGATCTGCGGCTTTTGCCGCGTTTCTGCGGCAAATTAGTAGGTCCAGGTGCTCTGCCTTCAAGGGCAGAGGCACTGGATTGCTGTATGTCCTTGCTGCTGCTCTGTTTTTGTTTCCTGTTCTCTGTACCTGCAACAGAAAGAATAAAGAATGATTAAAACGAGGAAATCGTGCCGTTCCTTCCCCGGCAACGGCGCCAAAATTTGATTGAGATTTTAAAGAATAAAAGAAGTGAAGTTCAGATTTCTTAGTCTCAATGCGAATCCGCTGTAGCAAGGGCTCAAGCGGGTCGTGATCCTCAGGGAAGGATGCGATGCAAGCTTTTCGGCCGATTCCCCTGTATGCTTCAAATAAGAAAAGAGATTAGATTTGAGAGATATATATGATATGAAAGATGTGGTTTTTACTGATTTTCTACCACAACCCTATTGCAAGTTAAGGAGATTGAACATCATCTTAACATATGTGAAATTAATCCTAGGTTTATTAGCGAAGGTGCAAGCAAGAATAAAGGAGTTTAGAATCTTACTAGTTCGCACACTTGAACATTCAATACGATTTCATCTTAACATCTAAGTACAGCGGAAGAAAAGCATTACCTTGAAGTTACGCTGTCAAAGTTCTTAAATATGAAGGGTGAGGAATTATTTAAAAGTGTGACCTAGATTAGAAATCTGTTTATCCATTTAGTCCTCAAGCAATCTTCTTTAAGCCTAGGGTTTCTAAAAAGTATTATTAATCTGTTCAACTCCAAACGTGCTTAGGGTTGCTTAAGAATTCAGCAAACCACAAAGGAAGATTATTTAATCATCTTTTTATTATTTTTCTTTTCTTTTTTTTTTATATATATGAGAAGAATAAAGAACGAAAGAAAATAAAAAGAATCGAGAGATCACAGATCAAACCAAACTCAAGAAATCACAAAGTAAATGCAAAATTAAATAACAGAAAATTGACTAGGAAAAAGGTAACCTTTATTCGATGAACTGGTCCCAAATACAAGCTCCTTCTTCCACAACTTGCAAAAATTACAACTTGCTAAAAGAAAACTGGCTAAAAGAAAACCCTAAACGTCTCTGCCTGCCCTGTACGTTGCACTGCAGGGGGTATTTATAGGTGCAGAAGGTCGAAGAGTCCCGGATGAAGTTGCCCACAAAATCTGTTGCCTGATCTCATCCATACTGCCGCAGAATTGCGGCTTTTGCCGCAATTCTGCGGCAAAGATGTGGCTGTTGGCCACGCGCTTTGGCGCGTGGCCTCTCCTGGTCCGTCCATGTGGGCGCCTGCTTCTGGAAGTATGATCCTGGCTCTTCATATTGGGATTTCGAGATAACTTGATAATCAAGTTACCTAGATTTTGAATTCTCCCAATCTCTTTTAAACGAATTTCCTTATCTCTGCACTCTTTTCATTCTCATCTGCAAGAGTTTAGGGTTGGGTAGAAGTCTATCCTTCCCTCATCTTTGATATTTGCGACTTTAGCCCTTTGTATTTGCATTTTGACTTCTTGTAATTGCACTTTTACACCTGGGCTTCAAACATGGGCTTGGATCTGGGCTTTTGGACTCTTTAAGCTTTATTTATTATTAAAATAATAATTCGAGGCCTGCACACAATAAATTACAAATTATTAATAAATGTGCAGAATTAAATGAATAAATATGAAAATGTGATGGTAAATATGATGATAAAAATGCACTTTTCACTACCAATCAATAGTCTGCAATATATCACAGAAAATATTAATGTATAGTGGGTGTGTGTGTTGGTGCCATGCTTCATGTGTGCATGTGTGTGTATATGCCATGCTTGATGTGCGAGTGTGGTAGTGGTGATAATGGTGGTTGGTGTACATGTGTGTGTGTGTGTATGTCATATATACTTAATGTGTGTGCACCATATATGTTTGATGGTGGTGGGGTGTGTGCGTGCCATGCTGATGTGTGTGTGCCACATATGCTTGAAGTGTGATGGTGGTGGGGGAGGGGGTGGTGGTAGGGGGCTGTGTGTGTCATGCTTGATGTGTGTACATCATATATGCTTGATGGTGGTGCGCGTGGTGCTAGTTTCCATGTGTGTGTGTGCGCCATGCTTGATGTGTGTATGCCATATATGCTTGAAGTGTGATGGTGGTTGGGGGTGTGTGTGTGTGTGTGTGTTTATATAGAAAATTAAATTATTCTGAATTTACTTACAGAAATATCTTACCAGATCTTATTCTTGAGCTCTTCAGGAACCTCGTGCCAATCGAGGATGTCAATAGGTACATAATGACGAGCCACATTTCCAAGGTAACTCATCAATTTTTTTGAATTTTCCAATCTGTTGATTCTTCTCATTAAACTCCACCAAATTTTCTTTTCTTGATTCCTTGCTAAGATGAGATCACCCATCTTAGTAAGGCCTCAAGTCCTCTTCTTTGTCATACTTCCACTGCTCTGGATCCATATGCCTATTAAGGAACATAAACACAATTTGTTAGAATCTCATCGTAAGCATAATTTGCAAGAAACAATAATTTTTTTAAATAAATAGACAAATTATGCAAACTATTGAACAGATAAATGAATATACCTTTATATCTTTAATTTTTCTGTTTTTTTATAACTTTTCTCCACAAATATTCTTTCAAAATGATCTTCTCATTTATACAACTCGTCTTTGATGTTATCATTCCAATCATTACCCTCACTAAAATGATATTCTATTTTCTCCATCTACTTTAACCAACCACTTTCACAATTTAACATAACTTATTTTTCTTTTCTTTTAAAGAACACGAGAAGAACATTAACCAATTTTAGTGTACTAAAAGAGAACTTACTAAAAGCTTCCATCGTTAGTTCCTCCTTGTGGATCACAACCCGCATAGCCACTTGAAATCGTGGTAGCATTGAGTACCTAGCACTATCTATTATCAATACTGAAAATCTATATTTTTCTGTGTGCAGGTCAAGACTCAATCAATTTTTTGTGCCGTTGCAGGGGAGGGACGGTAAGTAACTCTTTTTCTGTTTACTTATTGATTAACTTTCTTCTCTATTCTTGATGTACAGGTTTAACAACAAGGACAATTTTGCTGCATTGGACAATTTTGTTGCATTGGACAATTTTGTTTACAGTGGCCTTGGACTCTACTCAAGAAAGCAGAACCCAGAAGCTCTCAGATTTGTTGCATTCCCGCGGCAATCTGAGTGAACTACTAACCTGTATTTTTTGCAGGTTGGTTGAATTGCAAAGTAAAGTTTCTACAACTATTTATTTTTTTATTTAACTCACTGTACATACTTTCTAACCTCAACAGTAAATTGATATTTGTTAAATCTAAAAAAGGTTTAGACTTTGCATTTAGGCATTTGTCTAATTTCTTTTACATTTTACATTAATGTTGAAGAGTGCTTGAGCATAGGTAAATGTGTGCTGCATGTAGTATGGAACACTTTTGAATTATTTATATTGCTTAAATGTCGCTTTTCATAACACGTACACATTACATTAAATTGATTTAAGGGCTTGTCCTCTAAACAGGATAAGTGGGAAAGTTATTGCCCTCTCTTATCCCACAAACAATCTCCTCACTCACTAACTCAAGCCTAACTAAAACTGAGTAGATGTTGGCCCTAGGGACATCTTAGACTCAATAGGAAACTTACCTAAGGGGAAGCTGATTAGAATTTGACTCTTGTCAAATCGGTATAAAAGGTTGGGGTTGAGAGGCGAAACCTCGAAGGCTGGTAGTTTGGCTTAATTAGGCTTGTCACTTTTAAGCGCGGATACCTCCCACCAATCTTGACCCTACTTGGCTGATTAACTTGAGGTTAGATTCTGCAATATACTCCTCGAGGACAGTCTAACCAGCTAGGAGTTGTCTAGGTTTAAGGTCTACACTAACGTAGCTAGATTTTTCTCTTTTATTTATTTGTTTGTTTTCTTTGTTTGTTTTTGACATTTCTTATGTGATATAGCTTATAACAATATTTTTTCAAATTTTAATGATAATCCATATTACATCCCGACCTTTTTCGATTAGAATATTACTAACCCGGCATATCATAAGTTTAACCAACTAAGTGTGCCGGATTGGTCTTATCTAAATCAATACATGCCCCAGTCCTAATACTATGAACAAGACTAGAATAATCATCACTATTCTTCACAGAGTCAATGGAGATATAACTCCCCCGAGTCATATTGTTAACCACCATTTCAACATTCAACCAATAAATTTCCTAGTCATGATCAACCAATAGAAGAAAAATCTGAGACTATGAAAAGTATAGAAGCCATGATTGAGTCTCAAGAACAAAAGCTGAAAATGATGGACTCACAATTCCCACAAGACTCCCAAATCCAAGATCCTTACTTCTTGTTCCACGTCCCACAACAAGAAGAAGAACTTATGGACTCAGATAGGAATATAAAAAACCTGATTCAGTCCGAAAATAATTTTAACCAATCTGTCAATAAGCTAGAAGCACAAATGAGTCGTTTGCTCAACATAATGAAACAAAAGAATGAGAAAACTCTACCTAACACATGTTCGACCATTCCTGATTGCTTTAGCCACATTGATAGGAACGAAGAATCTTGGGGTCTTGGACACTTTAACCAAGAGTCAATTTCATCACACAAACTTGAACTCGATCAATTCCAAACCTTAGACAAATTGCCAAGTTTTTTATTCAATGAGATTGAACTTGAATGTGAATGTGACCGTGATCCCCAACTTTGTGAGTCAATTTTCATTTTTGAATCTATGTTGACTCCGGTATCATTACCCAATTTAGACCAATTTTCGAAGCTAACATTTATTCCTATACCCATAGAACTGGAAATTGAATCACCAAATTTTGATAGTCACATTCCATTGATGGGAAAAGAATGTGAATTTCAATTCTTTGATTTGGACTCAACTCTTGAATCAAAACTGACTCTCGAACCTAAAGTTGATTATCCCAAGTCAGTATTGGTTCCCAAACCTATCACTCTTGAACCCATGTTAACCATTCCACCAAGTCACATTCTTTTATTGGATATAGGTATAGACCATGATGACTCCGTGATGATTTTTCAAGACTGATCATGTAAAAGAAATAAGTTTCAAGATAGGATCTTTCATGATCCTATTCGTATTAGGGAGTGTAATTATGTACATAGAAAAGAGGTCAACAAAGGTGGGTTCCGTGAACCACCACATTTTTTTGATTGGGTAGCAATGCTTGATCCAATTCGACCACCATCAGCCACCACCTTAAGGTAATATTTTCCATCCCTCTCTTCCTTTTCATGCATTTATGCATTCATTCATACATTGAGGATAATGCATGAGATAAGTGTAGGGAAGGGTTCTAACATAACATAGATTTTCTTTTTATTTAAAAAAAATGACATTTTCCTTTTTAAAAAAATTGAATATAGAAACAATATTTTGACTTATTTTTTGTAAGAAATTAAGTTAATTTTAAGGAATAGAAAAATCATAATTAGTATTTAATAAACTTGGTTAAAATAAGATCATTTGCTTGATTTCTAGGGTTAGGAAGAAAATTTGAAAAAGTAATTAATCTTGATTTATAGCTTGATGAAATATGCATGCTTTATACACTTACAAAATTAGGGTTCAAAAATAAAGATTCTTACACCTTATAAAATATATATATAATATATTAAAAAAATTCTCTGATTAAGCTGGGTATTTGTTTCTCATAAAGCATAAGTATTCATGACTAAAGCGGTCCATATAATAAAATCCTTAGTTTTGTGGCCTTGTTTGCTCGAGTCCTTAAGTCCTTAGGGTGTTTTCTCACCCGGTGCCCTAAGATCGCTCAGTTTGGGAGTCACCGATGAAAGGCTCGTTACATGGGCAGATTAGAAAGCCAAATAGAATTAAAGAATAATACCATCAAATATATATATATATATAAAGAAAAATAAGGCATAAGAGTCAGAGTTAAAGAACCCTTAGTCAAAATTTCACGGTCACAAAGGTGCATATGACTTAGGGTAAAATAATAAACTAGATGAAAAATACAGTTTGACTCATTAGCTTAATTGATAACAAGTTTTTGAATGGAGGCTAAGTTTAGGAATGAAAAAAATCAGTTTTCCTACAACTTATAAATTACTTGAACTCTTACAATAAAACTTCAAGTATTTTCTGTCCTTTTCAAAATGCTTTTCGAAAATACTAACACTTTGTTTCTCTTTCTTTATGGATTTTATGGGTGTAATCCACTAAAAATTCTCACGAGATAAAACTCATCCTCTAGGTGTAACCTAGAGATTTAACGGCTTGTTGCACATGCTCAGTGCAATCGCGTGACCTGTGAAACTGGTCTAATAATTTCTTTGGTTTACTTTTGTTGTTTTGCTCGAGGACAAGTGAAACATAGGTGTGGGGGTTGTGATTGTACAAGTATTTTGCATTCTTTTCATTAAACTCCTACATTTATCGTGTAATAAGTCTGCTAATTTTCTTGTCTTAAATGTCTATTTTGCAGAAGTAATCATGGAGAGAAAGAGGATAAAATCAAATAAATACCAGTTAAAGTCAGATTTAACTAGATCTATTGGTTAGAAAAAGATGATCCCAAATCAAGTTGGTTAAATTCAGATTTTGGTGAATGAAATCGTTAAGCCGAAGATAAAAAGGAGAATCATTAAAATCCAAAATCCAAACTGAAAATCCAGTAGAAGATAAAAGATAATCGCGAAATCTGGGATCTGCGCCCTCCGGGTGTGGCCACCTGTCCACACCCTGGCCAGGAAAACATGGCAAAAGCCGTGCTTCCATGATAATCTTGATGAATTAAGGGAGCATTTGCTTCCCTTATTTGTATACTCCTCTCCCCTTTTGGTTTTTGCCTATAAATACTGAGATTTCTCAGTGTACAAGGGACAATTAGGTAGAGAAGGATTCTGAGGCTAGTTTCATTCTAGGTTAGTCTAGATTTTTTTTTCTTTTCATGTAACTTTTATTTCCTTTTAAGAATAGGTTAGACTCTGATTCCTGTAAGTAAGATAGAGATATTTATGTTGAGAGTGACACCGATGTAACCTCCTCCTTTCTTTCATCATTTCTATATAAAGGTATGAATGTTTTTATGTTCCTCTTTGTTTTCATATTCTTCTTCACTTTTCTACTTTTCCTCCTCTAGATATTTCAGATGAGTATCCAAGCGAATCTAGTAGCATCGGTATAGCCTTGTTGTGTGTTTGCCGCCGATATTTCATGATGATGATCTCCTCCTCAAGATTCTGTATCATTTCATTCTTATTCATCTTGATGATGTAATACGAATGGGGACTGAGTTCAATCTATGCGTTGATATCCTCCGAAACAAGGTAAACGTGCTAACGATCCAAGGTAAGTCTTCAACCAAATAAGGTAAGTATTTCTTTTATGTTTTCTTTCTTCTTTTAATCCTTTAGTTTAGGTCACCACCGTCTCCCAACTCTTTTATTCACTCTTATTAATTTCTTTGTATAAATTTATTTTCTATTTTCTCCATCTACTCCAACCTACCACTTTCACAATTTAACATAACTTATTTTTCTTTTCTTTTAAAGAACAAGAGAAGAACTTTAACCATTTTTAGTGAACTAAAAGAGAACTTACTAAATGCTTCAATCTTTAGTCCCTCCTTGTGGATCACGACCCGCATAGCCACTTGCTATCGCAGTAGCATTGAGTACCTAACACAATCTATTATTAGTTCTGAAATTCTGTATTTTCTATGTGCTAGTCAAGAGTCAATCAAAATGCTAACTCATCGACCTTCATGCCATTATTTTTTCCACCCACTTACAATGGAACACAGGAACATGAAACATAGTGTAATCTAACTCTCATATATCCTCGACACTCCATAGTATGACATGTTTGCAAACACTAGTTTATTATCTTTGGTACTAGAATTATGCATTGATTGAGCCACTAAGGTCACCCTAATATTTTGTACAGTACAATTATTATCATATGCTTTTGTGTAAAAATAATAACCATTTGTAGGATATCCACGATAAGACAAGACGTCCTTACGAGGCCCATGCGCCAACCATCTCAAATTTCAGAAATAGAATTTGATTTAGTTGTTAACTGATCAGCAACTCGATTTCGGAACCACTTAATGAACATTTTTTGTGTTGAACAATTACCCATTTTTCCCTTCTTGATTTAGTTGGATTGATGCGCTGTATATAGTCCATATGATTATTTATGTAAAGTTGTACTTCATTAGTGTTATTCAAGACATATCTATGTGCATGACACAATAAGTTTTTATTAAGAGTAACGACAATTTGTCCAATTTTATCAAAGCCATCATTACCTTAGTACATCCCCTCTTAGGAAGTCCTATAGCTTCAATATTTGATAAGTATTCATTGCAAAATTCAATTGCCTCTTTATATGTGTAACATTCAACAATGCAACCTTCGGATCGATTTTGATTTCTCACATAACCTTTTAAGATTTTTATGTATCGTTCAAATGAATACATCCACCTTAAGAAAACTGAAACACATAATCTAATTTTTCTGATCAAATGAACTGTTAAAAAATAAAGGTGAAAAATATATCTCAAGCTGCCACAGTGTAACCACAATATCTTTCTGCAACTCTTCTAGTTTTGTTGGGTCAATTACCTTGCTACATATTGTATTGAAGAAAAAATAAAGTCGGGTTATGGCATGACAGACATGTTGAGGTAATACAGAATGTATAGCTACAGGTAGCAACTGCTGCATCAATGCATGACAATCATGAGATTTTTAGCCAACTAGATTTAGATCTTTCATTGAAACGAGACTTTAAATATTTGATGAGTAACCACTTAGCACCTTAATCCTAGAAAGACACGGATATAAGTCTATCTTCTCCTTTTTAGACAAAATATGGCATGCTGGCAGTAAAAATGTATTTTGTCCCCTTGCTCTGATACCAACAGCTTGCGTATACTCATTTCAACCAAATCCTTTCTAGTTTTGACTCCATCCTTAGTCTTACCGGTTACATTGAGTAATATCCCAATAATACTATCACATTCATTCTTCTCAACATGCATTACATGAAGGTAATGTCTCACAAATAAAAATTTCCAGTATGGGAAATCAAAAAATATTAACCTCTTTCTCCATACATTCTTTTCAACTATAATTTTCTTCCCTTACCATAACTTGCTCTGAGATGGTCACCCGTTGATATGCTTCTTCACCGGTCAGTGCCTTTGGAGCTTTTCCTTCTTTTGTAGATCCAATAAAATCTTTTCGTAGCCTTAGATAATGATGGGACATAGGCAAGAATCTCCTGGAACCAAGATACATTGTCTTTCCGTTATGCTTTAATTGGAGAGAAAATTTGTCTTCTTCACATATAGGACATGCTTTGTATCCTTTCACGCTGTATACTGATAAGTTTTCATATGCTGGAAAATCAATGATCATCCAAAGTAATATAGCTCGATGCTTGAAATTTTCTTGATAATATGCATCGAATACTGCAACACCTTCTTCCCACATTATCTTAAGGTCTTCAATAAAAGATGCTAAATAAACATAACGCATCATTTCCTGGCTGTCTGAGACCCGATATTAGCAATGACAACATCATAAACTTGCGCTTCATGCACAACCAGGGAGGAAGATTGTAAATAGTCAAAATAACTGGCCTAGTACTGTGTGTGCTGCTTATGTTACCGTGCGGGTTCATTCCATTGGATGAAACCCCTAGTTGGAGATTTCTTGCGCCACACCCAAAATCGGGAAATTTAGAATCAATCATACTCCATTGTAGAAAATCAAATGGATGATGAAGCATATTATAATAAATTCTCTCGTCTGAATGCCGCATCAATCTTTTCGCATATTTTGAGTTCCTAAATATGCGTTTAAATCTAGGTATTACAGGAAAATACCAAAATACCTTTGCTGGAATTTTATACTTATTTTTCTTGTACTGATCCACTTCACAAACCGGGCATCTCTCTAAATTTTCATAACCCTTTCTATACAAAATACAATCATTAGGGAAAGCATGTATCCTTTCATAATTCATACCCATAAAGCACAAGATCTTCTTGGCATCGTATATATGATCCGGAAGTTCATTAGCCTCAGGAAGCATATCTTTCAAGAAACTAAGGTTGTAAAACTCTTATCGCTCCACCCATTCCTGCTTTCAAATTATACAATCTCAACACTGCCTACAGTTTAGTGAATTTTGAACAACCAACATATAAAAGTTTTTCTGCATCATCGTACAAGCTCTGAATTAAGTGTGGGTGATCCATAAAATGATCTTCTACATCATGGATCATGTCTTCTAATCATCACCTTAACTACAATTGACTCATTCCCTTTAATCACAGTTTCTATCATCAGAATTAATTGGCTATCTCTTGCACTCTCACCATGTCATATCCATCTTGTATAACCTTTATCAATCCTATTAACGAATAAGTGGTCTCTTAATACTTCAACCATAACATTCTCAATGCAACCACATCTTATGCATGGATACTTAATATGATTAGGACTGTAGGCACACTCAACAACGAATTTAATAAACTCCTCTATACCATTCCAATATTCGGTACATAACCTATTAGCATCCATCCATTTTCGATCTATGTTTAACTAGTCTAGACATTAAAAATAAAATATTGAATTAACAACACCATATATCATGTAAAGAGTAAATTTACTTTACGACTACCACGGCACCACCACACACACATCAAGCATGGTACACCACTAGACCACCACCATCACATGCACACACGCACATCAAGCATGACGCACCCCACCATCACCACCACACACACGCATATCAAGCACACACAACCACCACAACTCACACGCACACCACACCCACACACCCCCCTACCACCACCACCACACACAAGCATGACACACACACACATACACACACACACACACACACACACACACACACACACTCTCTCACACATCAAGCATGGCACACACCACCAACACACACACATGCACATCAAGCATAACACCCACGCACCACCACCACACCACCACCACCACCACCACCACCACACGCACGCGCACATCAAGCATGACACATCCAACCACCACCACACACACATGCACATCAACGCACACAACCACATCATGCCCTTATTTATTATCATCGTTTCCATCTTCTTATTAGAAAAATTCCCATTTATATCACTTTCAAGCTCTTTTTCTTCTCAACTTCCTTCTCCTGCTACTCTCCAACATTATAATCACGATAACTATTTATTTTTTCACGCATTATATATATCTTCACCATCAAGCACACACAAATACCTCACTGCCACCACCACTACCACATTCAAATCCTAGCTTTGCATATATAACATCTTTTGCTGATTTAGAAATATCTTGATGAATAAATAATTGTTTTACTATAATAGTATACAAGTATATATATACATATCTAATACTAAAAAATATCCAAACCCAAAATAGCTCAAATGCTTCAATTACTCATCAAATTTCATCATTTATCCAATAAAGAATCGAAAGTAAAAGCAGAACTAACCCTTTGTCTTCTATCTTGTAGACAAATTTGACTCGGTCCCAGTCGCCGCCCCGATGTCCTGGCCTCCACCAGTGCCCGCCGCAGACCGGTCAATATCGAGATCGTGAGTGAGCGGTGTGGAGATCACTTTATCAGAGAGAACAATCTTATATTTAGGGAAAATATTATGTTTCTATAGTTTAAGAGAAAGAGAAGAGGATGGGACGGTAGAGCAGATCTGGAGCAGAGGGAGAGAGAGAGAGGAGAGAAAGGGCTCACAGGGAAGGGAGAGCGAAGCCAACAGAGGAGGCGAGAGAGAATCGAGAGAGATAAGAGAAGTGAGGGATCGATGGAGCCTAGGGTAAAATTTTGATTTTATGACTAGCACGATTTTTGAAATGATATTGCACATCAGTTTGGCCAACAATCGATGTCAAAACATTTATAAACGTTGGTTTTTTAAGAAACTGACATCTAATTCCTTTATTTTGCACATCAGTTCTTTTTAGAACCGACATCTAAAGTCCTAATTAAAAAATGCTTTTTTGTTTGAAATTACCCACGTCGGTTTGAAAGAAAACGATGTTAAATATTTAGATTACATGTCGGATTATAAAAAAATGGACGTAGAATAAATCCATCATAACTTTTTCAAAATTGCCACTGCATCTCCTTGTAACGTTGGTCCCCGTCCAACCGATGTGAAAAGTTCGATGCATAATCCCTTTTCTGTACTTGTGTCATCATAAGAAATACGGACATTCTTGCCACAAACTCGACTTTTTAGCATAAGTCACTAACAGAGAGAATTGCATAAAATATTCTAATCAATTTAGGATAATAAATCTCATCAATTTCGAGGAATCTAGTCCATCTCATAATATCAAGAGATTCTTAGATTATATTCCTTAAAATCATGAAAATGAATACTTCCAACGGTAATGATAGATTTGTTGGAGTAGGTTTAATCAAACAAAAGTTTGTATTTTTCAGGAAAAAAAGGATAATTAGATCTCTTTGAGGAGGATCCACCAGAATTAGTCCTAGGTCTTTTTGCTAGACATGATATAAAAGCAAAATTTTGAATTGAAGAGTAAAGATAAGATTTTTACCCAAATAAAAGGAAGAACTAGGGGTTTTTGTCAAAAACCCAATCAAACACCTGGGAACAGCAGATCCAACAAGAAAATCATACAAACTTTGAGAAAGAATCTTTTGTAAGAAGAAATTTTAGAAGTGGAGAGGCTATAGAGATGAAGAAAATGGGGTTGAAAGGAAAAGGAGAGGTTGGCTAGTGTTTTTTGTCAAAATAAGTGAAGAAGAGAGATTAAATAGGGTTTAAAAGCATCAGACCCACGCCAGCTGTCCTTGCCTATCGCCTGTCGACAGCCTTGATCGCCTGTCGATAGCATAGCTCCAATTGAGATCAACTTTCTGTCGACAGCCATCAATGTCTGCTGACAACTGAGCCAGAAGTCACAAAATCAACCTTCTGGTGACCTCAGTCTGTCGATAACAAGCTAAATTTTGTTGAAAACAATTTTTAAAAAATAGGAAATAATTATGATAGATAATCAAACATAAAAATAATTATATATAAGTAAAACTAAGTATTTTAAAATAGAAATCATATATTTTTGAAAAAAATAAGTGGGATTCTTTTTAAAAAATAAAATTTTGAATCAAGAAAATAAAAAATTCATTTTTACTATTATTATTCAAGAAAAAGCATACACAAGTATATTAGTTGTAAATAAGCAAAAAATATATCAATGCATGTTTTTAAATGAAGTGAGAATTAGTTACCGATATTGATAAATTCAATTCCATATCTTCAAAAATAAGAAGTGATCTTGCTACTTCAACTCCTTAAAAGTGATGCATCAACTAGATTTGTTAATTTAGCATAAACACTGCATCCTCCATCAAAGCATCAATTTTCTCACGTCTTGAGAGAAGGCATACCTGCATCAAATAAAATGGGTGTGCTTTTTGGTACCCATATTTTCTTGGGTTCTATGAGGTTAGTATCTTTTCGAACCTAAATATTCATATTTGAGCTATAAACTTATCAAAACATAATCTACCCAAATGGTCTCTTCGACCATAATGTGTACAAGTGTACAACTTGGCATACATGAAAGTATGATGAGTATCGTGTTGTGCTTTGTGAACATGATGAGAATATGATGCATATTTTCTAGGAGCCTGTTTCTTTTAAAACATTGACTCCAATTTAGCCTTATCAACATCATATTCTTTTAAAATATTACTTAAAAAAATTAATTCTATTTTAATATCAGAAAACTCATTTTTTTTGAAAATAGGAAATTTAGCTTTGCAAACAATCTTATAATCATTAAAATCTTTTTCAATACTTTTGAAAGAAATGGATAAATCATCTTTTCTTTAGAAATCACATTTATCTTGTTAATCAGTACATCATTTTGCCTTCTTAATTTCTTATTTGAACTTTAAATAAATCATTTCTATCTTGAAAATCTACAAAGAAATTTGCAAGTTCATCCATGGTTAAATCATTATCATCTAAACAAGCTTCAAGAGTTACCTTAATGGGGTCATCCCATGGATCTTAAAGCAAACGTTGGCGATGTCTATACTCACACTTGTACTCAACCAAGAGAGCCACAGTGGCACCTCAACTCTTAATGTAGAGGAATATTGAGGAGATAGTCCAGAGCCCTTCATCTAGAATTTGGCTACAATCTTTGGTTATACTTGGTGTGTTAGCCTAATAGCTTTTAGGTTGAATAATTAGTTTTAGTTTCGCATTAGTATGCATTAGATTAGCTTGTCACCTATTCACCCTTTCCCTCTAGGTGACCTACAGAAGTAAGTAACTTTATGAATAGTAATTATCTTAAGAATGTTAGATACAGGAATTGATCTGACAACTAATCACTGTCATCGATCTAATTGGCCAGGTCGGTGAATATCAGGTGGGAGGTTTTCCGTTCAATAGAATACTCCTTAATTACAAAACCACCTTTCAATTTCCTTCCTTAGTTAAACATCAATTAGACTGGTATTAGTCAATCTCAATAAAAAGAAATATTAATGAGCATAAATATTTCAATATAACCTAGTAAAAAGAGTGTTAGTTCAATTATACAGTAATTGGAGTGAGGTACGAATGTAGCGAATCTCCTTAAGACAATTATGTCCCCCGCTACGGCGCTAACAGGTTACTAAACGCTGGTCTCCCTAGGTACAACACTCCTTCACTATATTTGGATAGTACTACCAAATCATTGTACAGTCGATCATAGTTCGAACCGTAGTTAAACAGTACCTTCACAAGGAATTCAAGACAGTTGGATGAAGGCAAATTTTAGGGAGAATATTTGTCTTAAATTTGGAGGATTATTCATTGTAGAGAAAGGGGGGAGAGAAAAGAATTTATTTCTTAGGAAGATACAGAAAGGAAAATCTTTTGTTTCTGCAGAAAGGAAGAAGAGAGAAGAGATCTTCGCTATCGCTAGCACTCCTGGGAATCTGTTGGAGGACAACAGGAATCATTGTAGCGGTTTGCAGCGCAGATTCGGGCATTGGAACGGGTCAAGAGCCACTGCAGCACCCATGTGGCCCAGTTTAAAAAGAACCAGACGGGTTGGATCCGTGATAGGGAAAGAAATAGTGGATAGAAATGCACAAATATTCAACAAAAGAGAGAAGGTTTAGAGACAACCTTAGGTGCTTTGATCACTCCACAATGTATACAAAATGCTTAATGTACTCTTTCCGAATCACCGTAGTAGCATAGGCTATACGGGTCGATTCTCAGGGAGAGCTTGCGATGGAAGCGTTACGGTTTGGTAATTAAGATGGAAAACGAAGGTTCTTCTTTGTTTTTAAAAGAATGAAAAGAAATGGAAAAAGAGATAAAAGAATTTGTGGATTTGTGCATGATGGAAAGAAAATAAAAAGAATTAGAAAACAAGATTTGCTTTGGAAAGAAAACTAAAAGAAGGAGAACTTTGTAAAAGACTTTAAGATGTGAAAAACCATGACTAGCTACCTTTCTAAATTGCTAACTTACTAGACTCCGTTATGGTGATGCTTGCCTCATGTTGATTCATCGGCATATGTATGTCTTGCGTGTTGGTCTAGTTACTTTCCCACTTGATTGATGGGTGATCTTCTTGGACTTGTCTTGTAGCCTCATTGATTTCATCGGCTCTCAAGATAGAATTTCAATGGTGGACTCGAGGAGTGACACTCAAGGGATGCTAAGGAAGAAGATACAACATTCATTAGTCATTCAAGGCAAATACAACAAGTTAGCATTGAAGTAATGAAGTTGTACAACAAATAGCATATGTTTGGTGATCCATCTCCATGTTCCATCAAGGCACTTGTTCTAAGGACAAGGCTCTAAATGAGGCACACATGAATCATATGGAATTACAACAAGAGCTTGCCAAGCATGAAAGTAACCCATCGGGGATGAAAAAGACTCAACAATTGCAAGATGAAAAATTAGCAATCACCCAAGAGTTAGAAGTTAGCAATGTTAGTGGTCAGCTAGTCATGTTAGAAGAAGTTAGCTACTAGCCATTACAAGAAAAGAAAAGCAATTCATGAATAAAAGTGCAAGGAAAGTAAAGCTTGAATGAAAGAATGCAAGTACTAGAAATTGCTCAAGTAGAGAAAGGAGATTGGATTAATCCTTGCTTCACAAGTTGTCACACCTTGGTTTACACAAGCTTTCTCTCTCTCTCAATCTCTCTCTCACAAAATTTCTAGGAGGAAGAAGAAGAACTAGAGCAATAAAAATCCTAGAGAAAAACCTACAAAATACAAGCTCTATCCTCTAATCTCTCCTCCCTTTTTCTCACTGGCCCTGATGGTCTATTTATAGGCCTCAGAGGAGAAGGCTCTAGAATCCAGACGGTTGGGGATCAATCGCTGGCTCAACGGCCAGATAACTGCCGCGGATCCGCGGCCAGAGCCGCGTTTCCGCGGCAGAATCTTGGCCGTTTCGCCAACGATTTCTGTTGCGAGTTTGTTGCAGGTTGTTAACCATGTGGATCTTCTAGAATGCTGACTGGATGCGTGGGTGATTCCAGATCCTGGGCTCAACTCTTGGGCTCTCTTTTGGGCTTTGGCTTAATCCCCTTTAATTCTTGCTAATTACATGGATTTATGGGCCTCTCTCCATTAAAATATGGACCTGCAAAAATAGAGAGAAAAAGAGTAAAAAAAAAAGATTTTTATTGATATTATGCATGGTAAAGAGGTGGAAGATGATGCAAAAATGAACTACAATCATACCCCCATACCTAGCTTTTGCTCGTCCGAGCAAAAAAGAAAGAAAAAGAAAAAAACCTAACTAGATTATTACACCAGTTTCATAGGTGACACGATTGCACTGAGCACGTGCAACAAGCCGTTAAACCTCTAGGTTACCCTAGAGGAGGAGTGTTGTCTCCTGAGGGTTTTCAGCTGATTGCACCCACAAAATCCATAAAGAAAAAGGAAAAGTGTTAGTGAAATTTTTGATCCATGTTTTGAAGATTCTAACTTGAGTTATAGGTTTCAGGTTACCCTAAACTAGTCATTCCTCTTATAAGCGTCTATTTAGAGTTTCGTTTTCAATTTAGGTTAAGTTTTTAAGGAAGAGATCAAAAACCGGATTTTGCATCAATCCTAGTATATATACATCTATAAATATGAAGGATCTTTCTTAGACTAAGTTTATTTATTTACTAATATATATAACAATATATATATTTTTTTTTTCTTTTTTTATATACAGTATTTATTTATTTATATTTCCTTAGATTCCTTAGGCTTTCTAATTTACCCTTGTAACGAGCCCCTTACCGATGACTCCCAAACCAGTCGGTCTTAGGGCACCAGATGAGAAAACATCCCTCGGGTTCGATGACTCAAGTAAACTAGGCCATGAATACGAAGGACTTAACCACCTTTAGGCGTGACTTGCCATGCTTCTTGAGGCACGACTAACCAGCTTAATTAGTGGCTAAGTATTTATTTAGTTATTATATACATATTTTTTTCTTCTTTTTTTTTATTATATATATATATGTAAATAAAGTCACAAAGTCTTTGATTAATTCTTCAATATGTTTAATGTATATATCCTAAAGAAAGAATTAAAATCTAATAATCTTTCTTATCCTTTATTACTTAACCTAAAAATCCAACAAAACTCCTCTTTTCGACTTATAATTAGAAATCATAGTTAAGAGCTTCCTTAATCCCTAAAGTCAAATTTGATTCTTTAAACATGGATCATAAATTCCCTTTTTTTTTTTTTATTTTTTTTTTTATATTTTTTTAAAAAGTAAAATCTAAAAGAAAATAAAAAATCTACAAAGAAAGGTAAAATATAAAAAAAAATAAAAACCTAAAAAAGAAAATGAAAATCCTAGAAATAAAAATAAAAAGCCTAAAAGAAAATAAAAATCCTAGGTTAGAATCTACCCCCCATACCTATCTCATGCATTGTCCTCAATGTATGCAAGATAAAAAGATGCATGAAATAGGTAAAAGGTATGAAATCACTCCCTCCGCCGTTTTGGACCCGCGGTGGTGCTAGGTCCAGCCGACTGAGATCGTCTGAGCCCGCCTCAATGTGGTCCAACCTCGAGGATTGCTCCTCCACCTTCTTTCTAAGCCTGACCTGCCCCCTAAAAATTTTCTTCATGCCCTTCCAGATGGTGGACATGAAGGCACGTGATTCTGCTGGGGGATCCTGACGCCAAAACTCAGGCTCATCTTCCTCCTCAAGACTCTCCTCAGAGGAGGACTCCACCGGTTCATCTTCGGGTTGGATACTAGGAGTCCAAACCGCGTGCAAACAACTGTTATATGAACTGGTAGGTCTCTCTGGTGTGACAAACACCCGGTCAAAGGAATCAAAGACATCGTCTGGTAGGAAAGTCCTACACAGACGTGTAATCAAGATGGGATGGGAGTGTTTGGCACCCCGAGTTCGTGAGGAATTTGCAATGATTGCATGGAAGATGGTCTTATTTAAACAGACCGTGTGTTGCCGAGTCATCAAATCATGAATTATTTGCAACACCGGTCTGTTAAAGGATGTGGTGTGGTATATCCCTAAGATGTTGCGTTGGATCCAGCGTCCAACGCAGTGCACATTTCTAAACGTGGTGCTAGCCTTTAGCCCACGGTCCTGCTCTGTGCAGCGAGCCCCCATGATTATCATGTAGTCTATCAGTGGCAAGGGGTCGCTATGCTGGGGGTGACTTGAAACATTAGTAATTTCCTGAATGAGAGGAACTGTGATAAAGATGTCACCTAACGGCATATGGACTACGAATTGGTACGTCTCATAACTAACAGATGCATGGTCGAGTGCATTATAAAATGTAGTGACTAAGTCAGGACAGTAATATGCATCATTTTCACTGTTATCATATACCAGAGAATTGTAAGTCACCTAGAGGGGGGTGAATAGGTGATGGCTAATCTAATGGTCACTTAATGGTAAATTATGCAAATAATGCAGAAGCTATAACAAATATGACCAAATTAAATCTTCTTTTAATTAAACACTTATGTATAACTCAAGAGTGTTGCCGAATTCCCTTTGCAGGGCTCTGGACAAGCTCCTCTAGATTCCCCTTGAATGGGTTGAGGTGCCGCGTTGGCTCTCTTGGTTGAATACTAGTGTTAACAACAATCCCAAGCAAGTATAGCAATTATGAGCACAAGGGAATATATCAAGCATGTAAATGATAAAAACAATTATTGAATGCAAGATATAAAAGAGACAAAGAGAGAGAGAGAGAGAGAGAGAGAGTAAGCAATCGCAAACACAAAGGTATGTTTCGAGGTTCGAGCACACTTGCTCTACATCCCCGCCTTCGACACACGAAGGATTTCCACTATGCAAGATCCCAATGGATCTCTCCTCGGTGCCGCAACACCTACAAGCCCTCGGACTCCCTAGTCCCGTACACACCGCAAGCCCACCGGCTCGCCGAGGCCGCACCTCGTACAACAAGTCCGCACCCGAACTCGAAACAACGCGGACACACACGTCCGCCTCCTCAAAGTACAAGAAATGATCTCTTGGTGATCTAAACACTTGATCACCAATAAAAACTCTCACTACAACACACCCATAGGATGAATAATCAATGGATGCTCAAGTGTGGTGTGAGAAAAACAAGGATGTGAAAGGTGAAGGAAAACTCAAAGACTTTCTTTTAACACTCTTGATAAAACTTCCCTTTAGATAGGAAATATTTGCTCACTATTTTGTGGAGAAAACTTCTGAAAAAGACTAGGAAAAACTGGCTCTAATTCTCCCAAAAATCTTGGCTCAAAACAATGACCAAACCCCCTTTTATAGAGGTCAGAAAAATATGACCGTTGGGGTCTGTCAGAGCGCCCGGTCGACCGCCAACGGTCGAAAATCCAACCGTTGGAGCCTCCGGTCGACCGCCCGGTCGACCCAGAAAACCCGAGAGCAGAACTCTCTGCAGCGGTCGACCGTCCGGTCGACCGGACCACTGTGCTGCACAGACATGCACAAGTCTGTGCACGTCGGTCGACCGTGGGTCGACCGGCCATGGGTGCGGTCGACCGCTCGGTCGACCGACCAGCCTGTCAGCCAGTTCTAGGTCTGGAAAATTGGTTTAAAAATATTTTTAAAATCTTTTAACACTTATAAAAATTCCATAAACTTGTTTTAACATTCTATATTGAAAACCAAACTTGTGATAAAAATTTTCAAGACATATATCAACATATTCATATCATTTCAGCGTCTTGCAAATTTTATCAAAAATCAAAACATGTATTTTTCAAACTTGGTTTTCATAACTTCACAAAATATAAAAACAAGATATTTGATTTCATTTTAAAGCATAGTGTGTATGGATATGATCCACTACACAATCATAATGTAATATCTATGTTTTTGACATTAAGCTCTAAACTTGGTTATGGTTGAAAAGATATACATGATAGAAATACCAAAAACCAAGGTATATATATGTCACAAAGAAAATCTTTTACTAAACAAAAATTCTTTTCTAAACATAAAAATCTTTTATGAAAGCAATTCTATCAAGAGTTCTATCAAGAGTGTGTGTGTAAGATATACTTGAGCAATCCACCAACTATCTATCCTTTACATTTTTAACTAAAACAAAAACTAAATCTTATACCTAGACACAAGTCTTCATCTTCTTGAAGTCTTCACTTGAAGGCTTCTCATCTTCTTGACTTGGTCCAAGCTTGATCCAAAAGCTCCTTGGATCACACCGTGCTAGCTCCAAATCTTGACATTCTATTCTTTGTTGAGCTATGCACCTACTAAGATCTTGATAATGAATCTGTCACTAATCAAACACAAGATCATTAGTAAATATAACTTCATGAGTTGATCATCATCAAAACTAGGGTAATAGGCCTTTGGGCCAACAAGAATACCAATCCCATGCATGTAATTGATCAACAAATATGTGTCCATACCCAGCATAATCATTCAGAATTTTTGAAAAATCTTTTTCCACAAACAGATTTGGGGCCATGTGTAATAGTGTAAATTAAAGCAATGGATCAAGAGATGAAAGATCAAACCGCCCCCGGAGTTCGTGGGGGGAATTCAAAATCGGGTGTGCAGAGGGCACAGGAGGAAGAATTCTGTTGATCGTGCACTAGATCGGCCACCAGAGAAAGGAATCGACCGGCCAGAAATTTTCAGCGCTCCAGAAAGTTCAGGACAGCCGCGGATCTGCGGCACTGGTCACGGGATCGCGGCAAACAGGAGGGTTCTGTGGAAGAGGAAAAACTGAAGGCGGCGCTTGAGGAGAGGGCTGCAGATCTGAGGGGATTGTTGCGCTTGAGGGAAGAAGGGTCGGGTAGATTAGATATTTATAGGAGAGAAAATTGAGAGTTCCAACTCTATCCCTAGGTTAAAAGGAATTTTACAAACCTAGGAAAAGGAGTTTGAAGATGAGTTTTGACCCTAGGAAAGAGATGTAAAACCCTAGGAATTTGAATTTGAAAAGTTGTGAAACTCCTTTAAGCACAAAAATCCCTTCTTTTTTTTATTCTTTTTCTTTTCTTTTTTTTTTTTACAAAAGAGTACAAAAGAATTATTTACAAGAAATATTTACAAGTGTGTCCAGTGCCTAGGCTATTCTTTTGGTCTTTTCCCCCTGGCCCGTTTCCCATCGTTCCAGTGTGTTTGTTTGCGCGAGCTTGGTTGGGAAACGAGTTCTATTACTTTCTTAGCCCTAGGCATCTCCAGCTTCAATTTCTCATTGTTATTCATCCGCATTTCACCACAGTGTTCCCTAAAGAAGTTCTTCATCACCACTTTTTTCTCTTTGAATTTCTTTACTTCCAATGTCAAGAAATTCCAGCTCCTCTCCATACAACTCTTCAAAACTCAGGTCAACATTTTCTTCAAAAGTGTACAATCAGTTAACCGTCCCCGAGTTGACTCATCCAGGCACATGATTTCGTCAGCGAAGAGGTCTTCAAATGATATATCAATTGGAGGTTCTTGAATTGTATCCTCTTGGGATACGTTCACAGTTGGCTCCCTGAAAGTGAAAATATCCAAATCAACTTTCCCCTTTGAAAGGGTACTCGGATAACAAGATTTCCTATTTCAAGAGAATCACAAAGTTGTGACTCATCTTTTGAATCTTCACTTTCTTCGTCCAAATTGTCTCTAACAAAGCTGACCTCGAATGTTTGATCTTTTGTTTTACGAGGTTGTGTGTGGAAGACATTCACTTCACGAGTCATGTTACCAAAGGTTATCCTCATTGATCTATTCCGGCAATTGATGATGGCATTTGCTATGGCCAGGAATGGTAGTCCCAAAATGACAGGAGTTTGAGCCCTATGATTAGTGTTAGACACATGTTGTGTCTCAAGAATTACAAATTCACAGGGTAAATGAACTCCCCAACTCTGACAAGGACATCGTGAACTTCCCCCTTAGGTTTCTTGACAGAGCAATTAGCCAATTGTATTGTCATTTGGGTAGGGCGGAGATCACCTAACCCTAATTGTTGGTACACAGAAAAAGGTAGGAGATTGATGCTGGCCCCTAAATCAAGAAGTGCCCTATTGATGATAGTCTTTCCTATGATGCAAGTGATGGTCGGGCTCCCTGGGTCCTTGTATTTCTCCGGAATTGACCCAGTGAGCAACTCATTGATGTTGGATGCTAGGAAGACTTTTTTAGGGACTTGTGTTTCCTCTTCTTGGTGCACATTTCCTTTAAGAATTTCGCATATGATGGCACTTGTTGGATTGCATCAAGAAGAGGGACATTGATTTGGACCTTATTAAACATTTCTCTTATTTCTCCATATGAGCATCTATCTTGTGATTCGTAAGCCTATTTGGAAATGGTACACTAGGCTTATAAGGTTGCTCATCTCCTTTTTTTACCCTTGGCTTTTGAAGTGGATGGCTCTGAACTAGAAGATGGATTGTCAGAAGTTGGTTGCATTTGGATTGGAGGTGTTGGCTTTGGTGCTGGATGGGATGATTGATCAGAAACCTTATTATCGACCTGTTTCCAGATCTCAGGGTATGAATAGCATGGCATTGACTGGGGCCCGTGTCTTCCACTTCATGCAAAGGGAAGTGATGTTTGGGATTTGGCAATGGCTGGCTTGGTAACATTCCTTTTTGTCTTTCATTCACAGAATTAGCCAATTGCCCAATCTGGACCTGTACTTTATTCATCTCCTGATGATAGTCCTTTGCAAAGGTTTCTAACATTTTCTTCAACTCCGATATTTTTGAATCATTCTGGGGTGGCTGTTGATGGTATGGAGACTGGAATTGTGATTGGTAGTGTGGTGGGTTCTAGTAAGATTGTGATTGTGGTGGACTTTGATTTGGATGAAAATACGGTGAATTTCGATTGAAGCTGGGTGGGTGAGACTGAGCATTATAAGGATGTGGCAATGGTGGCCTATGTTGCTCAGGACCAGACTGACTCCACGAAAAATTTGGATGGTTTCACCATCCCGAATTATATGTGTTGGAGTATGGATTGTGATAGGGTCTGGTAAACGCTGCATTCGTGTTCTCCTGATATGATTGAGACTGATATAATGGACAATCTTCAAAGACATGGTTGAGATCATGACAGTAGGTGCAACCCGGTTTGACCACAGGTGTTGGGTTGACCTGACTGACAACAGAATGTTCCCTAGACTCAAGCAGTCTATCCTCTTCATCAATTGGGTGATTTTTGCTTCAGCTGCTATGGAGGATTCTATCGAGTGCATCCCGGTTCTGGAAGTAGTGGGAGTGGGTTATCAGGGCATGACTCCCACTGAATGGTTTTCTCAGCTAAGGCTTCAAAGAGATCCCACCCCTGGTGCTCATCTTTCTTCAAAAATTCCCCTTGGCACATGGATTCAAGGAGTGTTTTCGTTTGGTAATCTAGACCGTCATAGATAATTTGGCATTGACGCCATTTCTCTATGCCGTGATGAGGACATTGGGCTAGAAGGTCTTTAAAGCGTTCAAGATACTTCCAGAAGGGTTCATTTGATTCCTGCTTGAATTGCATTATGTTTTTCTCATGAGGGCTGTCTTGTGGATGGGATAAAATTTCTTAAGAAAGACTTTTACAAAATCATCCCATGAAGATATCGAATTGGCGGGAAGATTGTAAAGCTATTTCTTAGCTAAATCCTTCAGTGCAAATGGTATGAACCTTAACCTAACAGCATCCTCGGTCAATTGGGAAATTCTCATCATTACATATACTTCCTCAAACTCTCAAATGAAGAAGTACGCGTCTTCAGACTCTAGACCATGAAATCGGGGAAGTGTATTGATGAATTGCGGTTTCAGCTCAAAGTGATTTCCATTGGGTTCAGGGAGAAGAATGCATGAAGGAAGCGAAGTGCGAACGGGTAAAATCTATCTTGAAGCGAAACGTTGTTTTCCATAATGTCAAGTGGTGGTGTATGTGCAAGTGTAGAAAGTCTAACAAGTCTTGCAGAATTGAATCCCGGTACCACTCTCGCATATACAGTCACAAACAACGTGCACCGATCACACCAGCGAAAAGAAAAAAATGAAAATAACAAACAATAAAAGAAAAATCAATCCAAGCTATCTAGGGTTCCTGGACCTAGACGACTCCTAACTATTCGATGAACTGAAGAAGGTTGTTGCTTGAATCAGACCACAGCTAATCAGCTAGGTAGGGGCAAAATACGGTGGGAGGTATTCGTGCGTAAGCAACGGGCCTTAATTACGCCAAACCACGGTATCTTCGAGGCTTAACCTCTTAATCCCCAGCCTTAGACACTGATTTCACCGGAGTATGAATCAAAATTAATTCCCAACTTCAGCCAATCTCCTACTGAGTCCGGATGTCCCTAGGGCCAACGTCTATCAGATTTTATTATAAAGCTTGGGATTGTGAGTGCTAGGATGGTGGTTTTTTGGGCTAAGGAAGGGGTGATGAAATCCCCACCTTATCTTATTTATTGGGTATGCCCTTAAAATCGATTTTGTGCAAGTGTACGATATAAACAAACAAGGTTCACTCAAAGCGATAAAATATCAACCAAGAAGTGAGTCCTAATCAAAATGCAATGCGCACGTACCTTGCTCCAGCACTCTTCAACAGTAAAGTAAATGAATTGAAAAGACACGTGCCTAGAAATGCAAATGTCTAATCAATTTTTTTAACTTTGCAACCAATATTTTACTGTTGATTATTAGCAGGAATATGGTGAAGCATACAAGAATTTAAGTATTGCAGCAGCTGTATTTTGCAGAGCAAGCAACCCTGCAGAAAATCTGTGAGTAGTTCACTCCTCCTTGCCGCGGATCCGCGACTTTGGCCGTGGACTCGCAGCAAATCAGAGGGCAACTGGTCTCTGCTTTCGAGAGCAGAGGCCCAGAGCCACTTATATGTCACTGCAATGCTAGTTTTCCTGTTTCTTCACCTGTAACCTGCAACAGAGAAGAAAGTTCGTTTAGTTCTTCGATTTGAATCAAAAACCGTTGCTCCTCCCCGGCAACGGCGCCAAAAATTTGATCGGCCGAAACTAGCACTCAAAAGTGTGTATTATGTAAAATCGATGTAAAAGCTCGAATGTGTGCTAATGTACCCTCGATACTTCCGTTATAGCATTGGCTCAACGGGTCGTATCCACAGGGAAGGGAGGCGATAGAAGCATTGACAGTTTCTATTCCCGTTGTATGTTAACAGCTCTTCTTTGTTGAAAGACTTAGGAAAAGAAAGTGAAAAGAAAAGGAAAATGAAATCCAGAATGTGGTAGGTGAAGAAGGCGATGAAAACGTCGATGTAAAAACAAAATAGAAAGTGGTTTGGAAAACAATAGAAAAGGAAATGGAACTAAGGTGAACTAAGAAGACGGTGAAAACAACGATGGAAATGATCAAAAGAAACTTGAAAATGATTTCTAAAACAAGCTAAAAGAAAACTAATGGCTACTAACTACTAAGTGATCCACTAACCATGCTAACCTCTTCGAGATAGTTGCCTCACATTTTGATCCTTGGCCATCACAATCCTTGGCTCCAAGAGACGGTACAAAGCATGGCTCATGGATGGTTCATCACATTCAAAATATTGCATCAAGAACAAGCTAATACAAGCATCACTCATTACACTACTAGCATGAAATAAAAGAGCATGAAATAAAAGAGAGTTAACTTGGTTAGCAAGTTAGCAAGTTAGATGTTAGAACCATCATCTTTGGCCATCAATGGCTCTTGCAAGAACAAGGCCTTGTAGAGGCAACCCGATTCATGTGGATTATCAAGTAAGTGGTTAGATGGTTAGTGGTTAGTAGTTAGATTGCCATGAGAAGGAAAAACTAGCAAGAAATCATGTAGAAGGTGAAGGAGATTACATTGGAAGAGAAAGGAGGCATCTTTACATAGAGTGTCACTCTCTATTACATCAATCCCTTGCTTTCTCTCTCTAGAAATCACTCAGCCCTACTACAATGATCTAAAAAGAAATGAAAATACAAGAAATGAAGAACACTCACCTACACTACACTAAAATCTGGACCTACTCCTAAAAACGAAGACTGCTCTCGGTTTGGGCCACTGCAGGGTTATTTATAGGCCTCAGAAGAATCCAGAAGACGAGACGGGGCCACGCGTCAAAAATCGACGCGTGGCTCCACTACTTTGCCGCGGAACCGCAAGGATTGCCGCAGATCCGCGGCAATACCAGGGACTTAGGTCCCTGGTTTTGGTCCGTGGCTCCGTCTGGCTTCGAGAATGTTCAGGGTATATCCTGTTTCTGGTACTTTCGCCCGAATATTCGTCTGACAGCGCAGGAGGCTAGATTCGATGTATCTTCTAGATAATCCATTGCTTGGCCTCCAAGTAATGCGGGATTAATTACCATAAATTGGGAAGAATTAGGCTCTTATTCCATCTTTGCCCTTGGACTTTGGAACTACCTGCAATAAAGACCAAAACACGGTTTAGATCGACAATTTATTCATAAAGCGGTGAGAGAATGCGACATAATAATACAAAATTGTAGACTAATCAATCCGCTCCCGCACCCGGACCAGGGCCCGGGCGCGAAAACTCCGAGTACCCAAAAGGCACACTCTTTGTTCCCATTTTCCTTTATTTAAATACTTCAAATGTCCACCCATATCCAATATGTGACTAAATATTCTAAACTCACTGGTTTGGGGTACGATGTTATGCATGATAATTATAGCTAGAATCTGAAAGATGGAAGTAAAGTATACAACATTCCAATTAGTTTTTAAGCCTGGATTGTTGTCACCATGAATCAAACTAAATGCAAACTCCATGGATTGACCTTCAGAATAAGTGAAGTTTTCAAGAGTGGTTTTGGTAAGGCCAAGTCCAGCAAAAGGAATTTCAAGAACCTGGGCAAGTTCATCAAAAGAAATACGGACATTCTTGCCACAAACTATGCTTTTGAGCACAAGTCCACAAACAAAAAGATTTGTATAAAATATTCTAATCAATTTAGGATAATAAATCTCATCAATTTCGAGGAATCTAGTCCATCTGATAATATCAAGGGATTTCTTAGATTATATCCTCAAAATAACGAAAACGAATACTCCTACCAGTTATGATAGATTTGTTAGAGTAGGTTTCATCAAACAAAAGTTTGAATTTTTTAGAAACAAAAGGATCATTGGATCTCTTTGAGGACGATCTACCAGAATTAATCCTAGGTCTTTCGCTAGACATGATATAAAAGCAAAAACTTGAATTGAAGAGTAAAGATAAGATTTTTACCCAAATAAAGGAAGAACCTAGGGTTTTCGAGAAAAACCTAATCAAACACCTAAGAAGCAGCAGATCTAGCAATAAAATCACAAAAGCTTTGAGAAATAATCTTTTGTAAGAATAAAATTTAGAAGTGAAGAGGCTATGGAGATGAAGAAAATAGGTTTGAGGAAGAGGAGAGGTCGGCTAGGGTGCTCTGTCAAAAGAAGTGAAGAAGAGAGACTAAACAGGGTTTAAAAGCTTCAGACCCATGCTAGCTGTCCTTGGCCTATCGCCTGTCGACAACCCCGATGGCCTGTCGACAGCTCCAACTGAGATCAACTTTCTGTCGACAGCCATCAATATCTATCGACAACGTTGACACTCTAAAAAAGACAAGATTCCTAACTGGCCTGAACAATGTCTAACTTGTTGACATTTACAAAAGACAAATGGCAGACAAGCTGACGACCGGTTCGTTACCATCTTGGACTCTACTGATCCAGTGAAGTGGGCAGTAAGCGAAGAAAAGCTCGTGAGAAGGCCCAGGCAGGTCCAGGAATACTAAGTTAGCTCAACACTTAGTCCCGCATGAGCTCACAATATGAGTCTCGAATGAAAAGCTAAAATTGCTTAGCATCGCAGGAAGATACTCTATAGCTTCGCTGAAAGCTGACTTATAGTTTCGCATGAAAACTTCCAGCTAACTACACAAAGGAGTAACTTCGCCCGAGGCTCCACGCAGCCGCGTAAAAGGCTGATTGGCAACTTCGCCGCAAAGTTCATCCAGCTCTGCTGAAGGGCTGTCTGTTAACTTCGCCAGGTGCGTCTCCCAGCTCCGCTGAAAGCTCAACGCGACAGCTCCGCTGAGGATCTTTTGTGATCGCCTGCGACCAATTGAATCTCCAGATGAGATCAAATCTAATCGGGATCAAATCTAATTAAGATCAAATTTGGAAGTTATTTGCTATGATCTTTTGACTCTCCCAATCAAGTGGGAAGATCAAGGGAGATCTTTCAATTATTTAGAAAGATCAAGAAAATATTCTGGATTAAACGGAGCAGAAGGAGCTGGGAGAAGGAGTCTGTTTTCAGACTTTTAAGGGACAATTACACTCCTGGTCTCCCTATAAATAGCCCACCAGGGGTATACGAAGAGAGAGGCACACGCACAGAGGGAGAGAAGGAGACGGCCGAAAATAGAGATCTATTCTCTCGCTTCCAAGAATTCAGAGAACTACTTCTCTAATCAGGGTGCTTATACCCTAAGATCTTCCTCCCTTTCAAGGAATTTTCGAAACCAGGCGAGAAAGAATTTCAAAGCGGAGGCAGCTTGAGAGTACCAAGAGGGTTCTACCAACCTTCTGTTGGTAGAAGGAAATCCCATCAGGCGGTATTCCGACTGTCTGATCGATCGCATCGTCAAAGGGATAAAGTGATCGCGCGCTGATCAGATTCCTATCGGCACACTTCCCCAGAAATCTCAGAGGAGATCTACTTGTAATTTTTTTTTTAATTACTTGTAATTTTGCTCCTCGTCCCCTTTTTTTGTAAGTTTTTCCCTTTTACAAAATCAATAGAAAACAAGATGGAGACTCCGCTGGGGACATTATTCTCCACTGCTGAGAATCAGGTGTCGCAATGCGACGATCAGACCTTCTGGTCTAATGCTGAGGCACTGGCCATCCACTCTAGCAAAGGACGTACGCAACTGCAAGGAAGTCGGCGTAGCCAAAGCACCTCTGACTAATTCTTCAAAGCGAGTCTCTGTTGAGACAGAGAAGGCTCTCCACAGGCCTACTACGGTCTTCTGGCGCAACAAAGAGGGTCAGGATCTGGAGCCTGTTACCTTCGAAAACCTAGTTGTTCATTTCTATGAAGGAAAATTTGAAGAACTCCTCTCTGAAGGTGGCCCAATGCTCCACACATGGAAGCATAGAAAGGTCATAATAGCCAAGGGTTAGGAGAAGAAACAAGAAGCAGAATCCTCCCAACTCCTCTCAACCTCCCGCGAGGCTGGCCAGGTTCCCTGCGAACCTAAGTCTCCTCTTTCGAAGCAGATCTGGAGTCCAAAGCAGAAAGCGCCATATGAAGCTTCAAGCGCAGCTACACTACAGGCTCACCATCATGCAAAGACAAAGGCAAAACGCCTACGTGCTTCGTCGAGACCATCAGCCGTGAGGCTAGGGCGGCAACTCTGCCATCGCCCATTTCAGAAGCAGCGACTCCTCGCGCTAAGCTCGCTCTTCGCAGCGGAGCTAAGGGATTGTCCCTAAGTGTTGATAGCGGTGCTTATGCAGCTTCAGCACCCAAGGGCATTCCCAAAGTTCTTAGCCGCGAAGCTAGAACCAAAGAATCCAGTGGTGCTAGCCATCTCCTCAGCAAGGTAGCAAATGCAGCACCACAGCGTGCTTCGCTCCCCGGTTCCATGGCCGCTAAGTTTGCCCTTCGCGGCGGAGCTAAGGGAGTATCCCTGAGTGTTGATAGCGGTGCTTATACAGCTTCAACGCCCATGGGTGTTCCCGAAGTTCCTAACCGTGAGGCTAGAGCTGAAACACTATCTAGTGCTAATCACCTCTGCAGTGATGAAAAGAACATAGCATCATCCTTTGAGCAATCCAATAGAGCCTCTGTGTTGAGTTTTTTAAGCTCGGCTACAGCTGACTTGCGAGAGTTCTTAACAAACAAACGGAAGTCAGATTTACTCCATACTTCTCCCTCTTGTTGTCAATAAGTGGGATGTCAGTTGGTGACAGTCCATTCAGTCCACTGCCCGCTGGGGCTAAGCCCTACCACTCCTCCAAAATGACGATCAGTTTTTGAACGACTATCGCAAGATCAACCAGATCTGCCCTCTGCATCTGTCAATATGATCGGAAGGGGGCGGGCACCATATAGAGGCAGACGAGCACCGCATGCCACTAACTCTCCTCCCTCCAGTTCTTAAGATCCGGATTATACTTCAGGCTTACGCTAAGTCTTGGTGCACGAAGAAGGCGTATTCCAAAACACCAGATCTAGGATTGCAATACTCTATAATTATGAGCAGCCGCCCCCCTCGACCTCAGCAACCTCACCAGAACCAATGAGAAGGTTGTTCCAATGGTCTATTGAGGAAGATGAAGACAGTGGGTATGCCTCTTCGGCCATAGTCAGCTCGACACGGACAGATAGAGCATTAGTCCATATGGCTGACAACGGTAATGACGACCTCCGTCGACGGTTAGAAGCTCAGGAACAAACCTCTAAGGTCCAGCAAGAAGACTTAGACAACATTCAACAAATGCTCACCCAACTCCTCATCAACCGTAATAACAATGATAACGAGAGTAATCATAACGAGGAGGAACATCATAACAATGAACAATCCAAGACTGAGAAGTCAAAGAAAAGTTCTCCTGTGGACGCTAAAGTTCTTAAAAGCATCCAAGCTCAGATCGCATCCCTGGATCAGAGGGACAAACTGAAGAAAGTAGGGGCGGTCCGTTCTTACCCCTTGGAATGGGATTTAGTCTCATACCCGCCAAAATTCAAGCCACCAACGTTACACTCATATAATGACAAGTGCTCACCAAATCAGCACATCTACTACTTTCGGTCCCAGACCGGTAATGTTATACACAATGATGCTATCATGGCCAGACTATTCATAGGCACCTTAATGGGGGTAGTATTTGACTGGTTCTGAAGCCTCTCTCCGGGCTCTATTAATTCTTAGATCGATCTGGAAACCCGATTTCTTTCTCGTTTCTATGAGAACGACACTAAGGTAACCATGGATAAACTCCTCTCTACCATACAGAGGAAGGGCAAGTCTGTCCGTGACTACATTGGTTCAGAAATTTGTCTCTGATGTGCCCAGCAGGGATGCCATTACCCATGCTTTTACAGACATGCAGGCATAACTTCTTAGACCAAGTAGAGATCCGCAAGGGAGCTGTCAAAGCTCATACTTGGAAAGAACTGGTCGAGCAAGCCGAGATAGCTAAAAAATCAGCTAAAAAGTTCTAGTCATCCGCCCCTAAAGGCAAAAGGGGTTTGAATAATAAGGACGCGGCAACATGGCGCAGACTTCCCAAGCGAAAGAGAAAGAGACTATGTCTGTCGAATTGTCAGGAGACACTCATTAGAAGGCCAAAAAAGTGCCTCCAATAATCCGGAGTCTAAGTTTCCTCCGAAACAATACTCCTTCAAGGACGATCAAGTTGTAGCAATATTCTATTTACTCCACAAGGGCAATAAATTGAAGCTGCCAGATGCTCGACGCCCTAACGAAATAGGACGCACGAACGATCCTAACTACTCGATCTTTCATAGGATGATTCATCATCCTACTGACAAGTGTTTTTGTCCTCAAGGACAAGATCCAAGCTTTAGTCGAAGCCGGAGTTCTGACTCTAAAGTCGGAGCAAAAGAAAGTCATCGCAAACATGGTGACCCTCGAGTTCGGCAAAACCCCAAAAGTCACTATCCCTGATGGAACCTTCCCGATCCCTGAAGCACGGTTAGAGGTGAAGCATCCTTCAGCCAAAACTCAAGAGAACAAGGGTCTTGTTCCCGTTACATTGAAAACAGTGGAGATCATGTGCATACACCCGGACCTTGCCCAAGACGAGCAATGAGAGTTGAAGAAATTCAAGTCGAACGGTAAATCTTGCAATGTTATCTCTGTTCTACCAGATGACGGCAATCTGACATTAGCTTCTCTCAGCGATTCTGAGGGGAAAGCACGCCTACGCAGCACAATCCGATGGGCCTCAGCCAACAGGTACTCGATCTGAAAAATCATACTTAAGACTGTATGAGAAAATTACTGACGAGACGCAACAACAAACGACGTCAGTACAAATGCCCATACCAACTTCGGTCTTGACAAAGGGTAAAGAGAAGAAGAAAGAAGTATGGTTTGATCATGTCTTAAAGAAGCCTTCAGGTCAAGCACTTGACACACCCTTCTGCTTTGACATATTGGCCCAGCTAGCTAATATCCCAGCTCAGATCACCATACACGAGCTCCTCCGTCTTTCAAAGGAGACAAGAGAAGCACTCAGGGATGCACTGGCTAACTCTGAATCATTTCTTACATGTATGCCAGAAAACCCTAAGGATGACACTCAACTCTCTTGCTCTGAATGTCACCATACACAATCGAAAGTTCCTGCTATTACTTTTGCAGCAGAAGATATGCTTTTCAAAGATAACAACCACGATCGACCTTTGTACTACACCGGATACATCGGTTCGACATGCATTGAAAGGGTACAGGTCGACCCGGGGTCTGCACTCAGCATCATCCCCAAAAGGCTCCTCTACTTCCTCAGCATACCACTATATCGGTTGTCTGCTACCACTACAACAATATACGATTTTAATGCAGGGAGTAGTCACCCACTTGGAAAGATCTGACTCCGTTGCCAAATCGGGAGCCTGAAGTCAGAAGTGACGTGCTATGTCATCGACGCCGACACGTCATACAACTTGTTGCTATGGCGACCTTGGATCCACGCTAACTTGATTGTTCCCTCTACTCTGCACCAGTGCTTCAAGTATGTTGAAGATGATGCAACAATACGAACTGTCTTCGCTGAGAAACAACCTTTCAAAGGGGTGGAGAATTACTTTACTGATGCTCTTCTATATCAGGAGATCGGCGAAACATCAAAAGAATCTTCGCCAGATGACGATGATAGTGGCAATGAAGCGGATTCAGAATCTGAAGCAAATGGGCCAACCATTTTGGTCAATGAACCAGTTATAGCATGTTTCAATAATCCCCAATGTAACCTCTTCTGAAGATGAGGGCGAGTGGGTAATTAATGATAATCTTTCTTTTGATTATCCTGTGAGTGTTGAATTGCTATAATCCGTCACAGATAGTTCTCTGCACATACCCTTACATAAATCAAGTGCATCAAACACATCTGTGGAATCTATAGAAGAGTCTGTCTTAGTGGTTCCTTCATCCAAAGAGGGTCATTTACCAATAATATTTGTAAAGCCCAACTGCGAAAGTCTTCAACCATGGATTCAAGCTCAGGCTCTGACACACCACAATTTTTCCATTATGCACCACCAGCACAGCATATGATGAGGAAAATAGGATACAAGCAGCAGCAAGGGAAAGGTTTGAATTTCGAAAAAGGAAGACGCGGTTTCCTGCGCAACTTTATGCCAAAAGGGAAACCGGCAAACTATTATGATAACACACGAAGGGGTTGGGATACGTTACACCTACCCGGCCAGCAACGGTTCAACCTGAAGATCACAATATGACTCCATCGCACTCTGCCTCTTCCTCTGAATAGGACTCGGACGTCAGCGTGGGAACGTTGTTTAAGGAGCTCACCGTTAATATGACTTCAAGCAGCCAATTGGAGCCAGCAGAAGCTACTGATGAGGAACCATGGGCCCAGCAAGTGGATCTCCAGTGGGAAAAGCGTTTCGAATAGCGTGAACCACCTACTGAAGACAAGGTGATCAAGGTTAATTTGGGTAGTCAAGATCACCCTAAACCGATCTTTATAAGTGAAAGCTTATCACTTATAGAAAAAGAAGAATTGATAGTACTCGTAAGAGAGTATATAGATGTCTTTGCATGGAACTACGAAGACATGCCCGGACTTGATCCACAAGTAGCCATGCATCATCTGAACATCAAACCCGACGACAAGCCTGTCAAGCAGCAACAACGCCAGTTTTGTCCAAACATTATGGAAGCTATTGAAGCCGAAGTTCATAAGCTCATTGCATGCAGCTTCATACGAGAAGAACAGCATCCAGATTGGGTTGCTAATATTATTCCCGTTCTCAAGAAAAATGAGAAAATACGAATCTGTATCGATTTCGCGATCTTATACAGCCTGTCCTAATGACGAATTCACATTGTCCATCACCGATGTCATGATTGACAATACCTACGGATTCGAAAGGATGTCTTTCATGGATGACTTTTCAGGGTACAATCAAATTAAGATGTATCCAAGGGATGAAAAACATACTTCATTCCGAACGCCGTTGGGGGTATACTGTTATACCGTGATGCCCTTCGGATTAAAGAACGCGGGAGCAACTTATCAGCGGGCGATGAGTACAATCTTTCGTGACCATCTCCGAAAGATGGTAGAATGTTATGTCGACCACATTGCTGTCAAAAGTCGTGATAAGAATGACCACCTTCACGACTTGAGGACGACGTTCGACATAATGCTGGCTCATCAACTGAAAATGAATCCGACAAAATCCTCCTTGCGGGTTTCGAGTGAAAAGTTCCTTAGATTTATTGTTACATCAAAAGAATTCACCTTGACCCAGACAAAGTCAAAGCCATTCAGAACATGCATCCACCTAAAAATCTCAAGGAACTTAGAGGCCTGCAAGGTAGACTGGCTTATATCAGAAGATTCATCGCAAATCTCTCAGGTCGCTATCAATCATTCACCCGACTCATGAAAAAAGGTGTCTCTTTTGTATGGGATCAAGTCTGTCAAGAGCTTACGAAGATATCAAAAGGTATCTCACAAAGCCTCCAGTCTTACTAGCTCCCACATCAGGAAAACCGTTCCTACTTTATGTGAAAGCTATGGACCATTCTCTCAGCGCCCTGCTTGCTCAAAAAGATGATAATGGTCACGAACAAGCTATTTATTATCTGAGCAGGACTCTGATAGGGGCGGAATCTCGCTATAATCCTATTGAGAAGAAATGCTTAGCTTGTTGTCTTAGTTATTCAGAAGACACGACATTATTTCGTCGGCCAGACCATACATGTCATTTTCAGAGTGAACCCTTTACGTCTTCTCATGATGAAACCAGGGTAATTAAATTCAAGACTAGCTAAATGGGCCCTCCTTTTGTCTCAGTACGACATGCTTTTTGTTCCTCAGAAGGCGGTTAAAGGCCAGGCACTTGCAGAGTTCTTGGCTGCTCATCCAGTTCTGAAAAGCTCAAGACTTCATGAAGATATTCCTGATGAAGTCTTCGAATCCAATACAACTTTAGAGGATAAAATCTGGCAGATGTTCTCCGACGGAGCATCACGAATAGGCTCTAAAGGCAAAGTCATTGCCAGTGTGGGGGTTGTGTTTATCTCTCCACAAAACCATGTCCTCCCCAGGGCATTTTCTTTATAGAATCATGCTCCAACAATGTGGCGGAATACAATGCTCTACTCATTGGTCTTCAACTCGGTCACAAAATGGGGTACGCTACCTTGAAGCCTATGCGATTCAAAACTAATTATCAGTCAGGTTAAAGGAATATGAGGTCCGTCATGGAGATTTGATACCTTATTATCACGCAGTCATCGATATGGCTAATTTATTTGATGGCTTTTACATCAGTCATGTGTCTCAATCTCAAAATGCTAGGGCCGATGCCTTGCTGCGTTAGCAACAATGCTAGCTTACCGGACAACACCAAGTATCACCTTACAGTGGTGACTCGACACCTTGTTTGTTCTGAACATATGTTGAGAACCAAAGAGGCCTATAATATCTCGACTGATCTTGAACCAAGAGATTGGTGATTCTCCCTCATCGACTATGCTTTGCATGGGTTACTGCCAGATGACCCCAAAAAAGCGGCATCCATCAGACGAATATCTCCCCATTTTTACTATGATCCAATAGTAAAGATATTTTACCGTCGCTCATATGACTGTATCCTCCTCGCTTGTCCAATTTAGAGGCACAGGAAATGCTTAAAGAAGCGCATGACGGCATATGCGGAGCTTATCAACCAGGTCCAAAACTCAAAGACCGATTACACAGGCTTGGTATTTTTCGCCAACCATGATAGCCGATGCCATCCAATATGCACGAAGGTGTAAAGCCTGCCAAATCCATGCAGACTTCATACATCAGCCTTTTGATTGATTAGACCTGCACAAAAAATATAGAATTTCCAACTTAAAATATAGAGTGCAAGTGCTCAATTCTACCGCAATAGCAAGTGGCTATGCGGGTCGTGATCCACAAGGAGGGACTAGTGATGGAGCTTTTGAGTAAGTCTTCTTTTAAGATACAAAGTTTGGTTAAAGTTCTTCTTTAGTTCTTTAAAAGAAAAAGAGAAAAATTAAGTTAAGTTAAGTGAAGAAGAAAGTGGTAGAATGAGAAGGTGGAAAAAAATAGAAAATGATTATTTACAAAGAATTGAAAATGGAAAGAAGTTGGTGTTGTTGGTGTTCTAAACTAAAGAATAAAAGAAAAGAAAAGAAACTAAAATAAATTACTTATTTCTTTTGGCCAAATACCTACCTTGAATCTTTTGCAATGATGTTACCTTGAAGTGAGACGATCAACGTATCGCCCATAAGAGTTGATTCCCGTTTCCTCCACATTATATCATCAAGACGTTGCAAGTATGAAGTGATACAGAATGAAACTCAAAATCCATCGTCATGAGCTATCGGTGGCAATCGTAAAGGCAAGGCTCTTTCGATGCTTTTAGACTCACTTGGAGAGCAATTGTTCCAAAAGAAGAAGAGTAGAGAAGAAGAAGAAGAACAAAAAAACAAAGTACATACAAAAGGAAACTACAGATTCGATTTCATAACAATAAGAGAAAAGAAGGAAATCTTACACCGGTGTCACTCTCAGCACAAGCTTTGTTCTCGTTCTCCTATGAAACTCTGATCTCCTCTGATTTACATAAATTAAAACTAAAAAATTACATGAAAAGAAAAACAAAAACCTACACTACAAAGAATGAAAAACTGGACTAATTCCTATTTCGCATGGTCGTTCTCCCTTGCCTTAGAGATGGTAGGTATTTATAAAAGAAATTAAGAGGTTAGAGGAGTATGAAGATAGGTAAAGCTGGCTATTTCTGAATTTGAATCCTCCCTTATCTCCAAACTTAATTTGATGTGGATATTCAGTTCTGATCTGCAGTTTATTGGCCGTTGATTGCTGAATATCACTTATCAATTGACAGAATTCGAAATAGTGATCAACATAAGAGTTGTAGCTCTGTAAGTTCTCTTTGGATCATATTAAATAATCAGATTTGAGATTCAGTAACGAAAGTTATGATTTAAATACTGAAATGTATCCAGTCAGAATCTGAGTCAAACTCGCTTCATCTCATCCGTTGATCTTCTCTCTATCCATTTATCTCTCTGTCTTTGATATTATCCTCGATTGATCTTTAGCTAACCAAAATAAATTTATAGAAATCTGAGTTTTACCGGTTTTCATTTGGTGTTATCTTTCTGATTTGCTCTGATCTTCAGCTGAACATTTGCCCCAATCTTTGATTTGTTCTAACTAGATCTGGGATCATCCTCAGCTAACCAAATAGATCCAGTTAAATCTGATTTTAACTTTTATTTATTTGGTTTAATCCTCTTTCTCTTTATTATTATCTTCTACAAAATAGACATTTAAGACAAAGAAATTAGCATATTTATTACACGATAAATGTAGGAGTGTAATGAAAAGAATGCAAAATATGTGTACGATCACACCCCCACACCTATCTTTTGCTCGTCCTCGAGCAAAATAACAAAACTAAACCAAAGATTATTAGACCACTTTCGCAGGTCACGCAATTGCACTGAGCTTGTGCAACAAGCCTTTAAACCTCTAGGTTACCCCTAGAGGACGAGTTTTGTCTCGTGAGGGTTTCAGTGGATTACACCCACAAAATCCATAAAGAAAGAGAACAAAGAGTTAGTATTTTCGAAAAGCATTTTGAAAGAAAAATATTTGAAATATAATTATAGATTTAAGTAATCTATAATTTATAGGAAAACTGAATTTTTCATTCCTAAACTTAGCTTCTATTCAAAAATTTGTTATCAATCAAAGTAAGGAGTCAAATTGTACTTCTCATCTAGTCTATTACTTTACCCTAAGTCATATGCACCTTGTGACCGTGAAAATTTTGACTGAGGGTTCTTTAACTCTAATTCTTATGCCTTATATATATATATATATTTTGTGATATTATTCCTTAGTTCTATTAGACTTTCTAATCTGCCCATGTAATGAGCCTTAATCGATAACTCCCAAACCAAACGGTCTTAGGGCACCGGGTGAGAAAACACCACAAGGACTTAAGAACTCGAGTAAACAAGGCCACAAAACTAAGGATTTTATTATATGAACCTCTTTTAGGAGTGAGTACTTAGGTTTTATTAGGCACAAATACCCAGCTTAATCAGAAGATTTATATATATATATATATATAATATATATATATATATATATATATATATATTTTTCTCAAACTTATCTAATCATCTTTCACATAAATACTAAGGATTGCTTAGGCCAAAGCACCTAGCTAATCAATAATTAGATTTATTCATCTTTCATAGATATATATATTTTTTATAAGGCATAAGAATCTTCATTTTTTTTGAACCCTAAGTGTGTAAGTGTATGAAGTGTGCATATTTCATAAGGTAAAGATCAAGAGTAAATTACTTTGACAAATTATCTTCCTAACTCTAAAAATCAAACAAATAATCTTATTTTGACCAAGTTTAAGAAATACTAATTTTGATTTTCCTATTCCTTAAAATTGACTTAATTTCTTACAAAAAATATGTCAAAATATTGTTTCTATTTCAAAAAGTTTTTAAAAGTAAAGAAAATGTTAATTTTTTTAATAAAAAGAAAAACAGAAGTTATGTTAGAACCCTCCCTCACACCTATCTCATGCATTGTCCTCAATGTATGAATTAATGTATAGATGCATGAAAAGAAGAAAGGGAAGGAAAATGTTACCTTAAGGTGGTGGTTCTGGTGGTGGTCTGATTGGTCACGAAATGCGCCCCAGTTGACTTTTCGTGAAATTCGGAGGAACCCACCAGAAATTTCTCTAATATAACCCACTAAAATGATATATACATGAATGATTTTTATTAAATATTTGACCCCATCTAATTTCCAAATTCCATAATTAATTTCAGAGTCAATTTTATCAACTGCCTTGTCCCAAAATGGAGTGTGAAAAGATAGAATGATTGACTTGGACTCAGGAAGTACGGGAACTAATACCAACTCAGGAAAGTGACTTAAGTCAAGTAAAGGTTCAGGAGTCGAGATTGGTTCAGGGAAGTGGGTCCAAATCAAGAAGTTGAAACTCAAGTCCACATTCATTTTCAACAATGGAATATGACTTAATATTGATGATTCAGTTCAAGAATGATAGGTGTGGGAATCAAAACTGACTCTAAAATATTACTCAAGTCGGGTAACAAAACAGGAGTCAATATTGATTCGAGAATTTGAACTGGATCACAGATTTGAGAATCTAGGTCACATTTCTCATTGAGTTCAATTTCATAAAAATGAGAACTTGCCAATTTGTCATGGGACTTTCAAAATTATAAAATTGATTAGGTTCAATATGATGATCATCAAAGATGGGCGATTCATTTTCATTATCAATTGGCACAGGATCCAATGTTGACTCGTGAAAAAGATTGAAATCAGATGAAGACACCGGAGTCATAATTGAATCAGGAAGTAGAATTGAATTACAAAGTTGAGGTTCATGATCATATTCATTTTCAAGTTCAATTTCTGGAAAGGGATAACTTGCCGAACTGTCAATGTCACTTCAAAATTTAGAGTTTGGGCAAGTTCAAATGATTGTGCTAAAATGGAACCTTGTGTTCCAAAGCAACATGACTCTTCGGCTCTAACAGAATGGTTATCGACATCAGAACTGGCCAAACGGTAAGAACGTAGAGATTGGACCATCATATCTATGTCATGATTACGAGCGTTTTGAGCCTGTGTCATGGCTTCAAGCATCTTTTCATAGTTGATAGGCTGTGAATAGCCAAATAGGGTCACTCTTAGGTTGTGAAACTTATAATTAAGAGTACCAAACTCTGATATTAATTGAAATCACCTAGAGGAGGAGTGAATAGGTGATGGCTAATAACAATGCGAAAATTAAAATAATTAAGAACTAAGAAAACTTAATCAGGAATGAAGTCGTATACCCAGTGATGGGTTCTGAACTTCTCCTCGTAATTCCTCTTGAATAATAGTTGTGGTGCGTAATTGTTTTCTTGATAATATTATGAGTCAAAACAAATAATCTTGTAGAAGATAAACAAATATAATGATGTATGAATAATAAAGAGTAGAGTTGAAGAGATCAAATGAGATAGCCAATCGCAAACACAAGGAGTTGTTATCGTGGTTCGAGCTATTTGCTCTACGTTCCTGTCTTCACCGCAATGAAGGATTCCACTATAATCAACCTTGATTATAACCACACACGATCTGGCAAGATCTGGAGCCGCAACTCCACCAACAACCCTCTTTCCGAGAGGAACTCACAAAGAACAAAGGATTACAATGATGATCCACACAAGATCACAAACTTTCTTTAATTCTCCTATACTTTAGAGTAGGAGTTGATGGCTAAAGAATAAGAGAAAACAGAGAAAGTGAGAGTATGAAACTTTTGAGTATATCTCCTTTGAAAATCTTTTCAAAAACTTCTTGTAAAACTTGTTGAGAAAAACTTAAAACTTATATATATATTTTTTATAAACATCTCTTCACACTCCTTTATATAAGAGTAGTATATAGATAAAAATAGAAAGTCCAGTGTTGAAAAACATGTTAAAACATGAAAAGCCAAGTTCAAATGAATCTGGACAGGTTTCTAAACAAATAGAGCCATTAGGAAAACAAATCAGGTAAGTTGATTGTCTAGCTGTCGACAACAAGCATAGGCCTATCAATAGGAAAAGTTCAACGGTCATATTTTTCAAACTTAGCAGAGCTCTCGACAACAGGTAATGCCTATCGACAGATTGAGAATGAACAACTTTTTGTTTGGTCCCCTATCGACAGCTATTCCTAACAGTCGATAACTGCGGCATTCTTAGCCTAAAGCATAGGATATCAGCAGTCGACGGTATGAGTCACTGTCGACAGTCCTGGTATCTAGATAAAATATTATTTTTATTTTATAAAATACTTTGTAAAATTATATAATATTATATTTATGATAAAACATATATGTTTAAAAAACTAAACATATTTTAAAACTATATATCACAAATACTATTAAAACTTGATTTTTCACGAAAACCATAAACTAAAAATAATAAAACTGTTTTTTGAAAACTTTTGTGTGTGTGTATATTCTTGAGCATCAATTCTCTAAACAAACTTTATATCTTACATAAATATCAAGATGAGGCACAGTATACAAGATCTTCAAATATGAATTCTTCAAACTTGTCTTCTTGAGTTTCCACCAATTCTTAAAATCAATCTTGTTGAATTGACTAAATATCTTCTTTGAAGCTAAACAACTTATCCTTGAATAAGCCTATGTACTTTAACAAAACTTAAACTTTGTTAGTACATTAAACTTTATAAGTTTTAGAATCATCAAAAAGGGTGATTGAGTCTTTGGGCCGACAACCTCTTTCCTAACGAAAGAGGGGGACTGAACCTAGAAAATTCAAATTTATACACTCCTTTCAAATTCTTGTAATTCTTTAATTTGAGAAGTATAGTGAAGTTCCCCCTCCTCCCATTGATTTTTCCCAGTTTAGGGTTTTCACGCAAAATTCTTTGTGTTTGTGTTATGTTTTACTACTAGCATTTCACCTCCATTTTCCAATCTTGCTTGCGGTGAGGATAGACCGTCCGATCGCTCATGGCGAAAAATCACCAACACACAAATTAAAATTAAAAAATGACCAAAGTTAATATTCTGATTTTTCTAGAATTATTCACTGTTTATGGTTATTTTTAAGTATTTCCCTAAAGAACATGTAATTAATAATTTAAGCAATTCAATTTCAAGAAATTAAAAACTATTCAAATTTAATACATTCACAAACTGAATAATTCAAGGAAAATATTTAATCAATTGCACAAAAATTAAATCATTAATTTTGCAACTTTTTAAATGCTAGAAAAATAAATAAGAAATTTAAATAGACAAAAAAAAAAAAATAATTAATTTACCACACTGAATCATAGCAAATAATTCAGGTTAAAATATTTATCAATTTTACACTAAATTAATTATGGTAAAATTGAAAATTTTCTAAATACTTTTACATCTTGAAAATTGAATAAATAAGTAAATTAATTAAATAATAAATAATATGTCACGAAATACATTAACTTACCATAATAAAATATAATTTATTTAAAGAAGGTAAAGACACTCACCTGAGTTTTTCATAGACCCGGATATTGCATTGTTTAGTTAATTCAAAAATCTACAATGAATTAATTCAATTTAGATTTAGGTAAGTTTAAATAATTTCAATGTCAAAATAATTTTACAGGGTTTAAAAAGCAGTTTGTGAATTTATAAAAAAATTTAAGAACTTTCAGGCTTCAATTCTAAATTTTATGAATTAAAAATAAGCCTAAAAGTCATTAAATTCTCTTAACAGGTATTTATCTACAGTAACGGGTCTGGTGCTACAGTATGGGTCTGAACAACTATTGTGCGTGTCTGGATCCGTTACAATTTGAGATCTGCTTACTGATATGCTACAGTACAGTTGCTACAGTTCGAGTTGGATAAAGCCGGTCGGTCCGGGTTCATCTAGGTCCAGGTGCAACTAGGTCCAGGTGCAACTGGGTCCATGTACGTGCTTGATTTATTGATTCTTGATTTTCATAGACAAATAACAAAGTGTCTTGCAGATTTTTTTTTTTAAATGCACTTGAACTTAACTTTTTAAGCTAAATAACTACAGAATAATAACCTAAAAAGATAGCCAAAAGGACCTGAGGTTTCTTCTTTGAGTTAAGGGCAAAACCTGTAGAAAAAGCACGATTAGAAAACTTAAACTCCAAAGTCAAACAAACCATCATACTAGCACCTACAGTTCTTCTTATTTAAAATAAGAATTAAGCGCTTAGGATCTAAGCTGTACCTTGCTGATATGAAGAAGTAGAATGAATAACTACTAGAGTAGGCTATTTCTCAGATAGTACTCTAAAGGGAAAAAAATACCTTGTAAATAGGTAACAATTTAAAAAGGAAAAAGAAAAAAAACCTTAGAGCCCAATTTAAAAAAAGAAAATCACTCTAACCAGCGTAATTTAAGATTTTACAAAACTGACCCGGATTTACATATTATCCCTTGTAGAATTTGCGAAACTGACCCTGTAACTTGAAAACATCTTAACTTTCACATTTGAACCTTTGTTGCTCACTTTCCAAGTTACGTTTTTACTAGTTTTTTTATTTTCTTTATTTTGGAATAGACAAAGCTAATGTTTCAAACTTCTGACCTTATCAAATTTACTGAATCATCCTACATCATCTTGAGACCACAATCCTTTTTTATAAATAGCCCATGGAGTCATAAAAAAGGTACATTCTACAAATTCCTTAACTTTCACGTATAATTGTCATTTTTCTGTGAGTCAAACTTGAGCATCAGAGTGGACTTGATTGGGGCCCAAGTCATGCCTCCATAACAATTTCTCTTTGCTTGGAGATCTAGCCAATGAAAGGTCAATAGTTTCCACATTTTAGCACATTCCACTCAAACATCCATATATTACATAAACACTGCTGATGCCTAAAAGAGTTACCGGGTACCAGTGTAACGTTCAACTCTTTATCGGAGTTAAAATTGCAAGTTGAAAAGTATTGAGATATGAAAATACACACAAAATTCAAAAAAGTTAACATACATAGAAACAATTTTCCAATCACATATCAGAAACATGAAAATAATGCACTTGTCCATGAATTAATCTCATAGATTCAAATGTGGCAATATCCATAACATATCATTTATTGTAGAAGGATACATGTAGAAGCTTAATATAACAGAGACACAGACACAACAGACACAAACACGACATTATTTGAAAAGTACACGACCTACCAGAGAAAGATGTAACTTTCCTTTATTTAGAAATAGTAGTGGTGCATTATCTAGTTTAGCAACAGCATCGGGTCACTCTTCTCACTTATGCTTGAACAAAGCTGACGGCTGTCAATCAGAAGCTCTATATTTTTTCCAGAAATATTAACCATGGTGAAATCTACTTTACCATAATCTGATGCCACGAAGATGGCAGTTTTCAGCATTTTGCCAGTTGCCACTATTATCAATTTGCACAATTTGAGGAATGGGAATTGGGTTCTGTGTTGTGCTGACACCCAACTTTACTTGATAAGATCCAGGTTCTGAACTCTTCAGCTTTATATGAAATGAAAGCTTATAAGGCTTGCTTTCTGCAACAGTGAGAAACTAAAGTTTCCAGATGCCAGAGCGTCTTCGCCACTGTCAAGATAAAACAAAATTGTTGAGAAGAATATGAAAAATTGTAAAGATGGCTGCTAAGAGTTTTAAAATTAGTACTGACCCAAGCATTTCAATAGGCTCTGTCCCACCTTTAACTTGTTATTTTCGTTCATATAAAAAGTTTAGGCGCATGGTTCCTTTTTTTTGAACAGTATAAACAAAAGAATGTTCATAATAATAATAGATAATAATAGTGGAATCAGATGCACTGCCTGCTTTATAAATCACATCTCCACTAACAAAGATCTCTACGCACGTGGTCAGTGACACTTGGCTCACTGATAAAAGGATGGAGTGAGTTGTCATGGGTACAGATTCAAGTTCGACTATTGGCCTATTAAATAAAAAAAAAAAATCTACATGTAAGTGATTAAAGTAAAAGAGCTCGCCATTTTGTAATCTATACATTTTAAATACGTTTGTCAGGGTAAGAAAAAATAAATAACAATTTTTACCTTGTCATCTGTGTTGCCATCTCTCCCTCTTTGTACCTTCTCTCACTTGCTCTGTTTGACAAACATTTCTTCTCTACGTGAGTGTATATATAGAGGGAGTAAGAAGTTTCATATATTCATAAAAAAGGACTTCTGGCAACAATAATTATAAAATAAGACTTCATAAATAATAGTCAATTAAGTTCCCATTGTCTCTAAAAGGATAACACTTCTTGCAACAATTAATTATAATTAAGACTTCATAAATATAGTCAACTAAGTTTCCCATTATCTCTGAAAGGATAACACTTCCTGCAACAATTAATTATAAAATAAGAATTCACAAATAATAGTCAATTAAGTTTCCATTACTCTGAAATGATAACACTTCTTGCAACAAAACGTTTCTTACGTCATGATATGGCTTGTTTTTCATAAACTATAATGATACTGCTGAAACTAAACAAATTCCTGGTATTTGACCTGAGAATTAATTATTTTTTACCTAAATTCACTCCATTTCCACTATGATTGCGCTATCTGCATTGTTCCTGTGGGTTCCCTAAATAATTAAAAATAAAACCTATAATACTTTTATATTTAAACATGAATTGTGCTAATTAAATTGTAAAATTGTAGGAACTCGGGGACTCGGTCGGATTATACTGATATCGGGGAATCGACGAGTCGGTAATCAGCTAAACGTGAGTACCAGTTATTGAGCGGGCCTATTATAACAATTAGCCTCTAATCTTGATTGAGAATGAATAAAAGTACTATTAATTACTAATTGTGATTTGAAATAATGAGCTATGAACAATTAGTTTGGAACTTAAATAGAATTGTGAAATCACCTAAAGAAGGTGAATAGTCTAATTCAAATGCAAAAACTCCAACAATCAAAATAACAACTATGCAGTGAAATGAAATAAAAAATGAAGTCGAATACCTAAATGAAAGGCTCTAGAGCTTCTCCTCACAATTCTTCTTTAATAAGAGTTGAGGTGCACAATTACCTTCTTACTTAAATGAGTAAAACCGATAAACTAATTGCAATGAAATAGAGAAAATAGCATAAAGCAAATGCAAGATGATATAAGCAATATAGAACAAGTAGAATGTAAGAAAGAGTGAGAGAAAATATCAATTGCAAATATAAAGAATTTGTTTCATGGTTCGAGCAAACATGCTCCATGTTCCCATCTTCATCCTAATAAAAGATTTTCACTAGCTTCACTTAAGCTCAACAACAAGATTCCTCAAAACCCAGAAACTCACTCCAACCTCAATCCTCAACACAAAGAGGAGAGCACGAAAGAAGAAGATTATAACAACTTAGTAACCAAAAGATTATAAACTCTCTTTTACAGCTTCCTATAATTTAGAATAGAGATTTGAGGCTCAAGAAGTTCTGTGAGAGAAAAATCAGTTGAAAAGATTTAAGTTGAAGCTTAACTTGCAGAAATTGATTTGAAATGAGAGCTCTTTGAAACTTGAAACTTTGAATTTTTCCTAGAATTTTTTCAAACATTTTTTTGGACTTTTCTTTGATTTTCTTAATATGTTTAATCCTCTATAAATGATCCCAAGTTTTGTTTTCCATAGAAAGCTAGTAAAAATTGAGAAGAATTATAAGTATAAAAATTACAAGAATCCTCTACAAAGTTGATTCTAGGAGTGGTGCCGATAGGAGTCTGCTTTGTTTGCGACCAATTTGTCCCTTTGATAATGTGAGCGATAAGCTTTAAATCTACTGCTAGGAATTCCTTATCGCCTGGTTCAAAAAATTCCTTGGAGTTGAAGGATTAGGTGTTGGAACCCTATTTTAATCCTTCAAGGATGGGAAAGATCCTTCCTATTCTCTTAGAAAGCAAGAAGTAGCATCTCTTGGATGCGTGAGCTATGCTCTCTTTCCTTTGCATGCATTGTCTGTGTGTACGCCTTGTCTCACACATTGTTTTGGTATCTATGCCTCTGTTTCCTTTTCATCCCTATGCCTTAGCTTTCTAGTTGCCTATTTATAGGCTCATTCGAGTAAGCCTTCCCAAAAAAATAAGCGAAGATATTTTAAAATAGTCTGTAACGCCTTTCCGTGAGGCTTACAGCCTTCGGCGAGGCTGTCAAATAGCCGCTGGCTTTAGGGGAATCACGATCCCCTTGATTTTCTCCCCTAAATAAGAGATTTAATGGGTGTAATCGCCCCTTAAAAGAGGCCATTAACCCCACTTAGTGGGGTGTCATCCCCACTATCCAGCTCAAGGGGTCTGAAATGGTCAACAGACCTGGAGCTTCGCTAGTTTTGATGGCTAAGACTGCGACGAAGCTAGTCTTCTAGCTTCTGACAAAGTGGTCTGTTGGCGAACCTAAGCTTGTGGTGAAGCAAAGCTTCTAGCTTTTCAGAAGCTGGCCTACTCAGTGAAGTTAGCTTGTGGCAAAACTAAGCTTGCAGTAAAGCTAAGCTTCAAGCTTCCAGCGAAGCTAGCTAGTTTGGTGCAGTTAGCGCATTGGGCTGAAATGGCAACATCTTAGGATTGTTTATTCTTTATACTCAGTTGATTAGCAGAGTCTAGATGACTTATCTATCCATCATGAATTGATGTGAGCCTGGCAAAGTGTGAATGATTGTCAAACTGTTTGCGACTTGTCTTTTAGAAGTGCTACAAGTTAGACGCTATATAAACCAGTTGAAGAGCTATATGGGATTTTGTCTTTTGGAAATGTCAATAAAATCCCTTCAAAGTTTTTTGGGGATCTGTAATGGGGCTAGTTCAGATTTCAAAATATTTTAATTACTTCTAGCATTTAACCTACTGAAGTAAGCATAGCACGAATGATTTAACCTAAAATTAATGTCTTTAGTCGAGTTTGACTATTGAGAGTCATTGTAATGCTTTTGGCCATTTATGGACAAACAGTCATGTGAAACTGAACGCAAAAATGTATTTTGTGAGCCAGAAAGCCTATCCGGTGAGACTATGAGTCTGGTGAAGTTAGCCCATTGGACTGGGGTAGCTTGCCTGTGTGGCGAAGCTTTGAGATGGTGAAGCTGTTAGCTTTGGCCATTGATGCCTACTAGGGTAGCTTGTTTGTGCGGTGAAGCTCAAATGTGGCAAAGCTATTAGCTTCATTATTGGGGGCAAAGCCCTCCCTCTGTCATTTCAAAATTCGAAAAGACAACTTTCCTTTGCGGCGAGGCTAGGCATTGAGCCTATAAATAGGCACGTAGCAATCCTTGAGAAAAACTTAAAATTACCTAAAGGGAGGGTGAATAGGTGATGGCTATACTTAATGGGCAAAAATGCGGAATTAAAATAAATTAGCAATAAGCACTAACAATTAGATAGATCTTGCAAAACAATATGCAATATAAGTGCAAGTAAAGAGAGAGAGTAGAGTTTAGAGAGAGTAGGCAATCGCAAACACAAGAATATGTTTCGAGGTTCACCACTGCTCTACGTCCCCGTTTTCAACACGATGAAGAATTTTCACTATGATCGATCCCACTGGATCGTCAATCGGTACTAGAACTCTTCGGACACAATTGTCCTCTCTCATAGTGCTGCAACACTGATTAGTCCTATTTTGCATAATTTTATCACATACACAATTTATTTGGTATAAAATTCTACTAATAAAGCTTTTGCTTGCTTGATTCTAGGTCCATGGTGTGCAATGAAGAAGAAGACCCAAATTACATTTAATTGGTGATTAAAGGCCTATTAAGATAGCCATTAAACCTAAGAGGTGATTCTGTCAAAACCAGGGGTTGCAAACCTGAACCGGGCACAAGAGCTGACAGGGGACAGACAAGAACAGCGCGTGCTCGAAGCGCCACACGCGCGTCCAACTTAATGGCCGCGGAAACGCGCTCTGGCCGCGTTTCCACGGCAGTACGGCCGCGACCGCGGCCGCATTTTGGGATAGGGTTTGTCCCCTGGCCCTCCTCTTCCCTGGTGCCTATAAATACCCCTCTGGGGTTCCAGAGTTGAGAATATATAGATTTTAGGGTAGTTTTTCATTCCATGTTGCAGTTTAGGATAGTTTAGGTTAGGTTAGTTCTTCTTTCTCCCTTGTATTTCCTATTTTGTAGATTTATAAAGGGAGAGAGAGTGGTACATGCTTGAATGCAAGAGTGATTGTAACAGAAGTGACAATCTATGAAAGGTGCTCTCTTTATCTCTCTATGTTTTCTTCTCTCTAATCTCTTTTACATGTGTAGCTAATTTTTCTCTCTCAACTAACTACTAACCACCAACTAGTCTAACTTCTTTTATGATAATCCACATGAAATATAACCTCTACTTGGCCTTGTCTTTGCAAGAGCCATTGATGGCTCATGATGATTGATCTACACTCTAACTTCCTAACCACTAACAAGCTAACATTACTTTACTTCATTCTTGCTCTTATTGGGGTTTTGATGATTTATGTGTAGCTTGCACTTGTTTGTTGAGTTGGGTTGTGATGAAGTTACATATGGGTCATGCTTTGTAAAGCTCTCAACCAAGGGCTAGTGATGGCCAATGATACATGTGAGGCAACTATCTCTAAGAGGTTAGAATGTTGGTGGAGCCATTAGTAGTTAGTAGCCATGGGTTTTCTTTCTTTTTCACTTGTTTTAGAAATATTCCAAAAATCATAAATACATTCTTTTCTATATTTCCCACTTCCTTGTTTTCACCGTATACTTCTCTTTTCAATCTTTCTTCTCTTTTCTTTTCATTCTTTAAAACTTTGAAGAACTTTTTAACAAACACATGAATCAAACGGTAAAGCTTCTATCGCCTCCTGTCCTTGTGGATTCGACTCGTTTTAGCCTCTATTCTATAACGGAAGTATCGAGGAAGCCAAAGCACACACACTTTAAATATCGATTTCAAAACATAACGCTTTTTGTACGCGATTTTCCCCCGATCAAATTTTGGCGCCATTGCCGTGGATGGGAACGGTTTGATTTCACGTTTTTGTTAACTTTTCTTCTTTATTTTTGGTGTGCAGGTTAAAGTTTTAGCATTGCAGAAGTTCACACTTGCTCTTGTGTGGTTGGGTAACTTCTTGTACATTCATATACTCTGCTGCTAATTTTTTTTATTTACCTGTACACTGTAAATAATTTTAAGAACTAAAATACAAAAATTGGATTCTTTAAAACGGTTTAGACATTTGCATCTAGGCACATGTCAATTTTCATTCCAATATACTGTATTTTGTTCTTGTGTATTTGTGATATTGATAGGAGGTGTACATATGGCATTGCATATAGCATAGGACAAACACTTCAGTGATTTAATCACTTTTTTGTGTTCATTCTTATCTATATTGCACACTTGCACAAATTTAACTTAAGGGCAAAACCCAAAAACAACATAAGGTGGGAAAGTCATTACCCTCCCTTAGCCCAAAAATCACCTCCCCACTCACACAACCCAAGCCTAAATAAAATTTGCTAGACGTTGGCTCCTAGGGACATCTCAGACTCATTTAAGAGATTGACCTAAGGGGAAAGTTGTTAGAAGTTGACTCTTGTCAAATCGGTACCTAAGGTTAGAGATTGAGAGGTGAAACCTCAAAGAACAGTGGTTTGGCATAATTAGGCCCGTTGCTCCGGCACGGATACCTCCCACTGCTCTTGCCCCTACCTGGCCGATTAACTTGTGGTCAGCTTCCGACAATGTACCCCCCGTAGACAGTCTAACCAGTTATGAGTCGTCTAGGTCTAAGTCAACCCTAGCATAGGCTTGTTTTCTTTTTCTTTTTTGTTTGTTTGTTTTCTTCTCTTTTGTAAATTTTGATATGGATTTTAATAACAACATCTTTCAATTATAATATGAATCCAAATTTCACCCTGATCTCATTTGACTCGGATAACTCTGACCCGGCTATGTACAACATGAACCAACCATATATGTCGGATTGGGATTATCCGACTCAATATGACCCGTACCCCCAATCATATGACCATAATTTTCAAAATAATTTCAACTCTTCACAGAGTCAATGGGGATTCACCTCCCTTGAGTCAAACTTTCAACCGCCTTGTCCACAATTTTCACAAAGTTCATTCCCCAATTTTGGTTTATATACTCCTTTTCTCTGTTCCACCAACCGAAGAAAATCTGATTTGGAAAGGAGTATGGAAGAGTCCCTACAACAAATGCAAAATTTTCTCAATTTCACAATCCTTCCCACATCAAACTCCATATACCCCTTTTCTAGAGCAATCAATTGAAGAAGAATTTGAGCTAGAAAGGCATTTGGAAATCTTTTGTGAAAGAATGCAAACATGTTGGACTCATCATCTCAACCAATTTTTCAAGAGTCCTACTCATCTTTTTCAGTCTCACCAATTAAAATGAACAACCATCAATACTGGACTTGAGTATGGAACCCTTGTGTGAGTCCAAGCAACTTCTGACAGACTTACAATTTCACCACAATTTCAAAATCAACTTCCATACTCACCTTTTCAAGAATAACCAATTGCAAAGAGTATAGAAGACATGATTCCAAATTCAAATTCTGTTACGCGACCTATCAGTAGGTTAGACTCACTTATGAGCGAATTGATCAATGAGAGTGAGGAAAGTCTTTCTTGTCAATCTTTGACCGATCCTTATATCCCTAACTCTACTGATTGGACCCAAGAATCATGTCATTTTGGGAATCCAGATTTAATTTCAGAATATACATTTGAACTTGACCACACTCCAAGTTATGAAAGTCGCCTGGACATTCTGGCAAGTTATCCCTTTCCTGAAATTGAAATCGAACCTGAATGTGATCCTGAACCTCATATTAATAATTCCATTTCACTTTTTGATTCAATAATGACTCCGGTATCTTTACCAGATTTTTCTCTATTCCAGAGTCAACATTGAATCCTGTACCAGTACACCATGAAATATAATCACCAATATCTAATGATCACACTTCATTCATGGGGAAAGTGTGTGAATATCAATTCTTTAGTTTGGACCTTGTTTTTGAACCAATTTTGACTCTCATTGTTGACTCTCGACTTGATCTGAGTCAACTTCCCGAGTCGGTGTCGGTTTTTGTTCCTGATCCATTGAGTCCAAATCCCTCATCTTCCAAAATCACACTTCATTGTTGGACAAGAATGTTGAAGAAAATGACTCAGTAATTATTTTTAAAAATTGAAAATAGATGGGGATAATTTTCTAAATAAGACCATTCAGTCCATCATTCTTTTACTGGGTCATATTAGAGAGGACATTGGTGGGTTCCTACAAGATCCACGTTATTTTGATTGGTCGCAACGCTTGGCCCAATCAGACCACCACCGGAGCCACCCCCTTGAGGTAATCTTCCTTCCCTCTCCATTTGTTTCATGTATTTACACATTCATGATGCATTAAGGACCATGCATGAGATAAGTGTGGGGGAGGGTTTACTAACGTAGTTTGTTTTATATTTTCTTTCTTTTACACTTCTTTTTAATTAAATCAAAAAAATCTTTTATATAAAAACTTTTCTTTTCTTTTTACAAAACTTTTTGAAACAAGAGAAATAGTTTTTTGATTTATTTTTAAGAAAATTAAGATTAGCTTAGGAATTAGGAAGACCCAAATTATGAACCGAGTTAAAATAATAGATCTTGTTTAAATTTTAAGATAAGAAAGTAAAATTGAAAAGATAAGTTGATCTTGAATTTTTTGCCTTAGATTTATGCACTCCACACTTACACAGTTTTTAGGATAGAAACAAAGACTGAAAATGCCATAAAAAATATATATATTCAAAAAAATATAATATGATAAATAAAAACCACTTATTGAAGTTGGGTAATTTGCCTCAGTAAGCATGATTATTCACACCTAAAACGGTGGACAAAGAATAAATAATCCCCTTTAATTTTGTGGTCTTATTTACTCGAGTCCTTAAGTCCGAGGGATGTTTTCTCATCTGGTGCCCTAAGACCATCTGGTTTGGGAGTCACCGGCAAAAGGCTCACTACCCGGGTAAATAAGAAAGCCTAAGAAAACTAAGGGAAGAAAAAAAAGAAAAAAGAAAAAATATATATTAATATAAATAAATGGCATGAAAGTTAGAGTCGATATCCCAAAACCTTCACTGTTCACAAAGTGCATATTTTTCTAAGATTTTTATGAAAGATCAAAGAGTCAATTCAATTTTAAATTCTTACATTTAATTTATAACAAGATTTTTTTTTCATTTTGACTTAGGTTAAAGAACAATTTATGGTTAACCTCTGACCTTTGATCACTTATATTTTCGCAAAAATACTTCAATACTTTTCTCTATTTCAAAAATGCGTTTTCAAATATTAACATTTGATTTCATTCTTTATGGAGTTTGTGGGTGTAATCCGCTGAAAACCATCAGGAGACAAAACTCCTCCTTTAGGGGAAACTTAGAGGTTTAACGGCTTATTGCACATGCTCAGTGCAATCGTGTCACCTGCGAAAGTAGTGTAATAATTTCCTTAGTTTTTTTGTTATGCACGGGACGAGTAAAAGATAAGTGTGGGGGTGTGATTAGTCTCTAATTTTGCATAATTTTTATCACATCCGCATATTTATTTGGTATAAAATTCTACTAATAAAGCTTTGCTTTCTTGATTCTAGGTCCATGGTGTGCAATGAAGAAGAAGACCCTAAATTACCATTAATTAGTGATTAAAGGCCTATTAAGATAGCCATTGACCTAAGAGGCTGATTCTGTCAAAACCAGGGGTTGCAAACCAGAAACCGGGCACAGGAGCTGACAGGGAACAGACAAGACAGCGCGCGGCCACTTTATGGCTGTGAAAACGCGGCTCTGGCCGCGTTTCCGCGGCAGTACAGCCACGGCCGCGGCTGCGTTTTGGGACAGGGTTTGTCCCCTGGCCCCCCCTTCCTTGGTGCCTATAAATACCCCCCTGGGGTTCCAGAGTTGAGAATATACAGAGTTTAGGGTAGTTTTTCATTCCATGTTGTAGTTTAGGATAGTTTAGGTTAGGTTAGTTCTTCTTCCTCCCTTGTATTTTCCATTTTGTAGATCTTATAATAGGGAGAGAGAGTGGTACATGCTTGCAATGCAAGAGTGCGTGTAATAGAAGGTGACAATCTATGAAAGGTACACTCTTTACCTCTCTATGTTTTCTTCTCTCTAATCTCTTTTATATGTGTTGCTAATTTTTCTCTCATGGCAACTAACTACTAACCACCAGCTAGTCTAACTTCTTTTATGATAATCCACATGAATCTAATAGCCTCTACTTGGCCTTGCTCTTGCAAGAGCCATTGATGGCTCATGATGATGGATCTAACACTCTAACTTCCTAACCACTAACAAGCTAACATTATTTTACTTCATGCTTGCTCTTATTGGATTTTGATGATTTAAGTGTAGCTTGCACTTGTTTGTTGAGTTGTATTGTGATGAGTTACATATGGGTCATGCTTTGTAAAGCTCTTGAACCAAGGACTAGTGATGGCCAATGATACATGTGAGGCAACTATCACTAAGAGTTTAGCATGTTGGTGGAGTCATTAGTAGTTAGTAGCCATGGGTTTTCTTTCTTTTTCACTTGTTTTAGAAATATTCCAAAAATCACAAATACATTCTTTTTCTATATTTCCCACTTCCTTGTTTTCACAGTACACTTCTCTTTTCATTCTTTCTTCTCTTTTCTTTTCATTCTTTAAAACTTTGAAGAACTTTTTAACAAACACGTGAATCAAACGGTAATGCTTCTATCGCCTCCTGTCCTTATGGATTCGACTCGTTTTAGCCTCTATGCTATAACGGAAGTATCGAGGAAGCCAAAGCACACACACTTTAAATATCGATTTCAAAACATATACTTTTTGTGCACGATTTTCCCCCGTTCAAACACCAACTTGGAGCTCACTAGCTCGCTCGAGGCCGCAACCTCTACAACTTCCCAATTGAAGAAAATGGTGATCAACACTTGATCACAAAGATAGCTCATAATCACAACCCTACAACCAAGATGAGGAAGTGAAACACTTGGGATTGTGTAGTGCAAATAGCAAGTGGAGAAGTAGAGGAAAGGCTCAAGCTAAAACACCAAATTTTGAAAATAGTTGGCTTAAGAGAAAATCTTTGTAAAGAGGCTAAACTATAAAAAAAACTTTGAAGTAAAGCTTAGAAATCTTGTTCTTAAGTTGTTTCACATTCCCACTATTTTATAGGGGATGAAAACCAGGCTAGAAAATGCAATAGATCCATTGGGAGAAGACCCACTAAAAACAATAGAGAATCCAGCCATTGGGAGCCAAGTCAACAGAATTTTTTGCTACCGGTCAACCGGTCGGTCGACCGCCAACTGTCAGATTTTCGATCGTTGGGAAATGCGGTCGACTGGATGGTCGATCGTGGTTCCCAAATAGAGAGTATATCTCTCTGACGGTCGACCGGCGGGTCGATCGGAACAAACAGAGAGCACTACTCTCTTACTTTCGGTCGACCGGTCGGTCGACCGAAGTGCACGGATGCACTTTGGTGCATGTCGGTCGACCGCCCGACAAAGGGAAAAAATCAGTTTTTGGATATCTTTTAAAAACCAATCTTTTTTCAATAAATTTTCTTTTGATAGATAAATACAAATAGAGTTCTAAGGCTTTGAATAACTAGAGTGTGATCATGGATCATCACTAAATAGATTTAGAACTATATTTTGATAAAAAATTCTTTTATAAAACACAAACTAATTTTTCCAAAACTTGTTTTTTCGAAACCTGATTTTTTTGAAACTTATTTTTCTGAAACTCGGTAAGTAACCGGTTAATAAATTTTTGCTTGAAAACACAAGGGAATACGAAATGTGTGTGTGTGTGTGACAATCCCAAAAGCTATCAACTTCTTTCATCGTGGCTTTAACAAATGACTATAAATCCTAACTAAAATGAAAAGGTAAAAGTACAAATCTTGTTGCTTGATCCTTGAGCTCTTCTAGTATGCTAGGATCTGGGATCTAAATCTTCTTGCTTCCAAAAGTGTGATTCTTGTTATGGAGTCGAAATGCAAACATATGTTTTCACCTGAAACTTAATTAACAATTTTGTTAAATACCTAACTACATATGGTTTGTTATCATCAAAACTATGGTTAATGGCTTTTGGGGCCAACAAAAACTCTCTCTGAGAACTTTTCATCTTTCTGAACCTATAAATAGGCAAGTAGCAATCCTAGAGAGAAAACTTTCTCTGAAAACGTTTCATCTTTCTGAACTTAGGGTTTTCTCCTTTCTTCCTTTTTAAGATTTAGGGTTTTCCCTTCCTCTTCAATCTGTAAATTGAGATCCTATGGTCCCTATGTGTGCTTCGGGGAAAGAGGCAACGACCGCCTCTAGAGTAGCTGAGGCCACTTCGACCGTGGTCGCTCCAACAGTGGAGCAGCCAATCACTGGTAAGGATTCACCCTTTTCTTTTTCTTTTTTCATCATTTTCAGAGATTTCAATCTCTATGGATTTTCCTCCCTTCGTCACACTCTAGCAACCTTATAGAGTTCGCCTCCCTTGTATGAAGTCAGGGAGTTCACCTCCCTTGGGCGAACTCAAGGAGTTCGCCTCCCTTGCGCGTATTGAAGCGATTCAGCTCTCTGGCCGAACCTAGAGAGTTTGCCTACCTGAATGAAGCTAGGGGTTCGCCTCCCTGGGCAAAGCTAGGGGGTTTATCCCTCTTGGGTGAATCGAAGGGGTTCGCCTCCCTGGGCGAAGTCAG